>JAHRHJ020003704.1:0-127010 GCA_019776745.2 Taxus chinensis | reverse complement strand
GCAATGAACCTCACAACAAATCTATGTGCTTTAATGGTGCTTTGAACCAAGCCTTGATGGTGAAAAATACTGGCCTTGAGGGTGAAGTGAGTCAAGAAACAAATCAGCAACAAGGGACATCTCAGCAAAACATAGCTACAAATGATACCGCACTTGAGAATTGGCAAGCTGAGGATTTTTGTGGCATGAATCAAACAATTTCTTAGAGTGTAATAGCTAACACAAGATCAAAGAAGAGGAATATTGGTGAAGGGAAGTCATTGGCTCCAAGTGATCTACAACCTTCCATCACTCCACAAGTTGTCGGTAAGCAAAATGTAGCTCCAAACATGCAAGGACAACCCAAACCACCTTCTAAACCAATTCACATGCCAGCTATTGCTGCCCATCCACAAGAAAAGAATACACATACTAAAGGACAACAAAGAGATGTTTCATCCCCATTTAGCATCATTGATCAAATGAAGAAGACATATGTGAATATATCAATGTGGGAATCTTTATCCATCCCAGGCCAAAGAGATCTTCTACAAGCTTCCATGAATAATTGGTCAACTTCGAACCATCAGGTCCATATGTGAGAGAATGTCCTCACAAATGCTACTCATCCTAAAGGGAATCATGGAGGACAACAAGGTAAATTTTTGAAGCCCCCTCCATTCTATGTTTCATTAATCATTGAGGATAAACTAGTACACAATTGCATGATTGATTCTGGGGCAAGTAGTTCTGTCATGCCTAAGCAAATAGCTGATCAGTTGGGTCTCCAATATGAAGTAATATCAAAGGGGGTAGTGCAATTGGATGGGACAGTAGTAGCAATGGTGGGAGTGATTAAAAGTTTGAATCTTACCTTGCATGCATGCCCCAATGTTACCGTTTTGCAAGATGTGTCAGTGATAGATTTGCCACCACTATTTGCCCTATGCTTATCAAGGGATTTCACAGCTAGAATTGGAGGCTACTTATCTGCTGATTGGTCACACATGTTGTTCAGAACAAGATATGGTACTAAGGTCACAATCAGATCTGAACCAATTGCAAACTTTCATATTGAGCCTCATACTCCAAGCCAAATCAATGCCAACTGTTCAGCATTTGATCAAGAAGATTATCAAAGCACAGATGAAGCTGACACCAAAGTTGGAAGCATCCCAGATTTAACTCTTGATGAATGGGCAAGCAAGGTACATGCTTTTGATCCCTACCAAGAAGTAGAAGAATCTGAGCTAGGAGTCTATTGCATACATGAAGAAAACCAGCCTATTCCTAGCATCACCAAACAAAACCATAAGGATGACAATGAGGTATGGAAATTATTTTTCGATGGATCAAGGAGTAGGCAAGGTGCAGGAGGAGGAGCTATGCTTGTTTCACCTCAAGGCATCAAATATTATTCAGCTTTTCGTTTCCAGTTTTCTTGTTCAAACAACACAGCTGAATATGAGGCCTTGATTCATGGACTTCATTGGGCTAGGAAAAAGGGCATAAAGAACTTGCAGGTGTTCGGGGATAGCGAGCTGATCGTCAATCAAGTCAGGGGACAACATGCTACAAAGAATGAACTGCTAAAGAACTACAAGAATAGGGTATGGGACCTCATTGAGGATTTCGAAGCTTTCAACATCGTGTCCATACCTAGGAAGAAAAATGAAGCCGCGGATAGGCTCGCAGCTGTTGGAGCAATGTTTGATGTGGTTGACAACATCAAAAGGGAAAAAACACAGCCACATATCCATGTGATTGTGAGGCCAGCAGTTCCAGATAATAACACAAGCTGGCAGGTGTTTGAGAACGATCAACAGATCGTCAATTTCTTACAAGAAGAGGTTGAATTCTTAGCTAGGAATCAGGACAGATTAGAGCAGCAGTATGGGGATCAAGTAGTGCAGTTGCGGACAAAATAAGCTTCCCAAGGGTTTAGTAACATTGGAGTCTATCTTCAACCCTAACGACCAGTTCCGTAAGGAAAAGGCTAACATACAGGTCAAGAGAGAAGATTCAGAGCCAATTCCGGTTGGGGAAGGCAAAACACTTCAAATTGGCAAAGTGGCCACTGAGCAGGAGAAATCAGATTTCATACAACTTTGCCAAGAATTTCCAGATGTCTTCGCTTGGAGCTATGAAGACTTGAGAGGTTTCAATCCGAAGTTGGCACAACATACCATAGAATTGGATCCAGATGCTAAACCCATCAGGCAGAAGCAGAGACCAGTCAACCCTCACATTGAGCCTCTAATGAAGAAAGAGCTAAACAAGCTAATAGAGGCAAGCATTATATTCCCGATCAAGCACTCAAGCTGGGTTGCAAACTTGGTTCCGGTCAGGAAGAAGAGCGGAGAAATCAGGTTGTGTGTGGACTTCCGAGACCTCAACAGGGCATCTCTTAAAGACCATTACCCACTTCCTTCAATGGAACAAATATTGCAAGTGGTATCCGGTTCGGAGAGATTCTCTCTCTTAGATGGCTACTCAGGGTATAATCAGGTAATGGTGAAGGAAGATGACCAGTTCAAGACAGCTTTCACCACCAAATGGGGCACATATGCCTACAAGAAGATGCCATTTGGCCTATCAAATGCTGGAGCCACTTTCCAAAGGGCAATGGATATGGCATTCAAGGGGTTGATCAATAAAATAGTTCTGATATATCTTGATGACATCACTGTATTCTCCAAAAATGCAGTGGATCACCTCTTTCATCTGAGGCAGGTATTTCAGAGGTGTAGAAGATTTGGGGTATCATTGAATCCCAAAAAATGCATATTCCTGGCTCACGAAGGAAAACTTCTAGGCCATATTGTTTCAAAGGAGGGATTGATGATTGACCCAGAAAGAGTTGAAGCAATTCGAGCGTTGCCATTGCCAAGTCATAAGAAGGCTCTTCAAAGCTTCTTAGGAAGGATCAATTTTGTCCGCAGGTTTGTTCCAAACTTTGCAGCTCTCGTAAAGCCAATAACACTGATGTTGAAGAAGAGCATGGCATTTAAGTGGACATCTGAAGGCAAGGCAAGTTTTGAGGCAATAAAAGAGGCTATATCTCAAGCTCCAACTCTCGTCAATCCAGACTTCTCCAAGGATTTCATGCTATATGCCTTTGGTGGTGGAGACACAATTTCTGCAATCCTGGCACAACAAAACAAAGAAGGATTAGAACAACCAGTTGCTTTCTTCAGTCAAGGCTTGGAGGAATACGAAACTAGGTACTCTTTCATTGAAAAGCATGTCCTTGCAGTGATCAGGAGTTTAAAGAAATTCAAGCACCTAGTCTCAAACAACAAGATCCAATTATTGGTCTCTCATGCGGGAGTCAAGGACTTCCTTCTAAACAAGGATCTAAATGAGAAACGTGCAGGATGGATAACTCGTGTCATGGAATATGACATCGAGATCAAGGTCACCAAACTAGTACGTGGGAAGGGACTATGCGAACAACTAGCCTTGAGTCAACAAGTTGAAGCAGGTGATGAAAAAGAGACTGTCTTGGTATTACAGGGTGGTCAAGAACAGGAAAATGATGATGTGCCTACTCCTTGTTGGACTCAGAGTATGATAAAATTCCTACAGACAGGCCTATGCCCTCCAGAAATGAGCAAAGCAAAGAGGAGATACTTCAGATTACAAGCCATTCAATATGTGCTTGTTGATGGTGTTTTGTTTAAAAAGGACATCAATGGAGTTTTATTGAGGTGCATTGGGACGGGTCAAATTGAGAGGGTGTTACAAGATTTTCATGATGGAGATTCCGGAGGACATTTCGCCCCACGAGTAACAGCTCTCAAGATAATGAAGGCAGGATATTATTGGCCGACAGTGTTCAGTGACTGCTATACATGGATAAGAAAGTGCAAGAAATGTGCACTCTTCACAGGAAAAGAAAGACTAGCAGCACTTCCATTGCACCCAATTTTGGTTGACCAACCATTTATGCAATGGGGATTGGACTTCATTGGGGTCATAAATCCTAACTCAAGCCAAGGCCACAAGTGGATTCTCACGGCAACGGACTATTTCACCAAGTGGACCGAAGCAGTAGCGCTCAAAGAAGCAAATGAGTCTAACATACTAGACTTTTATGAAGGAATAGTGACCAGGTTCGGTGTGCCAGCCACTATCATATCAGACAATGCATTAGCATTCATAGGTTCCAAGATTACAGAATGGGCTGTCAAGAATGGAATCTATTTGAGCACCTCTTCAAATTATTACCCGCAGGGTAATGGACAGGCAGAGTCCACGAACAAGAATTTGCTAAGGATCATCAGAAGGACTCTGGATGAAAACCAAAGGACATGGCATACCAAGCTAAGATCAGCATTGTGGGCTGACAGAATAACGCCAAAGAGGTCTACTGGTAATTCTCCCTACAAGTTGGTCTATGGGAAAGAGGCAGTATTGCCTATATCATTAGAATTGCCAGCATTGGAGCTCATGAAGCAGTTGGAGTTGTCTGAGTTCAAACCAATGGAGGCCAGGTATGCAGAGTTGATGGAATTGGAGGAAATCAGAGAGCATGCAGTTCAGATGATTGAGAAGGATCAGGCCTTAGTAAAAAGATGGTTTGATAAGAAGGCAAGAGCAAGGACCTTCCAGGAAGGGGACCTAGTCCTGAAATGGGATGCAGATCGGGAAAAACCAGGAAAGCATTCCAAGTTTGATGCCATTTGGAGTGGCCCCTATATGGTCACGGAATGCAAAAGTAGTAATGCCTTCCAATTGTCTACATTGGATGGAGAAGAACTCCCGATTCCGGTTAACGGAATCTATCTTAAACATTGCTACTAAAAGGAAAAGGTTTACCCTTGTAAATATTAGCCTAGATTTAAAATTCCTCTAAGTGCGTATGCACATCGTCTTGTTGTAGTTAGGTTTCAATTTCCCTAAGTGCTCCGGCACAGGTTTTGTTGCTCTCAGGTTAATTTCTACAGTTCAGCATGCTCTCGAAGAAGGAGTTGCGATACCAGGCTCGGGATCAGAGATCAAGTTGGTTTCAGGTTATTACTTATGACTCCATGCCCAATGGATTGCTAAAAGGCCACTGATCTTCTACCTAGCAGGCAGGTGATCCCGTTGAGTCACCAAATTGTTGTAAATATCTCCCCCCTGGGTAGATATAGACAAACAGAAGAATATGGAAATCAAAGAAACTCAGAGCCTGATTTTTATTGCGTCACCAACAGCCGAAGGCGCAGGTAAGAGGCGCACGACAGAAGGTGTCGACATGAAAATGGATGCGCCCTTGGCACAGGTAAGAGGCGCATGACAGAAGGTGTCGACATGAAAATGGATGCACCCTTGGCACAGGTAAGAGGCACATGACAGAAGGTGTCGACACGAAAATGGATGCGCCCTTGGTGTAAAGGGCGCACGACAGAAGGTGTCAACATGAAAATGGATGCACAGGTAAGAGGCGACAAATGGAGAAGGTGTCGACACGAAAATGGATGCGCCCTTGGCGCAGGTAAGAGGCACATGATAGAAGGTGTCGACATGAAAATGGATGCACCCTTGGCGAGTAAGAGGCGCACGACAGAAGGTGTCGACACAAAAATGGATGCGTCCTTGGTTAAGGGCGCGATAGGCGAATGTCAGAAAATGGATGCGCCTTGGCGCACGTAAAGGGTGCATGACATACATGACAAAATTCATGCCTTGGCACATGTAAGGGTATGTCAACATGAATATGGATGTGCCTATGGCGCACCTTCAGGAGGCGCAACATTCTGAGCGCTGACAGGAAGCAGACCCTGACCCAGATATTCAGACGGCCATAACTTTTCACAGGGAGCTCGGATTCACGCAAGGTTGGACTTTTTGGAAAGCTTACGAGGTCCTCTGTCCAACTACAACTGGATATCTTTAATTGGGTGGGAAAAAGTTCTTAAAAATGCAAAATACAGTTCGCCACTTTTTAAGTTTGCTAGGGTTCTCACCTACCACCATAATGAGATAAATTAAATGCAACCTGGAGGTGGTTGGGGTAGATTTGGATTTCCTCTCTCTTCCCTCTCTCATTCTTCCTATAAATTGTAAGGAGGGGATTCTTTCTAAAGGTTTGACATTCTTGTTTTGCCCCTCCCTTCTTCTCTTTGGCAGGTGAATTTGTGGAGTTCAAACCTCCCATTAAAACTGTAATGCAACTTTGCCTCTTGGCATTTTATAGTGTATTGTATCAATCTTTGGACCAAGTAATGCATGTCTGTGGATGATTCTCAACCCTCTCTGTGTTCATTTGCATCCTCCTGATCTTTCACTGTGAAATCTGGTTATCTGTGCATGATCTTGCATTGCATTTTTATGGTTTGTGTTTATTGGCAAGACAGGTGTTTTTCATTCCTCGATGGATCACCTTTGTTAGTTTAGGTTTATTTTATGCATCTTCTTACCCTGTCTCCTTGGCAAGTTAGTTTAGGTTTTGAGTAAACCCTCTGCATTTTTACGTGTGCATCTGAACAGAGGAATAGGAACCGGCCTTCATCCGGAGAGCTTTTCCAATTTCGCAAGGTCCCACACTTGGGAAAAGCTCCATGTTATGCAATCACACTGAGAGTCTCAACCCATCGAGTTGCTATGATTTTAGGGTTGCATTATATCTTAGTTCATTAAGGTAGGTATGAATAAGTATTAGTTAGTTATGGTGAGTGAATGTTGAGTCCTAGTAAAGGAGAAATATGCTAAAAATAGTTTTGTGGTGAGGTGTCTAGGTGAGGTGGTGGGGTGAGGTGAAATTATTTTTTAATTAAGGTATTTAAATAATGAATGAAGTGAGGATGAGTATTAATTTAATTATAAATAATTAAATTAATATTAATGTGGGGTAGAAGAGTCATGGTTAGGTGAATATGTTTAAGTTGTCTATTCAAAAGGGGGCCAAGGGGAGTGTGGCCCAATTTTGGTGTCTACAATCCTAGGAAAATTTGTGCAAACCAGATTTAAGAAAGGTGATAGGAGAGAATCGTGTTTTGATATGAATATATAATGTAAAAATAAAACCCTAGGGAAACTAGGGTTTGATCCATTGATCCAGAAATTTTTGATTCGAGTATTAGATTCACCAAAATGTTTACACGTGTTTTTAAGATTAATATATTTTTTATGGAATACACAATAATAAAAAGGTATTTAAGGTTAGGAAACTAGTAGTTATTCTAATAAATTAACTTCAAATGTTAATTGTATAAAACTAAAATAACTTACTGGTTCTTTCAATGTTTATATACAAGCTCAAAATATACAAGAGAAATAAATGCTTATCTATACAAAGTTGTACAAGATGAACTTGGGAAGACTGACTGGAGAATTCATATGTGTAAAACCAAAGAAATCATCACTGCTGAAAGTGTGACTTGAAGATCTCTTAGTGTAGGACCATACAATATGGTCAGGGTGTATATTCTAGTCATGCCCCTTCTTTGCAGTCTTGGATGCCTTCAGTTTGGGGTTCAATGAATTTTCAGGTCCTTTGGTGGCTTGGAAATGTACTTTGGTGTCAAACCCTAGTTGTCAGACAGTCTCTCGATATCATTTTTTAATTTGTTGAATCATGCCAAAATCCTAACCATGGGTGGATAACATTCCCATTTTAAGACTTTAGAAACAAGGGAATTTTTTTATAATAATGTTTTCTATTCTAAATAATCATAATTTAGAACACACATTCTATGCCAATCAATCTCATAACAGATAACCATATGCATCTGGAATGACTCAGGTGAAACACCGATCTCTCATTTCATGACTTAGTGAAGCACCAATCTCTCATGTTAACTCATTAAATTGTATACTAGGTATACTCAGTTCTCATACCCCTTTTCAAGATGTTAAGTATTTTGTTTAAGAGGCCTATCTAAATACTTGTTACCAATATTCATTTGAAATATCACTTCTTAAAACTAGGTGACATAGGACAATGCAACGAGCAACTTGTAATACTTTGGCCAAATATTTACAACATATTGTTCATGTTAATATTCCTAGATGACATACTCATCAAACAGAATACGTCCTTCACCCCACTTCATCTGTTATCTAGAATGGTCTTCACTGACTCCTATCAGTCCACTTGTTCAAGGTTTAACCCTAACCAAGGTTAGCAACATAGTCTAGTGTAGAAGGCTACTCGCGGTGACTAAGGGTACATAGACATACTCAATTGACCTAATTCGATTACGTGTGTCTAGTTATCCTAAGTCATCATGAGTTTCCCCGACACTAGATCATACTTCCAACCTAACCTAGGGTATAACTAAGATCAAGTCTAAGTTTATGTAGATCTAGATGATTCAACTCTGAAGGGTGTTGCAACATGTCAACTACAACATAGTATCCTCATGAAGACCCAAGTCTTCACGGAGGTACGGTGCTGCAGTTGGCATGTGCCAACATCTGACAGAGTCATCCCATCTAGATGTACATGCCCAAGAAAGAAGTTAATTACTTAATTATTTTCTTTAATTTAAGTCTAATTACAACAGCCATGTTGAATCCCTAGTTTCATTAACCATTAAGGTTTCCAGCAATAAATGAATTGTAATTGCTTTGCAGAAACATCAAGATTTCTTTATTCATTAACTTCCTAATTTAGGATTCAGTTTTACAAACAAAATCAACATACTAACAATATGGTTCACTTATTTAACTTAACCATGACTTAGCTTGTTTAAGTTCTGAATCAGATTCTTTTATAATAGACTTCATTGAAATGAAGTCTACTATTATATATTTATATATACCTTTCATTTGTTTTATTCAGATTAAGGTATTAGTCAAGAGGAAGTACATCTTCCTCTTTCCAAGATGACATTAGGTTTAATTCCAAAGGATTCTAAAACAAGCTGATTATCATTGCGGAATAGTTGTCTTCCTTTTTCTTATTAAGAATTAGGGTTCATTTGTAACCTCTTAACATTATACAAGTTATCATAATGAATTCGTTCATCCATTAACATCATTTTAATAAACCATAGTGATTTAATTAAATGATCAGCCATGAATGCCAACTTGATAAGTTGCATTTAAATAAAGGGATAGTATATCTAATTCCCTTACCACCTAGTTCATTTTATTTCAACCCGAAAGGGTTTGATTCAGGTATATATATATTAAAATAACATAGATAAGCTTATCACTACTATTCAAAGAATATGCAAAAAAATGACACATCAAGTACATAAACCCACAAACTTTTCCATTTATCAAGGAGGAATTCATACATTGCAAGTACAAATACTTCAGACATCTTTAGTGTCAAACAACAACAATAAGCTCTATAAATTACAACTTTCCTTTCCAACAATACATTTTAATAATGAATCATATTTCCTCATAAAAGATCCAGTCTTTTGGTAAACGAAAGTAACATCATAAAATATCTTGTCTCCCTTTTTACCACTTATGAAGTTCATCTGCAAAATTTTCTAGCACGGGTTAGTTCAGTGAACTGAGCATGATAAGCACTAAGCATTAAAATGATGTGCTTTTAACTAACTGTTTCATAAAAAGAACTTTATTTTTATGAAACAGTTAAAGCATTATAAAAAGACACATCATAAGGAATAACAGTCATAACAGTGATAAACAAGTGATAATCCATATCAACATAAAGAAAAGATCATGGTGTAATCAAAATCAATATTCAGCCGATAATTTCATAGAAGAATTATTTCAGATAAATAATATTTCAACAAGATCACTAATTGCATTTCATCTACAGATATTTATGATTCATCTCTTGATTTATTCCATCTAACCAAAAATATACTAACTCTAATGATTCAAAGAAATAGAATTACTTTAATGGAACAATAATTTAAATTACACAGCATTAACTTACTTCATCCTAGAATATTTAATGCCAAGCTCAATTAACTTTATGATGAAATTTAGGATGAACCAACAACACCTTAAAGTAAGAGTTTCTTATTTAAGAAACTAAATCCAAGTTCAGAGTCAAACTCTAGCCTAAATTTTAGGATCAGCGTCAACATGATTTGACAAAGGATGAATTTAATTTACACGCACTTAGAACTAGTCACACATCACAACAATTAAATCCCTACCAATGTAACAGTCAAGAGAAAGAAAGAGAAGATTTATCCATCAACTACCCACCCTGTAAATCCTTCAACGTAATACAAACTTAACAAGTCAGCTCCTTTCATAGGAGTAATACAGGTGAGAGAATGAACGAAAAGAGAGAAAGAGAATAAACTATATCTTCCTTCAGAGTTTGAAGAGGATGGTATTGTGAATACCTTAACTCAGAATATAAATAAATGATAACAATGAATAAAGATGAGATAAAATCTCATTATTCCTTCCTTAAAAGAGGTATACTTACCGAGATTGAAAATAACTGAGACAAATTTGATTGTCCAAAGCCAAGAAAACATTCAACTCCAACAACCATTGAAACACAAAGAACTATTCAATATTACAATCGATATCAACAACTGTAACATGAAAGTCAGAAACCAAAAATGATGTTTTCCCAACTTGCAAATGAGAATAGTAAATGTAGCGCAAAATCTATAAACTGAGAATGGTTATTCCTAAGCTTACAATTAATAATAGTATCTGAAGTAAACAAACCAACAACTGAACATTACATTCATTCCAAAATTAATAACATCAGCTCCAGAAGTTTCTCTAGTTTTCCCAAACAAAGGAGAGACAGAGTAATGTTGAAGTAAATTACCCTTTTTCGGCCACGATTACTTTTCAAAGTGACAACACACACAAAGCTTGCCCATCCATTGATGGTGAAATGAAAAAGGTGAGATCAAGATTTAACAGTTGAAGTTTCCATTCAAGCCAACCCAGATCCACATACTTCACAAGAATCAATGGAACAAACTACTGGATCAGGAAGAATGAACCCAACCTAGATTCAACCACGAGGAGAAACAATGAAACAACAACATGACCCCAAGTCAGGTGCTCAAATTTGAGCTCAAAATA
Organism: Taxus chinensis; assembly: GCA_019776745.2. Taxonomy (NCBI): domain Eukaryota; kingdom Viridiplantae; phylum Streptophyta; class Pinopsida; order Cupressales; family Taxaceae; genus Taxus; species Taxus chinensis. Next base: position 116,051 of record JAHRHJ020003704.1, on the reverse strand, counting down.
AGAATTGCTAAACAAAAATAGTTATTTCCTCCATTTCCTTAAGATAGACAGGGTTGAGTTATTCAAATTTCAACCTAAGATACCACAGTTCCTACTGAAATCAACTGTATTCAAATTTAAATAAAAAGAACCAGTCAATCCCAACAAGATGAACCGATAAGGAAACTCTTGAAACACTCAAACTTTTTCCATAAAAAGATGCAAATAAATTTCGAATTCGATAATCATTCCATAAATCACGCAAGCAGGATAACTATCAACCATGCTAAACAGATAGATTGATTCAAGGAGATTCATTCAAACCCAATATCAGACAAGTCACTAACAAGTCTTCTCACAACTTTATACGAGTAAGTAAAGAATTGACTTCATTTAAGTTCAAGTAGAAGATAAACATGATTCTATCATTTTTCTAGCAAGGGAGAACAAAACCTGAAACATATTTCTTTCATAGCAGTAACTACTACTAACTAGTTTCAGTACAGTCCAATAGGAGTTCTCAAATTCAACAACATCTCAAGTTCAGCAGAAGTAAAACATGTTTACTACCTTTTTCCAACAAAGAAACAAATCCCAAAACATTTTTCTAGCATAGCCGTGAATCATACTACCTAGTTTCAGTACAGTCCAATAGGAGTTCTCAAGATTCGACAACATGTAAGTCCAAAAAAGGATTAAGTGATTCATTCATTTTTTTAACAAAGGAAACAAACCCAGAACATATTTCTACCATATTAGTGAATCCATACAATAAAATACACAAGATAAAAAACACATAAAAACTCATTTGTTCCCCAAGAGAAGAGTTCTTTTAATGAAGACATTTAGGAAAAAGTAGAGCAACTTAATGGGTAGATCCTATCATGTCTGATATATCTTCTTCTCAATTTGTAGACGATTTCCCAATCGAGCCTCAACAGTCTCTTCTTTTTCCAAGCAACGTCAACCACTCCAATCTTTCCACTTCTTCTTATACTTCCACAGGATCCAAAAATAGCTCAAGAATGCCAAGAATATAGATAGATCAAAAATAGAACTACTGGTTCGAAGAACCAAAAACCCCATGTAGAGAAAAAATTGAAATGAACTAAAGATCAAACAACCTTTCCAAAATCCACCATACATTTATCCTAGGTGATTTCATCACCATAAATGAGATCAATTAATGTGAAGGACAATCAATTTCCCTCCTAATTCTCCATGCCACCGCCATCCAAGTTTGGTGAGCCTTTAATTCAAAATTTGCATGCAATTTCCATTTAGTGGTGATGCCAACTAGGCATCCCCTAAACTCCCAATGCCTCCACCAAAATTGGCAGTCCATAGCATTTAAACCAAAATAAATTCCAATCAATGCCTTGAAAATTGATGCCACTGACCTTACCATTTTCCAAGTAGTCCATAGGTATCTCCTTAGGTTAGCAATAGTTTAGGTTAGATTTTTAATTAGGTTAGAAATCAACCTTAGTTCCTAGGTAGGTCTTAATTACCTTAGGTTATAATCCAACTAGTATAGAACATCCCAACTTAGGTTAGGGTATCCACCTTAGTGATTCACTATTAGGTCTATGACTCTTATACATTGCTCAACATTTAAAACATTTAACAAGAAGGCCCAAGCTTATCACCCTAAGGTCTATTTTGTCGGTGAAGGACCCCTAAGAAGAATTCTTCACCATGGTAAACAAAACCAGTCACAATCAAGCTCACCTTCCATTTCCAAATGTCAAGACAACAAGATGAGTAGGTAAGAAGAACTGAAGCATACCTTGGATCAATGGAATTGATCCAAGGTCTTGTTGTTTACACAAGATAAATTATGTCTACACAATACAAGTTCATCACCTTCTTAAAAGTGAATTTAAGCTGTACAAAGAGATGAATGGAATTATTTTCAAGTAAGCAGAATTCACAACCAGAAATGATTATTTTCAACAAATAATGAATTATCCATTACAAACATGATTTCCTAAAATCATAAGAGTACTCCTTCCTAAGACAAATCACCTGTCAAAATTTGCAATGTCATGAGTAGAAGTCATCACCGTAATAGCCATGTCAAAGATGTTACAACATCAGCACTTCTCTAAAGATTCCTCAAACCACATGAATTTCTCCACCTAGCATGTAACATTTATATAAATGCAACTAGTTAGTAGCTTGAACCTCTTCAATCATGTTTGATTCGATTGTGCTCTTGTTAAGACTTAGAAGTGGGAACTTGGTGTGTTTGGATTTGATTTAAGATAGACTCCTTGACATGGTTGAGTGATTTATAATTGTAGTGGTGTCTTGCTTAATGGATGTACAACAACTTTAAGAAGATATAGGGAGCCTTAAGTATCTTTTGTGTTAGTATTTGTAATGAGATCTCATGAGAGTGTGAAGGTATGAAATGAGATGATTTTAACTTGTTCATGTAGGCTTCCAAAGTTAATTTATTATGATGAGGCTGAACCCAAGATGATAAAATACCCAGCAAATGATCAAAAATAGAGTTGGAAAAATTACCAATTTAGGACTGTACAAGTCGGTCAGGACTGAACTATATAGTTTTGGATAGGTATAAGCTCAATGAAATTTAAAAGTTACATCTTCGAAAGTAGATCTTGAGAACTTTTCTTTTGTAATTACATTAAAAAAATCAACACATAGGTGTATGGAAATAAGTAAGTTACACAAGAGATGTTAACAAGTACTTAGTGGGAATAGGATATGAGTGTTTGTCTTAGCCAAGAAGCAAAATTGCAATAAACAATGTCAAAATAGTAAATTTCCAAATTTGAGCATCTACACAATACTTCACTTTATTTTTAGGGAGATTGTGGGGAAGAGAGATAGAGAGAGAAATATAATTATAATACCATAAGTTCTTAAAATATTGATGAGTTTTCATGGACAATAAAAAGTCTATTATTCAGATGGATTATGGTAAACAATATGAGTTAACAATTCTTGTATTAATCACAACATGGTTTCTTATCAATGTGGACCATCAAATTAGCATAAAGGACAAGAAAGGAGACCAATAAACTATGAAACATAATGTAAATGCTAACATCCATTAGTTTCCTCATAGCCAATACTTCGTTTTAGATTTAGGGAGAGAGAGAGATCAACCATACATTTTTAATTTTTGATTAACCTTAATGGGAAATAAAAGGTCTATTATTATGACTAAATGTGGTAAACATTATTTTTACCACTATTGTGTTAATCATGACATGATTTCTTGTTGATGTGGACCATCAGACCAGCATAAAGGACAAAAAAGGATACCAATAAACCATGAAACATAATATAAACTCTAGCATCCATAATTTTTTCATATCCAATATTTCATTTTAGTTTTAGGGGGAGAGAGAGAGAGAGAGAGAGAGAGAGAGAGAGAGATAACTACAATACCATTTTTTAAGAGTTTGATGAGTTTTAATAGACAATAAAAGGTTTGTTATTGTGATCAACTATGGTAAACATTGTGTGTTTTACCACGATCATGTTAATCAAAACATGGTTGTTTGTCAATGTGTACCATCGGTTTGACATAGACAAAAAAAAATGCTACCAATAAACCGTTAAACACGATATAAATTCTAAAATCCATTAGTTTCCCTCATATGAAGTATTCTATTTTAGTTTTAGGGAAAGGGTATAAACTCATACCTATTTCTTAATAGATATCAACCATGTAGATAGACAATATGTCTAATGTGGGAAAATCAAATTCAATGGAATTTATTAGGACCAAATGAATCACATGAAAAAAAAAATCTTATGTTTGTTTTGTATGGGGGGGGTAAACATCATGTTGTGTTTTGGGGATATAAATAATTAATTGTTTGTTTGCATGTCATTTGTGATCAAATTGTGGATATTGTGGTCATGGTGTGTGCCTGACTCAACATGAAGGATATGAGGTTGAAGTGGAAGGCATAGTTTTCTAAGGCTTGTGAGGGAAATTGTGGTAAAAATTATGTTTTTATTGTTTATCGTTTCTATGTTAGCCACAGCCAAGATGCTTATCATTGTGGATCATTGGTTTAATATAATGGATTGATATATGCCACCAATAAACCAAAACAGATAATGTAAATGTTAAGAGGCATTGGCTAAGAGCTTGAACCACGAAGGTAGAGCTCCTAGCAAGTGCAGAATTTAATTATTTATCACAATCCATACATTATCCAGTGCATACTATGTGTTGACATTCTTGTGTGTTTACAATTCCTATTTATTAGAAGACACTTCACCTTAATGTATTCAACCATAATTTTATATTTCTATATAATGTAAAAAAATTGTAGTTATGCTAACTTACATATTCTCACTAACGCTTTCTCATAAATTGGCCCATTTATAATATGTCATTTTGGTTTTAGGAAGAGGGTGAGGGATAAAGAGCAAGAAATATAACTTTACTTACGTTACTTATTTTAATTTTTAGGAGTTTTTATTGACAATTAAACCTCTATTATTCTTTGCACAACACTACAAGTCGAATCCCTTCATGAATATGTAGAATCCCTTCATGATTTTACATTAGCTCCATCAAATGAAAGCATTAAGATTTTAGTGTATGGTCTAGTCCCTTTTTGCATCAACATGCATATTTGTATCCAATAAAAATATGTAAAATTTGAATTCAATGGAGTGATTATACACCTTCTATCTTTGTAAATGCTCTATAAACAACTATGTAACTGCAAATCCATGTTCTCTCAACTCTTATATGCACAAAATGAGTTTTACAAGGAAAATATAGTTTCCCACCAATTATACATCACCTAAACATCTATTGAAATCCTCTTATAGTAATTTTCCTATTGTCGGGGGCCATTTTGACCATTCAAATTGCCTTAAATTTGTCGCCTTCTATAGAGTTTGGTGTATTGCCATAATGAAGCCTTGTGAACAATGCAATGAATTTCTCTACCATGCATGAATTTACAAACTAAAAAAAACCCCACTCTATTTGAATAATACATGCATGGTATGAGGAGATATGGTATGAGGAGATATGGTATGTTTCTATATGTTACCTAATTACTCTGTTAGGAGTTTCTTAATGAGATTGTTTTTTCCCAGGAATGTTTTTAACAAATGTTTATTTGCCACATATGTGGTACGACCATTTTCAAGTTGTAATTTATTCGATGAAAGATAACTTCCGGTCAACAACAAATTTCCAGGTTGTAATTTCAAGTTTTTTAGGCTGTAATTTAATATTTTTATTTTAATCATGTATATTATAAAATAATTAAAATATATGGTTAAAGAAATAGTTTAAATAGTTATAACTATTTAATATTACTATTTCTCTTCCTTCAAATCTTGGCCTAGTTTAGTAGGTCTTCCCAACTCTTGTTCGTAAACTTTCAAGTTTTTACAACGAATATTTTTTAAAGGAAATATTTTTCTACAGATATTCTTGGCAACTCATATTTAACATGGGGTTCTTTATTTACATAATTTTTGGTCTAAATTCTTGTTGGTTTCTTGCAATTATTTGTGTGAAGGATATAATCCATGAATTTAATTTAATTTTATAGGGAAAGAGTGAGGGTTACATAATTCTCAGTGGTTATAGTGCTAACAACAATGTTATAAATTTGAAAATGGGATGAGGATTATAACATGATTCATTGAAATGATTTACCCATCTAATGGGGTTTCTCATATAAGTTAGTCAATTATTAACCTTGGTTAGGTAGACAATTAGTTGTAACCATCTCCATAAGAGTATATGTAAAGAGATGTTTGAAGAGGAGAGAGATATTTTTTAGGTCAAAGGAAGTTAGTGTAGGTTGTTTTAGGATTTTAGAGCCATGAATGCTTAGAGGAGGATGGGATGTACCCAAGAAAACTTATGTGTGGTTTGGCTTCTTAGAATAAGCCTTTGTATCTCTTGTAAATATGACAGAGGAATGAAGATAAATAACAATCATGTGTTTATTTTGATATTTTATGATTGTTCTATAGTAAATCAGTGAGACTTGATCACGAATTGACCACTGCATTGGTAGCTGATGATATGATATGGGTTTATGAGAAGGATGATTGAATGTAATTCCCTAAAAGTGCTTGATAACTTGGTTTGTTGCAAATTTATGTTATTGGAAAGTATAATTTTAAAAATGTGTAGGTGTTGGATAACATAGGTGTGATATTTTAAGGGGGAATATTACCATTTAATCTTGGTATTATTTAAAGTAAATGAAATATTGCAGTCTTGTGAGGTAAGAATTGAATAAGGGGTTTCTCACAATCTTAAATTTAGATCTTGAGAGATTATTTAAGACAATGTTGGTGAGTTATGAGTCTATGATGGTTATTTTTAAGTGGGTGGATGATCAAAAAGTATAGTTGTGACCTTTGGTGAATTCTTCTCAATCAATTTGCATGTTTCCTTATTCTAAACCTCTGAAACCATGACTTAGATGTAGTTAGTTGTATAAAAGATTATAGTTTTGGAGTTTGAGTACATGATCACATATAGGTCCACACAGAAGAAATTTTATGCTACCATTAAACTCATGAAGGTGGAATTAAGTTTGGATATGACCATTTGCTCAAGATATCTCATTTCTTTCCTCTCAGGTTTCTCAAAATCCTGACTAGGTAAATTTATCTAAAACTTCCATATCTCTTGATATAAGTGGTAGTTTCTCATGAAATTTTTGCATGCACCTATGTTTGATGGTTTATTAAAATAACTTTTTTTTAAGGCTTATAGTGATTGTATAGTACACTTAATGAAGTCTATGTATGTTTGAGTGTTGAAGATAGTGATCCTTAGGTTTATGTGACCTTGTGTCTTATGAGAGGTAAAGATAATTGTATGGCTAGTTAGGGTGAAGTGTGGTAAGTGGAATAAACTAGTCCCCTTCCTATGAAGTGTATGTAGAGTAAGAAAAATGGAGTCCCTTTGATGATAGTATAGTATGTAGTGTGATTTCCCCTTAGAATTTCTAGCCAGAACTAATAGTGTGTATGTTGCAAATATATAATATCTTGTTTGAATTTTCACTAGTGACAAACATGCTAACTATGACCTCAAGATAAGGATAAGAAAATGAGAAAATGCCAACCACAAATTTCAAAATATGAAAAGAACAAAAGGACATAGAGTGCCCAGATCTGAAAGTGAAGAGGATCTTGGGTGCTAGTGCAAGTACATGGCATAAGGTTTCCTAGATATAAATGATGACATATGTGAAAATGAAATATAGATTGGGATCTTGTGACCTTGACTAGAACTGGGTAAAAAATGATAGATGTAGAAGAGAAATACAATAGAAATGAATCAAAATTTTATGATAGAGATTTGTCACCAGTGAATACTTTTCTCCTTAGGTCCATGCATATAACAACATACTTGATTAAATAGTAAAATAGTAGATGTGTGGATTTTGTGTCTACATTTTCTTGTTGATCCCTTTATTTATTTAAATGAAATTTCTATTATAAGGAATAAAACATATCTCAGTATAAAGTCTTATAGAACCATATTGTAAAGTGTACATTAGAATGGTGGAAACTTATAGCTTATTTAAACCATGTGATTCATATTTTGACAGTATGTGGCATAAGTGGAGATATTGATGAAGTTCATATAGGAGTAACTTGGAGAAATAGAAAAGTTAAGAAATAAGGATTAAGACAAGAGAGAGACATGCTTGAGAAAATATAAAGGTGTTACATCAAAGATTTTTTTGTAAAGAATGGTTTATCAAAGATAAAGTTAGTACCCTACATATAGGAACGAAGTAAAGAGTGATCAATTCCCAACCTAATTTAAGTTTTAAAACTAGAGGATTTAACTTCCTAGTCCACATGTGAGTGTTTGGAAACATCAACCAAAGAAGTCCTAATTGACATTTTAAAGGATACCGTTGTAAATTAAAGAAAAAATTATGAATCTTGATAATATTTGTATGGCTTGATTTAAATTGAATCCACCTAATGATTGCTATGATACATGGTGAGTCATCTCTCTGCATCATTAGCTAGTCATTGTAATTTATGTCAAATGATCTTGTGGATGGTAATTCCACATTAGGTCATTCTAGATTAGTATCTAATGCCATCCATTATGTCATACCCCTGGGAACATTGATGATGTTTTGTTGCCAATGAAGTTTATTTGGTTTCTAGGATGTCTAATTTTGGAAGAAGTTAATATTAAGAATATTGTAATATTGATTTTAACTAAATCTAAATATATTAGAGTCTAATCTAAAAGTACAAAAATAAATAAGAAACTAGCTAAATAAGGAAAGTGACCCAAGCAACTATGAAATAGAGATACTTAAACCCTAATGTGAAAGGAGGTTAAAAGAACTTAGTCTGATTTTGACAAGCTTGTTAGACTATGTCACAGAGGTGGCAGGAAAAATAGGAGGAGGAAATGACTATCCATAAGGTCTAAGAAAAGTACAAATCTAAGTAATTTGAGTGGATTGGGGCACCTGGAGAGGGACAGGGCACCTGTGGGTGCCCCTAGTCTGAGTTCTTGAGCACCCTGGTCTTGTTGAGGATGTCTAAAAACCAAAATTATAGGTTCACCTGAATGATCTCTTATAGTTTCCTGTTGTGTTAATTTTGATGCACTATGTCAGATGTTCGTTGGTAACAATGATGAAGAAGAGACCTGCAAAACCCCAAGCCAAACATCAAAACCCTAAAAAAGAAAGATGCATATGAAGGGGTCAGAATTGTACCTCAGCGGCCACAATGGTGGACTTACTAACTGATAATTGCACTACATCTTCAGACCCAATGTAGTTATAGTGTGTGTGTGTGAGAATCATGCCCTGGTTTTCTTGTCTCAGTCACACTTTGTGAAGTAGTGAGCTTTAACTAAGTGTAGAAAATGTAATAAATGGTGGATGGAATAGAATAAATTCCCTCCTATGAAGTGTGATGTAGATGAACCAGCTTGTGTCCCTTGTGATGGAGCTAGATGGATGCAAATGAGCTCTAGATGCCTTAGATGGATGTAACTATAGGTGGATGATAGTAGTGACTTAGTGTTTGGTCCCTTCATTATGGTCTCATAACTTTATATTTATATGGTTCTCTTGAATTTTGTAATTAACCCCGAAAAGGCCAACCACCAAAAATATAGAAATGCTGAAATGGATAGAAAGTTCCCAAAAGATGGAAGTAAAGTGAGAAAAGGATCAGGGCACCTAGACTGGGACCATGGGCACCTTTGGGTGCCCCAGTACTAGCCTGGGTGCACCCAGTTAAGTGTAAAATAACACAGAATGATAAAACAATATTGGGAAAGTATGTGTTGAAGGTCAGGAATGATGATAGAAAGTAAATAAAATGGCCAAAAGACATGGGTTAATTAGTACTTTCTTCACTCAAAAACCATATGAATAGTAGTATGAGACTGGACTAAATAATACCCAAAGTGCATGATTTTGTGTCTACATTTTCTCCCAAATTTATGTTGGTGAGTGGAATGCTTGGTAACATAAAGTAGATAGAGATGTGTACCTGATTTCCATGTAGAGTGATGTAGAAAGCATGCTGAAGGACTAGAAAAAAGTGGAATGACAAAAAGATGATGGAGCGTGGAAACTAAATATGCAAAAGAGTAAAAAGTGATGAGAGTGAACCTAGGGTGATAATGTGTGTGTATTTGTCCGATGTGTGTGATGTACTTAATTTTAGTTTGAGGTGTGTGCTGCAATAATATTCTTATTGTTATGCTATCCCATTGTTGTATTTGTTATTTTGTTGACTATCTTGTTTCTCATACAATGTACCTGCAAGGAGAAGATGATCAAGTAGTCAAATGCACATGTATATGTAAAAATGCATGTAAAAGAATGTATATGTATGTAAAATTTTTAAATGTAAACTATGTAAAATTGAGTAAAATGGAACATGTGCACCTGATCCATGATGAGAGAAAGAGTGTAGAAATAGGATATCTTGTGCCTCTATGATTTTTTTGGGTGATCCATGCCATAAGGCTAAAGAAGTGTAGGGAGAAATTTACATTATTCTCCAACATGTAACTACTTCCCTAAAGATGTATGAAGAGATCTTTGTACTGCCTGGGGTTTTTGGGTGATCTGACACCACTGGTATGAAGTAGTGTATGAGAGGAAATCAATTGTATCCTCCTAACCTGTAGTTGCTCCCCAAAATGATAAGGACAATTTTAGCATGTCCTATAAAATTTGTTGTGTATGGATTCGTAGACTAGTCTGAACCCACTCAATGTACAACACACAATGACGATAAGGGGACATTTGAAAACTAAACTAAGTTCACCCTACGATGTCTACCAGAACTAGAATAGGTGTATGTCAAGTTCTTGTATAGTATGTAAAACCCCAAATGATTCCCCCCCTCTTTGGGGGCACATGTGATGTCACAGTAGGAGTATGTGGCCCCAAAAGAGGACCAACCACATGAATTCTGTGATTGTTCCCTACGAAGGGGAAGGGAATGCACTTGGTAGAATACCAAGGCACACAAACAAGTGGCTAGAAAAAAGAAGTGTTATTATGAACAAAATACATTTGTATAAGAAAATTTGGTAATCTATGCAAACAATGTATAAGCTATAACATAAATAATGTGTAATCACCTAAGAAATACAAGTAAGACCATGCAAAAAGCGGGCAAACATGGGACATCACTCACAATGTCACAAGACACTCAATGTCATCATGGCCACAACAAAAACAAGTGTGCACACCAAACAAAGGGAAAGTCCCACATGTACAATAGTAAATAGAACAAGAAAATACAAACAAAGATAGTATGTAATCAAGTATTTGTAAAACAAATTTTTCACATGAAGCACTTATTAGCATGTTAGAAAGATAGCCATGTATGTCAAATCATGTATAACCATGATAATGGAAAGTATTAAGTAAAAAATGAAACAATATCCCATAATACATGTACGAATGTGGATGCCCCCAGTACCTATGTAGTGATGGTTAGAATGGGAACATCCAGTGGTTCATATGGAATTCATCTATATCTACTGATCACAACTAAGAAAATGACTGTGAACATGCATGTGTTTATGGTATAGATATAATCCATACAAGAGATATATCTAGCATGTGTAATAAAGCTGAACATAATAAAAGTGCAATTGCAAGAGTAACATACAACCATTAAATGCAGCTATGTTTTGGATGGATATAATGGAATTCAAGTATGCCAATGATAGGATCTTCATGTTCCCCTAAGTAAATGGAGTTGTATGCAGTGAGTTTCATTTATTATGACCCTTAGCAGTCAAGAATGAACTAAATACGAGAGTGCATCGGGAAATGTTCAAACTAGTGGGTTTTTTCTAACATGTTGTTGTGATGTGTATATGTGGTGATTAGATGAACCTAGAGATAAATGATGTGTGATCAACAGCACAAGCATATGTATGATGAAAAGATGATCAGAAATGGGGTGATGATGTAGCCTAAATTGTATATGCACTACTAGATGAATAGAGGGAGTGGTGATGTATCCTAAAGCATATATGTTGAAAATTATCCTTGCGGATGAACTATCAGAGTCATAGGAAACCTTAGGTTAGTGGGACGTGTGCCCTAAGGTGACCTCCATATTTTAAAGAAGTTGGCTCTTCTCTGTAGTGTGAGATGAGGGTCAGAGAAAATGAAACAAAACATAAAACTTAACAGGAGCGATGCACCGAAAAGTGAAGGAGTTAACTCAGAATGTAACTTCCTGAAATAGGGAAAAGGTGAGAAATGAAAAGGGTGGATGAGATGCACCACATGCCAGAGAAGATTCACATAGAACACTACTTCAAACTACTTAAGCACAACTTTTGAAGATAGTAATAACATTATAAACATGCACAGTATACCCACGTCGAAATAAAGGCTATCAGAGACAATACAGATTATGCAAAGGATGGATGAAATGCACCATAGGGCATATTATATTACTCCAAAAAATGTACACAATATTACAATAGATAAGAGGCAAGAGTGTTATTACAAAGCTCAGAAAGAAGGCCAGAGCTCCAGGCCCCTACCTTTTACAGAAGAGGAACTGAGACATAAAATAAGAATTGACTAACTCCCGATGTTCTTTTTTGAAAACCTTTCCTTTACAATATATAGGATGGGAAGAAGATAAGAAGATATTTTTTGAACCATTTTCCAACCAATTTTTAATTATGATAAATGGTGTGAAGTGACAGAAATAGATTTTTGAGATCTTCTCACACTTCCCCATGATTTTTTTTTAAGAAGTGAGAGCCATACTCATTTAATACATCTCTTAACTATCTTGCAACTGAATCCCTTGGAGTGGACTTATTCTTTCAAATATTTATTACTTATTTGGATCTTTTAATCACATATGCATTGGGTCTTGGGCTCATGATTCAAGCGGCGCATATTTTTTTCATTCTATTAAAATCACTGTTTGAATGTAGGTGAACAAATTAAGTATTCATAGGTTTGCACTCTTTGCACGGAACTATGCATTAACTTCATCATTGAAAAGACCATCGAATGACCCTTTGTCTTTGATCTTTTAAAAATATCTGAAGCATTTAAAACTTTTAGATAGGCTTCATAATTGCCCATATGTGGTATTTGGCTTATCACCAATATTTCACAACCTACTTTAAACTCAGAGCCTATTCATTGCGAGATCCACGTGGAGGCCAAGCGCTTCTCTAGGGTCTCTGCTCCCTTTGTAGCTTTTGGAAGCGCATTGGGCTGACACCTGGCATCATTTGTGATCTTGTCACTTTCCTTTGAGTAAGTAATGAACCTGCCACATATTACTGTGAAGACTTTTTCCTTGGATGGGTCACTTATAGTTGACTCCACGTGTAAGTCCCGTGGGGTTTTGAGGCTTCCACTCTTTTTTCTTTCTATAACTTGTGCCAGGTTGACACTTGGCATCTTCCATGAGATCGTTGATTTCCTTTGAGTTGGCTTGTCCCAACTTAGTTTTTATCATTGATTCGGCTAAGTCTTCCTTCCATGTTGTTGAAGGCTTGACCCCTGGTGGGATTCAAATCTACAGGAACCTTAGAGCTTACTTGGTCAATTCAACAGGAATCTGCTTGTTATCTAATTTTAGTGGGCAACGTAATTTAGATAATAGTTTGGTGACTCAAGGGGACCATTAGCCTGCTAAATGAAAAGAACCCACAATATTCTCCCGCTATTCATTGGGCCTAGGACTGTGTTATGAGATGATTTGAACCTTGGTTCATAGTATATAAAGGGTTTTTGAGCCTTTGCAACCCCTAGTTGATCCTTGAGCCTTCCTACTCTCATAAGGAAAAATCTGCAACTTGTTTTGTGAGAGTAGAAAATTGAAGAATCTACAAAGTCACCCCCTTGACTGATTTTAGTTGCTCTGCATTTGTTTGAAGTGAATTTTACAACTGTTACAGGAAATTACAAATTCCCTTACTGTGGACATTGGAGAGTCTGGTGCATTTTATGGAGTAATATAGACACAAGCTATATACAAAAGAGACAAATCATACATGCCTCAAATGAGTCATGCAGAGTGTGCACAAGCACTTATTATGCTAAAAGCAATATACTCCTACTCCTATGCTAACTAGACTTAGGAGAAGCTAAACAAAACCTAAAACAGGCAGGGAGAAATATCTCCCCTTCCTTATAAAGTGCATCCATGCAATTAATTTAGCAATAAATATGGCTTGTAATAAGAGTGAAAATTTTCATTTCACTCTTCCACCCGCGGTATTAACAAACAAAAATAATACCTCCTCAAGATGATTCTCATTTGGTTGGAGGTTTTGTAGTTAATCCTTGGGGATTTGAAGATTATCCTCATGCTCTAAAGTGAGCATGATAGGTGTTGGCTTTTCCATTGGCTCTGGTGTGGTCAGAATCTTGGTGGGGCAGGTTTCAAACTTCTACATTTTCCCATCACTCTGAATTTCATCTTTTAGGATGAGGCTCTTTTACAGACCTTCCTTAATGGTGTCATCCTTATTTTATTCCTCCTTTTTAGCAGCTTCACCAACAAATCCAGGCTCTTTGATTGAAAGCAAAAATATTTCAATGATACTTATTTCTAGAGCCCTTAGATTTGATCTAGAGCAACTGTCATGAGTATCAGGCTGCTTTGGTTGCGGGACTGATGAAGTAGAAAAGGTTGTAATTTCCATGGGCTCTTCTTCATCGTGGCATCCCCCCAAATCTGATAAGTAATCAATCCTATCATCTTCCTGTTGTGCCAAGATCTCCCCCTCTTGTATGATGTTTCTTGAGTCTGTAAATTCTCCATCATGTGTAGCTTCATCTTGCAATATGAAGCTCATTGGCCCAAACTCTTCTAGGAGCTCTGATTTATGGGGAGGGAAAATAGAGGAAATATCCACAGCTTCATGAACACTCAGCTTGTGATTACGAACCCTCTAAGTTTGCATCACTTCTCACCATATGCTCCTCTTTTTTTGGATTTGGAGTCATTATTTTTTCGTATGGGGGGAATAATTGTTCGAAGGAAAGGGGAGGGTAGAATGGATGGCTTGGAGATGGAGAAGGGAACTCGGCATTTGGAGTGGTACGATATGGTGAAACTTGAGGCAAGGATGGGAGGTGAATAAAGAGTTGGTGATTGACCCTCCCATCGACAAGGTGGTCTCATTCTTTGCCTATATATTTCAATACCTTCGATCCACTGCATAATTGGAGGTATTATTTCTTCTAAAATATAAGCTTCTCCTATGAGCTATAGTGTCTGAGAACAAGGCCAACCCACAGACAAGGTACCCTGCATCCTATTATGAATGCCTCCATTTACATTATGGCCCAAGATTAAACCATTCCTGCCTCTATTTGTGTTATCTTCTTGATCATACTAGCATCTTCTAATCACCCATAGTCACCAAATATGCATCTATGTCTTTGATTGCTCTCAAAGTCAAACAGGTCTTGTCTTTTCTCATCTAGGTCATCATAATATTCAAGTATTCAAATGCGCATGTATATGTGTAAAAATGCATGTAAAGACACATGTATATAGTAAAAATATTGTGAATGGAAGTATGAAAATTTCAAAAGGAACATGTGCACTTGATCCGTGATGAGAGAAAGGGTGTACAAAGGATATCCTGTAACTGCAAGTTTTTTGGGAGATCACATGTCATCCTAGATAAATAAGTGTACAAAGAAAGTTACATTATTCTCCAACCTATAACTGCTTCCCTGAAGATGTATGAAGAGATATTTATACTACCTAGTTTTTAGGGTGATCTGACGCTATTAGATGAAGTAGTGTAGAGAGGAAATATGTTATATCCTCTAACCTATAACTACTCCCCATAATGATAAGGAAAACCATGTCATGTAAAATTTGTTAGGGTTTGTAGACTAGTCTAAACTTACTGTATAACCCACAATGTCAAGGATAGAAAATTGAACTGGAATGTACCGATAAAAAGCATTTTATAGTATATAAAACACCAAATTGTTCCCCCCTCTTTGGGGGCACATGAGACATCATGGATAGCAGTATGTGGCCCCAAAAGAGGAATGACCATGTAAACTATGACTATGCCTTATAGGGGGAAGGTAATTTTCTGGGTAAATACTAAGGCACATACAAACAAGTGGCTAGAAAAACAAGTGTTAGTACAAACAAAAATTCATGTAGGGAACAAGTATAATCCAATCAAACAATGTGTAAACTAGAACATAAGAAGACAGTATAAACACCCAAGAAAACATTCATAGACCGTGTAAAGTAAGTTGTAAACATGGGACACCACTCACAATGTCACAAGACACTCAATGTCGTCATGGCCACAAACAAACAAACAAGTGTGTATACACAACAAAGGGAAAGGCTTGCAAACAATAGTAGACAATAGAAAATAAACAAACAAGTATGGAAGAAAGTATCCCTGCATAACAAATTTTGCATATGAAGCATACGTTAGCATGTTATAAAAATAGCATGTATGTCAAATCATTTATAACCTGATAATGGAAAGTGTTAAGTACAAAATGAAATAATAGCACCTGTAATGTACGAATGTGGATGCCCCCAGTATGTAGTGTGTGAAGCATCAGTATTTCATATGGAAGCTCTTTTTTCATATGATCACAAATAGAAAAGGACTTGAACGTGAATGTGTTTATGGTAAATATAATCACAAACAAGAGATCTATCTAACATGTGTAGTAAGGTGAACATGTAAATAAAAGTGCAAGCAAGATTAAAGGCAACCATTAAATGTAGTATGTTTTGGATGGATAGAATGGAATGTAGTATGGATGATAGGAGTTGTGTGCCCCCTGAGTAAATGGAGTTATTTTTAGTGAGTTTCATTTAGTATGCCCCCTCAGCAGTCAAGAATGAACCAAAAATGAGAGTGCTTCATCAGGAAATGTTCAAACTATGGGTTGTTTGTAGCGCATTGTGATGAGTATGTGGTGATGAGATGCGACACAGAGATAAACTATGTGTGATCATATAGCATAGGCATATATCATGACCAGATGACTAGAAATGGGGTGGTGATGTAGCCTAAAGTGTATACCACTAGCAGATGAATAGAGGGAGTGATCATGTATCTTAAATCGTATATTGTTGATGATTATTCTTACGGATGAACCATCAGAGTAGTAGGATACCTTAGGTTAGTGGGACGTGTGCCCTAAAGTGGCCTCCAAATTTTAAAGAAGATGGATCTTCTCTATAGTGTGAGATGAGGATCAGAGAAAATGAAACGAAACATAAAAATTAACAGGAGTGATGCACCTAAAAGTGAAGGAATTAACTCATAATGTAACTACCTGAAATAGGGAAAAGGTGAGCAATGAAAAGGGTGGAATAGATGCACCATAGGCCAGAGAATATTCACACATAACACTACTTGTAACTATTCAAGCACAGCTTCTGAAGATAGTAATAACATTATAAACATGCGCAATATACCCACATTGAAATAAAGGCTATTAGAGATAATACATATTATGCAAAGGATGGATGAAACACACCACAGGGAATATTATATTACTCAAAAAAATGTGCATAGTATTACAATAGATAAGAGGTAAGAGTGTTATTACAAATCTTAGAAAGAATGCCACAGTTCCAGGCACCTACCTTTTACAAAAGAGGAACTGAGACAGAAAATAAGAATTGACTAAGTCCCGATGTCCCTATTTTGAAAAATTTTCCTTTACAATATATAAGATGGGAAGAAGATAAGAAGATCATTTTTCAAACTATTTTCCAACCACTTTTTAATTATGATAAATGGTGTGAAGTGACAGAAATAGATTGTTGAGTTATATCTCACACTTCCCTGTGATTTTTTTTTAAGGGGTGAGATCCATACTCATTTAATACCTCTCTTAATTATCTTGCAACCAACTCCCTTGGAGTGTACTTATTCTTTCAAATATATATTACATATTTGGAAATTTTAATCACTTATGCATCGAGTCTTGGGCTCATGATTCAAGCAGCACCTATTTTTTCATTCTATTAAAATGGCCTTTTGAATGTAGGTGAAAAAATTAAGTATTCACAGGTTCACACTCTTTGCACGGAACTATGCATTAACTTCGTCACTGAAAAGACTAGCTAAATGACCCTTTGTCTTTGATCTTTTTAAAATATTTAAGCATTTAAAACTTTTAGATATGATTCATAATTTCACATACATGGTATTTGTCTTATCACCAATCTTTCACATCCTACTTTGAACTCGAAGCCTATTTATTGCTAGATCCACATGGAGGCCAAGCACTTCTCTAGGGTATCTTCTCCCTTTGTAGCTTTTGGAAGCACGTCAGGCTGACACCTGGCATCGTTTGCAATCTTGTCACTTTCCTTTGAGTAAGTAATGAGCCTGCCACATATTACTGCGAAGACTTTTTCCTTGAACGAATCACTTATAGTTGACTTCACATGTAAGTCCCACAATGTTTTGAGGCTTCCTCTCTTTTTTCTTTCTAGAACTTACGTCAAGCTGAAACTTGGCATCATCTATGAGATTGATGCTTTCCTTTGAGTTGGCTTGTCTTGGCTTAGTTTTAATGGTTGATTCAGCTAAATCTTCCTTCCATGTTGTCAAATTCTTGACCCCTGGTGGGATTCAAATCTACAAGAACCTTAAATATTACTTGGTCAATTCAGCACGAATCTGCTTTTTATCTACTTTTAGCGGGCAGCGGAATTTAGATAACATATACCACTAAACAATATAAGAGAAAGTGATGATGTAACTTATCACAAGATGATGCTATAATAAGTGACCCTATATCCTAAGGTGTATATCACTAATCCTAGGAATGTCACATGAGAAGATTAAATGATGAATGTGTGAGTATTATGAGGTCCATTTTTTATTGTATACCCTCAACAGTCTAGTATGGACCATGAGACTAGACTATATCATCAAGTATTGAATTTAACACATATAATAAGATTTAGTATGTGCGAGGAGAAGAGATGACCATGTGATGAGCCAAAATTTGTAAATATGCGATGAAATATTTTTAAGATAGCCTAATAGTTTGAAATGTGTGTTGTGTAGTATGTAGGATGAATAGTATGCAATGCTAGACACATAGACAATAAGAGTTCAACGCATGGGTGATGAACACTAGTATGGTTTGTAGATGTACTAATTTTGAAACACAAATGATGTAGTATGCAAAATGTGAGATGTACTCTAAGATTTGTTAAGAGATGCAATGTGTAGTATCTATTATGTAGTGTGTGGTGTTCATGTGTAGTATGCCCTCAATAGTAAAGTGTGAACCGGAGCACAAGAGTGTGTCATCGAGTAATGATGATACAAATGTATCAAGAGGTGTGTAATAATGTTTATATAATATTATTCATTAAGCGTGAAGTGTTAAGTACATGGGAGGATAACAACATTTGATAACAATGTAATGAGGGGAGGAGCTATGATGCTGCCAAGTATGTAAGTAATGAAAAATTAGTCAAAATATAGTAAGTGGATCAATGTAAGGAGTAGTTTCCTTAACAAAATTAATGGGACACTAAGGTGGTAAAGGTTTGTGACCATCAAATGGTTCATCATCATAGTAAGCTTCATCTAGGTCTTAGTCATTGACATAGGTATGGTTTATAATAGATGGCAGAATTACATGTTTAACTATAGAAGGTGTTTTTTTAGCATGCCCTTGTTATTTCACAGATACCTTGAATGGAGGAGTTAAACTAACATTAAGAGGAGGTTACTTATTTTTATCAAGTAATATTGTATATGAATTAGGAGGAAGAGGTTAATGAGCTAGTACTAAATAAAATTAAATAACTTCAAAATGTGAGGGTTTAAGGTACCTCAAAGATGATGGATAGAAATGGATGGGCACAAAGTAGATGATCCTCGCTACAAGATCTGATGATCTGCACAACAAAGGACACTAAGAGGAAAATGGATTAGATGGTAGATGGGGGGTTGTCCGACAATTCGGTTCCAAGAAGCGTTAACTTCCTTATGTGGATGTCAACCCCCATGTTTGATAAGATATGATAAAATAAATGATAATAAACAAGATAATATGCAAAATTTGAGGCACACAAAAACTAAAAATGCATAAATTTGAGGCACATAAAAATCTGATCTAAATTGACATAAAATAAAAATACCTGGCTAGGGTCGATGGTGACCAAGGCTGTACAAGGTCCAGTTCGATGGAAACCAGAGGTAAATGGATGGAACAACAACTGTAAAATGTAGATTTGGATATTCTGAGTGCAACCTGAGGATGTTGGGGCTCTGTGCTGACTGACAGAACCTACAGAGAAGTTCTGAGATTGAAAGAAATAGAAAGGTGTGAGGAAATAGGGATCTAAGTGATGGATACCAAAAATAGAGGTCTGGTCGACGATAACTGGGTAGGGGTGATGAGTGACTGGAGGACTGAAAGATGAATCTGAGAAACAGAATGATGTCAAGGAGATCTGACAACTGGGTGAAAACTAAAAAAAATAAAAAGGATCTGAGGATCTAGAAAATAGAGGCACAAAGGCAGATGGATACAGGATCGACAGAGACCTAATAGGGTCGATGGAACAACCTGAGATAGACTAAGTTAAGCCGAGAGTGGATGGACTGAAAAAGTAACCTGGAAGCACGAGGGATGAAAAACACGGCTAAAACGAAGTCTGTGGAGATGATCTGTTCCTGAAAAATGTTAGATGAAAACAAGACAATGATAATATGATAATATTCAAATAAAACAACACAAAATGATGGTAATCTCATGAAGGATGTTCATGAGTGATGCAAATGAAGTTAAAAGGAGATCCAAGAGGTCTGTAACTGTTGCAGGGATGATCAGGCATGAGGAAAGTTTGCAAGTCACAAGAAATATCAGATATTTGCATGCATGCCTCGGAAAGAGGGGGGGTGAATGTAATTTTATAGTGTCGACAGTGACCTCAGGTGGGTCACCGACTATGGGAAACCATTCCTTAGAGTGGTGAATGATTGATTTATTCAAGATATGAGGCTTTTAGGGATTGGGATAAGTGTTTTAAAGCATGTAGGCAGGTAAGGGTTTCCTAGGGAAGTGTCATGAGTAGGTAGGAGATAAAGATGGGTTAGATAAAAGCTAGAAAAAGTGTAGGGATGTGGATTTAGGTGGTTAGGGATAAAAGCATCCTAAAAAGAAAGCTAATTAAATATAATTAGCTAATGGAGATTAATTAAGGTAATTAATGAAGATTAATTACAAGAATTAAAAGTGTTAGGCTAATAGATGGGAATTTAAATAAAAGAAATGAATTAAATTAAAATGGGTCTAGATAGGACCATGGTGAAAGATGCACATGTGGGAAATCAAGGGTAGCGATACCAAATTTTGGTGTCTACATTTTCCCCTTTTTGTCACATGTGGTTTGTGCTAGCAAAGCCATGAGACAAAAATGATGAGAGATGAAGAGTAGGATGAAGACTAACGGAAGGTTGATGATGAGCTCCCCCTCAAATGAGGGATTGATAACAAAAGGGGAATCGATGACAAGTTTGAAAGAGGTAGATGGTGAAGGGTGGGTGGGAGAATAAAGATGGGTAAAATGATAAGGCAAGGCAAGATGCCCCAAGAAAGAAGGATTTAAACAACAATAGAACCTATGGCGGTGATTCCAATATCACGTCAGTAGGGGATGAAGGATGGTCTCAATGGAGATGGTGGCAATGTTCTATGGACCAGTGAGTGGGTGAAAATCACTGTGAAATGGAGGGAATCCAATGGGAAACCTCTCAAATGGATGTGAGCCATGAGGACCAATGGGTCATAGGAAAACATCAAACTATGTGCAACCAAATGCAAAAATAATGTGAAATCCTTCATACATGAGGAATCAGATGGAAAGGTATGTGTCCACAAAGGATGAAGATGGGAGTAATGGTGCCCCTGCAAAGGGCACAAAAATGGCCAAAAAGGAAAAATATGAAAAAGTGATGAAATAAAATTCCCTAATGGGGAATAAATATGGCCACAAAGGTGGACTTTGAAGATGAAATGATGATGATAACATGGAGCCCAAAATGGATGAGAAAGAAATAATGGTAAAAAAGGGCATCGAAAGGCCAAAAAAAGTAAGAAATGATGAGGTATGAAATGCCCCAAGGGGGAACAAATATGGCCACAAAGGGTGGACTTGAGATAACTATGATGGGTGATGAAATGGTGCCTTAGAAAAAGAGCACAAAGAGGGCAAAAAATCTGAGATAAGAAAATGCAGGATATGATTCCCTGAGAGGGAACACAAAGATGGCCACAAAAGAGTGAACTTAATATGAGGTAGATTGGATATATTTGATGAGATAGATAAGGTGTGATAGGATGATAGATGAGAAAATATATGAGATGAAGATAATAGATATTGATCAAACTATATGTGACCAAAGGGTATGAATGATGTTACGTCATATCAAGGAATGCATGAGGAAACAATGCCCTCCAACCGCATTGGAGGTAAACAAGAGGGAGATCCAAGTAATGCAATGCACATGTGACCAAAACATAGATGTTAACATATAACCAACAATAGTTAGTTATATCAAAGATCATGAGGGAAACATGGATGGAATGAACTCATAAACCTAATGTTGACATGAAAAAGGGGTTTGTGATGTAACTTGTACACAAGAAGAGGGTTCTCCATAAGTGGTGTTCCCTAAATCTATGCCCCAACTCTGGGAAGGGGAAAGAGAAAACTGATCAATGTGGGAAGTTTTCTAGAAGAAATCTGATCAATGGAAGGATTTCTTAGGATGCTAATAAAATGGAAGGTTGATCAATGTGGGAAGCCTTCAATGCCATGATACAAAAGAGTAGCCATCCTTTGAGGGTATGGTCACTAATTTGATACATGGAAAGAATATACCATGATATTCCTTCAAGGGATCAATCTATTTATTTTGATTACTTTTTTTTTTTTGACATGAACAACTGTCCTTCGAGGGAGCAGTCTATTTTTGATAACTTTGATTTTTGATAAGAGCATCCATGAATTTTGATTTTAACATGGGGAAGAGTTGGGAATAGCTAGGTAGACCACTTAGGAGGGAAAATGAATGTACAAGAGACACCCATTGACCCTTAGCATGATTCCAATAGGTAAATAAGAGGGTGATGGATGTAATGATCATGGAGTTCTCACCAAGAAGGGAGAACCTATCCATAAGGAAAATGCTATGGACAGAGCCATGGTGCCCATATTTAAGGTCATACTGAGGAAAGTAATGGTAGACCACATAGTTCCAAATCATTACAATGATAGATGGAAGAGGCTAATGATGGAGGAATGATCTAAGGATATGACTAAGTGCTCACTGGTAGACATGCTAACAATAGAATGGTCGTAAGTGCAATGCATTAAGTGGTTCCACTTCTAGTTTACCATCAAGGGAGGCCAAACGATAGGCTCCCAACCCATACTTATGTGTGATAATGTATGGTCCAATCCAAGTTAGGGGAAAACTTTCCACATTGGCTCCTTTCTAGAGTAGTAACATTCTGATTTTCTTTAAGGATGAGGTCACCAACATTAAATTCACGATAGGATAGACTAAAAGATTTCAAAATATGGGACACGATGAGATAAATGAGTGAAAGATAAAAATTATGTGCTACCTTCTTAGGAAGTGAAGAAAATATGTGTCCCTAACGAGATGAAGAAATGGCCACAAAGTGGTCTTGGGATGATACAAGATGATAAATTGGGTGAGACAAATGAGAGAAGGAGGAAAATATGCACTACCTTGCGGATGAAAAGTGAGGAATTGAAAAATATGCATGTGTCCCTAACAAGAGGAACAATGGCCACAAAAGGTGGAATTAGGAGAAATGAAAAGGTAAGAATATGGCCACAAAGGTGGACTTAGGATGAAAAGATGGTGCCCAAAAGAGGCACAAATATGGCCACAAAGGTGGACTTTATATGAGATAGATAAGAATATTTGTGATTAAATATTGGATAAGATGGAATATGGTAAAATATGTGCAACACCTTAAAAATGAGGAATCCGAGATATATGGATGGGAATAACGAAGATGGGCTTAGGAGGGAATATGGTGCCTGAAAGAGGCCACAAATATGGTGGGTGGACTTAGGATGAGGATATGGTGCCCCAAAAAGAGGCACATATATGGCCACAAAGGTGGACTTAGATGAAAAAAGGATGGTGCCCCAAAAGAGGCACAAATATGGCCACAAAGGTGGACTTAGATGAAATGAATATGGTACCCCAAAGAGGCACAAATATGGCCACAAAAGGTGGACTTTGGGATGAGATGAGATGATATAGATTGGTAAGATGAGATAATAATGGATAAGACTGGATAAGATGGGTTGGATAAAGGATGAAAATAGGAATTGATCCGTCAAGGAGGAATTCCTAGAATGAAGTCCCCAACGTCAAGAGATTTATTTGGATGGATAGGGGGATGAATTGATGTGGATAAGATGTGTGGATGAGGAAGAATGTGAAAGGATCAATAACAAGGGGAAGATGCTCTCCCCCAATGAAAGAGATATATCACATTGGTCAACTAAGATGTGATGAGCTAGTGGATGTCGAAGGAGATTGGATGGGGTCATCAGAGCGAATGTCGATGATAACTTTTGGATTTGGATTTTGATTATATGATGGTTGGGGATCATAAGGGTGATTGGAAAGGAAAATTGTATCGATGAACAAGGGAGGACCTCTTTAGGAGGCCTGATATGCAAAGGAGAGATGATAAGGGATGATGTGGATGAAGGAGGAGACTTAGAAAATTTATGGATGGGGATGTAGAAATAGGAATTGGATTGGTTGTAAATTGGTATGGAGAAGGAAGATCCTCTTGGATGAGAGAGTCATCTTTCTCAATAAGATCATGGATGATAGTTTGGAGGGCCTTATAATGCTCAGTTTCATGACCTGAGGTATGATGATAAGCGAAAATGTGATTGGGTTCAAACCATGATGGTTTCTTACTATGAGTATCAAAATATTTAATAGGAGGAAGCATGATGGAAGATGTTTGAATTAAATGTCGAAGGCTATTTGTGTAAGATTCAATTAAAGTAGTTGGAAAAGTTTTCTCTTGTGAGGCTTGGTAGGATATTTTGACTTGGATTTAGAGGAAGGAGTGGATGTAGATTGGATGGGTAAATTAGATGTATTAGAAGATGAATTAAATTTAGAATGAGGATTAGCTTGTTTGGATTTGGATTGATTGTTGGGAGATGTCTTAGATGAAGGGAATGGCCCTAAAATAGATGGGGGTGCTCCTAGGATGGATGTTGTAATATTGGATTATTGAGAAGAGGGAAGCCATAAATTCTTATGAGGATGGATGAGAGACCTTTGGGGATGTTTACCAAGAGTCTTAGATTTTGATCGAGAGGATTTACCCTTGGTAGGGATGAAAATAATCTCAACTAGAGGATCTGAAGGTTGTGTGGTTGGTATTGGTGGAGGAAGTAATTTTTGTTTGATAATTTCTAAAGAGGATGTACGAGTGTTTGATTGTGAGGATGAGATGGGAGGATCATTTGAAGTCAAGGTGATTTGTAGAAATTTCACAAACTCTTCAAATGATGAGAAAGATGTAGGAGGAGAAGATGAAGTTGATATAGTCACGATGGTTGATGTGATTGGTGCGGGTAAAAGTGTGGAAAGAGGAATTGGGATTGATTTTATGGATGGTATAATATGTAAGGTTGGAATGGATGTAGATGAAGCAGTAGGTATGATCAAATCAAATGAAGTGGATGTGAAAAGGGATGAAGTAGATGAAGGTGCAAGATCAATGGTGGGTGTAGATATGGATAGAGAAAGAGTGTTTGTATGATGCGGTTGATGAGGTCTATGAGAGATGTGGATTGTGTAGGTTTTGGATTGGTTAATGTGGACACAATTTGTTTGGTAGAGGGAAACATGAATACCCTTTGTGTTTGTATTAGGTGGGGTGTGCTTGTTTCATAAATGTTTCAAGGGGTATCATTGATATGTTTGAAAATCAAGAAGATGTGATTGGTGTGGTAGTGGGTATAGATGTGGAAATGGTAGATGTTGAAGGATTAAGTGTAGAAGATTGAGATAAAATAGGTGATGTGGCCATGGGAAAAGATGTAGATATATGTGATGAAGATGTCAAGGTATATGTGAGTGAATTTTTGATATGGTAGATATAGGGGTAGTTAATTGATGGAGAGATAGGTACAATTGGTATGTTTAGGGATATAAGTGATGTAGTGATAGTGTGTTTGATGTTGATGTGGATAAGGGGATTAGATATGATAGGTTGGGTCATGATAGATGTGTCGATGTGGAAGTGGTAAAGTATAGTCAAAGTCGGATGTGGATGTGGTAAAGTGGTAGAATAGATGTAGATAGTTATAGGTAGTCATAGTGGTGGATAGTTGATGTGTGGATGTGGGGGAGATATTGAAGAAGTAATAAACACAATGTCTAAGGTAGGGGTAGATGATGAGGTAGATAAGATAGATAAGGATGGAGGTGTTTTATGTATAGTATTGATTGCATAAGGGTTGAATTTGTAAGATTTGAAAGGTGAAATTGATTTTTCGATGGTGGATTAAGAAAGGGTTGTTTGAAGATGTCAATGGGTTGGCTAAGAGATGAGGTAAGATTGTCTATTTAGAGGCCCCCCTAATTTATAAGTCATTGAACATGATCTTTAAAGGAATGAAACTTTTCAATGTTGTGACCTATGACTCAATTATATTTACAATAAGGACCCTCATGATACCAAACAATTTTTTGGTGTGAGTTTTCAATAAGCTAGATGGGAGGAAGTATGATGAGGTGACCCACCACGAACTTATCAAAGATTGAACTGTATGATTCCCCCAATGGGGTATAATTAGAAGATGGTCTAAAATTTCCATGTGAAGGTGTCATGTAAGATGTAGATGGTTTTGGGTGCACAACATGAGAAGTCAAATCATTTTAGGAGGAATGCTTCAAGATGTTGAAAGTGATATGCCCTTGTTTTGGAGAAAACAATCAAATCATCAAGGTACACAACAATACACTTTCCCTTTAGACTACCAAAATCCAAGTCCATTTCCCTCTGAAATGTGGTGCCATCATTGATAATACCAAAAGGCATTCTCTTGTAGGCAAAGGTGCCCTAAGGAATAGTAAAAGTAGTTTTGTGTTGATCTGGGGTACTAACTTCCACTTGATTGTATCCAGAGAATCCATCAAACAAAGACAAAATCTCAGAGCCTGTGATAGCTTGAAAAACTTGATCCATCATGGGGAGAGGATAGTTGTCTTTCAGATAGACCTGATTCAAAATCCTGAAATCCACACAGATGCAGATCTCACCATTATTTTTTCTGATAGGCACAATGTTGGCAATCCGTGTTGAATGATGTATAGAGAAAATAAACTTTGCCTTTAGTAACTTATAGATCTCTTGATAAAAAGTGCCAGCAATCTTGGGATTGTATTTCCTTTGTTTCTTCTTGAAAGGTTTGATCCCAGGTTTCATAGGGATAAAGTGTTGCATCTCCTTTGGTTAAAAATCCTTGAGATCATCATATGAATAGGAAAGAACATCAACATACCTTTTTAATAGATTTACTGCTTTCTTATTCTCTTCTTGAGTGCAGCATTTTCCGATGTTCACCATCTTGGGTTCCTCATGACTTCCAATATTAACCATTTCACACTCAACAGACTTCCGATCTCCTTGGGAAGATTTATACTTAATGTACCTATTATGTTTATCAAATAGGTCTTCCAAACTCACCAGTCCTTTAGGGATCTTGTTACCTTTCAATTTGATGCATCCATCTTGATCAATCTCTTCCTTGATATCTCCTTCATTAGAGGATACACACTATTTAGGCAAAGTCTCACTTCCTTCAAAATATAATTTTTTGAAGTTGTCCTTAAGTTCCAAGAATGAGAATAAGTTTTGATCATCATTGAAAACCTACCAATTCCTTGCATTATCTGGTACACTGGGCCTATGAATCATTTTAATGGTAAATTTCTCCTGAGAGAAATTTGGGTGAGGAATCAACAAAGATCCTGAGACAACTAGAGAATCAGCTATATTATTCTTCTCTCTTGGCACAACTTCAATGGAGAAAACATCAAGAAACTCAATGGAATCCCAGACAAGATTTAAATAATGTTTCAATCTCCTGTTCTTCACTTGAAAAAGATCCCTAACTTGTTTCACAATCATATCTGCATCTCCATGAGCACAAAGATTATTAACTCCCATTTTTTTTTCCATATTCAATCCAAGTATGAGTGCCTCATATTCGGCTGTATTGTTTGTATTTTCAAAACAAAGCTTGAAAGAAAAAGGATGAATCTTCCCTTCTAGAGAGGTTAGCACCACACCAGCCCCAGAACCAGCTAAAGATTAACTTCCATCAAAATCCAGAGCCCAAATTCCATTGGGATCATGAATCACTCCCTTATTAATTTTTTCCTCATCTTATGACATGATCATGTAGTTACCATTCCCTATATCTTCATAGAGTATTAGTGTTTTTGGATCATCAGTCTTTTACACAATGTATTCAATCAGTTTCTTAGGTAGCAACTTATTCATTTTTCCATTGACTGGGATCAAAGCATGTGAACAATCCATCTAAATTTCACCTCCTACCTCCTTAAAGAAATTTCTACTCAGCAACACCCCATATGAGGGAGGAATATCAGCTACCAAAATAGTGGCTAAGACCCTTTTCTTTGGAAAAGTAACAAAATCTACTTGTGCATGTTTAATCCTCCCAACCAAAGGCACTTTTCTACTCTCCATGGAATAGCAGGAACCAAAGGCATGTGTTAGAGTCAAGCCAAAAGCATGAGCTACTTTTACAGGCATTACATTGTCTGATGCTACTGATTTTATGACATCGTTACTGAGTTTATGGCCATCTATGAGAAGAGTCGCATATAATGGTTCAATTTTCTCATTAGGGGAAGTGACTGCAACCACAAGGCTTGGTTGAGGTGAGGAAGAGGGAGTGGGAAAAATACCTTTAGAAGTATTGGATGAAGCTTTGGATTTGGAATTGATAAATTTTACCATTTTAGCAAAGGCTTTTAGATGGGTTTGGTAAAACTCTGCCTCTAAAATTTGGATTTTGGTCTTTTTGAGGTGATCAATGATATCAAAATATCGAGAGTTGGAAACAAAAGTAGAAGGAGGAGGATTAGCATTACTCACCTTTTATGTGGAGGTAGTGGGAATAGGAGCTCCTCTTCTTATAACCACTAGAATAGTTATAGGAAAATCCTTGGATTTCTTAGTAGGATGCACCACTTTTTCTTTTCTGTTCGTTTGCTCCCGAGTCATAATAGCATATGACTCACTATTCATCTCTTCCACTCTTTCATCATATTCATCTTCATCATCCATACCTTCAATGGTAAGGAAATGAACTTGAGATCCACCAAGCTCCTCTAGTTCTTCATCAACCTCTTCTTCTGGTTCTTCATAGAGTTCATTAAACTCCTCATCATCAAGTTCCTGAAACTTCACAAGTTACATTGACTAGAACCTTGATGGGTGGGCCTTCAATAGCCAATCTGGTCTGAGAAGGAGGTAAAAGGTTTCTGGGCTGAAAATTCTTCCTTGGGATGTCTTGGTAAGGAGAATGTTGATCCAATTGTTTCTTGATAGCAATGAGATCATTTGCAAGCTTCTGTACTAATTGATCAGAATTAGGTCCAAGGGAAGAGGAAGAAGAAGATGCTTTAGATTTTGAAGGTCTCTCTTTTCAACTTACCAGACATGATCAAGTCATCCTCAACACTGATAGCGAAATGTTGATCAGCATCCAGAGTTGCAAGGTTATCTCTCCTTAGTGCATAGCTCGCTTCAGGTAACTGAGCATTGAGGAAGAAGCATTTTTGGATTTGATCTACAGGACGAGTGTTCTGTGGAATTTTATGAATGATCTTGTTGAATTTGGCCACAAATTCTCTCATGGGCTCGAATGGTTCCTTCTTGATATGAGAGATTTGAGCTAACAGAGCATGCACATCTTCAACAGGTTTGAAATGTTTCTCAAACTGAGTTGTCATGGTATTCCAATTAGTGATCGACCCAGCAAGAAGATGATAAAACCAATCAGCAGCATTGTCCTACAATGTCTCCAACAAAAAGCCTGACAGAGACATCTTCATGTTCAACCCCAAGAATCCCACATGCAACAATGAAGGCTACAATGTGTTCATCTGAATGAACCTTCCCATCACCCCATAATTTAGGAAAACTTTTCTTGTTACCCCTAGGTAACTCATGCAATGGTTGAGGAAGAGCAAGAGGCACCAACTTGTTGTCCCCAAGGCAAAGGGGCTACCATCTTTGGAAAAATTGACTGAAGCGAAACTGAAACACCAGCAAGTATCAAAGCACAAAGATTAGGACTGAGTTATTCTTGAGGAATGTCTATTCTTGGAATTTATGTCTTTATCAGGAGGTGTGCTCTTAGAACGAGTTCTTATTTTCCTTCTTGCTGGAAGAAGAGAGAATTTTTGTTTCTCCAGAAGTTGAAAATGGGATTCTTCTATTCTAAGAGCCTTTTTACCATGAGTATATCTTAGATTCAATAGATCAAAAATGATCTTGAAGTTGTTATTTTAGAAAGGGATACGTTTGAAATGAAATCCCCAATAGAGTCACCAAAATATGTTGGGTTTTTAAATGGTACTTTAAAAAAC
Source organism: Taxus chinensis (assembly GCA_019776745.2). Classification (NCBI taxonomy): domain Eukaryota; kingdom Viridiplantae; phylum Streptophyta; class Pinopsida; order Cupressales; family Taxaceae; genus Taxus; species Taxus chinensis. The sequence goes on along the minus strand of JAHRHJ020003704.1, from coordinate 85,828 downwards.
CACAGTTAAGGGACAACAAGTCCCTCCTCTTTAATGGGAGAGGTTCCCTTATTGAAAGCAAGCAGCAAAACTTATATACAAATGTACAACTTTCAAAGTGTGGATTCTTGATACTTTGAAACGTTTCATGCTCGAAAGATCATCAATATGAAAGAATAGAAGAACTAAGGAGATGAGAGAGGAAGAACATAACAATACTTTCAGGAAATATAGATAGCAGAGTATAACCTTATACGTATTGAGTAAGGGAGATGCAAAATAGAATCATTCACATTTATAACAGATATAATTTCATAGACACAAAGTTCCAGAAATCATATTAACAAGAACACAAATTTTCTTATCATGCAAAGATGGATGATTCACAAATTCGAACAAGGAAAGAAGGAATAACAGAGGAAGAAAGGGAAAAACTTTTGTATTGATTACTTTCAAATCTATTACATCTACAGAGTACCAGGATCCAACCCCGCATAATGATATGGAGAAGCCATTAAATAATCCTAAAAATGGTTACATTTGGTTTCTTGGTTCTTGCAGAAGCATTAATGGAGGCAAAAAAATGAATGCTCTGTAATGCAGCCATTAAACCTGTTTGTAACTTCAAATATGAGTCGTCCACGTGGAAAAAAATCTAAACTGAAGCGAGGCCTGAGGGCACCTTTTTCTATTTTGTGACTTTGTAGAGATTGTTGCATTTTTTACATTTTGGTCCCGCCCATCCGCTTTTGATACTAGGCTTGACACGTGGCTTTATTTGAGTGGCAATGGAGTCGTGACTCACTTTTATAATTTTAACTCTTTTATTAAAAAGCTCAAAAAATCAAAGTTCTCCGCAGACCCGCTTCCCCGCTTTGACTTTTCAATGGTGGATTCGCTCAATACCCCAATGGATTCGTGGCTCATTTTATAACTTTTAACTCTCTTTTTGGAAATAAAACCAAAATTCCCAAATTGGGTCTGACTTCGCTTTATAACTTCACGCTTTGACTTTTCAATGTGGGCTGACCAACACGCCTGGCTTTTTCTTGGACTGCCAGCGATGGCCACGTGTCACTTTATAACCTTTACATTCTTTTTGGAAACAAAGGTAAAATTCCTAAAGTTTCTTGACAACCCACCTCTCCATTTTTGACTTAGAAATGGCCAGGTGTTCCTTTGCGTGCCTTAAGCATTCTTTTCAAACGCCTTTTGCCATAATGCAAAACAAAAAAAGGACCCGCCTTTCCACCTTTTACCTTTCAAAGCTTCAAAACACAAAAAGGGCCCGCCTTTCCACCAGCCGATTGTTTCAACCAATCAGGATCCTTTGGGCCACGGGGCCAATTTGACACTTTTGCAAAAAATAACAAAAGTGACAAAGTTTAAAATATAAACCCGTCCTACCACGTCGCATCCAATCAGAGATGTCCATGTACCGGTGGATGTTGGGGAAAAATTTGCATGGGAAGATACGCTTGTAAAAGATAAAAATGAAGGGGAAAAAATCCACCATTCATGCCCAGATTTCAAATTAATTTTCACAGGAATGAAAACTAAAAATGACACAAGGCTCGACGTGATCCTCAACCAAAGAGAAGGATTGACAACAACATTCGAATGAAGGAAAAAATTTTTTAAGCATCCAGACGGGAAGAATAGAAAATACTTCAAACCATGCAGAACTGGAGAATTTTAAAGCGAAAGGGGCGAGATTAAAACCCGAGCACCCACGAATTCAAAGCATTACTCTGTTCTAAATTTCCTCCAAGGCACCAACTCAAAATTCATAAAAAACTTGACTTCAAAAAGAGGGGGATTTTGAGGGATACAACAGTATACATTATCAATGGTGACCTGACAAGGTCCACGGCAACCTAAGCTAGACTAAGTTAAGCTAAGAGTGGATGGACTGAAAAAGTAACCTACAAGTATAAGGGATAAAAAGGACGACTGAAATGAGGTTTTTGGAGATGATCTGGTCCTACAAAATGTTAGATGCAAATAAGACAATGATAATATGATAATAACTGAATAAAACTATACAAAATGATGGTAATCTCAAAAAGGATTTTCATGGGTGATACGAGCAAGTTAAAAGGAGATCCAAGAGGTTTGTAATTGTTATAGGGATGCTTAGGCATGAGAAAAAGTTTGTAAGTCCCAAGAAATCTCAGATATTTACATGCATGCCTCAGAAAGAGGGGGTGAATGTAATTTTATAAAGTCACCGCTGACTACGGGAAAATGTTCCTTAGAATGTTGAATGATTGATTTATTTGAGATATGGGGCTTTTAGGGATTTTGATAAGTGTTTCCTAGGGAAGTGTCGTGAGTAGGTAAGAGATAAATATGGGTTAGATAAAAGCTAGAAAAAGCATATGGATGTGGATTTAGGTGGTTAGGGATAAAAGCATCCTAAAAAGAAATCTAATTAAATATGATTAGCTAATAGAGATTAATTAAGGTAATTAATGAATATTAATTATGAATTAAAATTGTTAGGCTAATAGATGGAAATTTAAATAAAAGAAATGAATTAAATTAAAATGGGTCTAGATAGGACCATGGTAAAAGATGTGCATGTGGGAAAAATCCTGGGTAGAAATACCAAATTTGGTGCCTACATCTTTACTAACTGAAGAAGACACATGAGAAGTGGTAGTGTGATGCTCATTAGGTGTAGGAGGAGCAAACTTAATAGCCCATTTGGGTACAGTATTTGTAGTTGGGCATGCAATAGAATGTTGTACAATGAATGAGATAAAGCCCTGACGCTCAAGATGTTTGATTCTGCATTGTAAATCTTAGTAATCATTTTCATTATGTCCATTGATTCAATGATAATTGTAATATTTATGACCATGATATTTGGCTAGCTGATGAGGAGGATAACAATGAGTAGGTGGTAAAGTGATTAATTGACGATTAAGGAGCTCAATAAGAATGTCATAGCACTTAGTCTTGCGATTAAAGATGAAAGGTTCTAGTAATGGTATAACTTGAGGCTCACTAATATGAGCACATATAGTAGACATAGAATGAGAATGAGATGTAGAAGAAGAACAAACATGAGCCTAAGAAGCATCCTTAAGATGTTGGATTTCAGATTTGAGGGATGTAATTGTGGATTCGATATCCTAAATTTTTTCTTGAAATAAGCATGTAAAGCTTGAATTGATTCCAATATGGATTAATTAGATGAAGGATCATGAGGACTAGGGTCATCAGATAAATGATCAAACATAGGAATTATTTTTGGTTTGGTATCTTCATGAATGTATGTGGTGTCTAGTGATTTTTGAAGAGTAGTGTGGCAATTGTGATGCATCTTAAGCAAATCAAATAAATAAATTTTCACAACTTGGGGATCCATGATAGATGAAAAATGAGGATCTTGAGCGTGAAGGTGGTCGGGTTCACCAAAATGATTAAGATAAATATGAAATATATTCCTAATCTCATTGTTAGTGCAACAGTAAACAAATGTACAATTAAATACATAAATTAAGCCAAACAAATAAAGCAAGAAAGTATGAAACCCTAAGTGCAAAGAGGGGGTAAAAAACCTTAGCTGATTCACAATTGTTCCTGGACTATGCCGAAGTGCTGACCGAATGAACAAAGAGGGAGGATTGTCACACAAAACCCTAGAAAAGTGTTTGAGGTGAGAATCTTCTTAGACTGGGGTGCATGGAGAGGGACAGGGGCACCTGTGGGTGCCCTAGGCCTGATTTTGGGTAGGCGCCTTGATGTTTCTGTGGAAATACTCAATAATCCTCCTTTGAGTGGCCATTAAGTATTCACTGTTGTCTTCCTTTGGTTGATATGAGGTCACACTATTATTTCCAAATTCATTGGAAACTTGCAATGAAACAATGACATACAAAACCCCCAAATAGAAATCAAATCCTAAAAAAATGAAAGATGTAGAATGAGGGGTTTAGACTGTCCTCAATTGTCATAATGTGATCTTATGACTGAGCATTGCACTACATCTTAGACCCAATGTACTTCTATGTGTGTGTGTATGGAATTGTGCCCTAGGGGGCTCTTGTGAGTGTCACACTTGATAGCGAGCAGTAAGCTAGATGTAAAAAAATGTAATAGATGTGTGCATGGAATGGTATGAACCTCCCTCGTATGAAGTGTATGCAGAATAACCAAACCCTTATGTCCCTTGGATGGTGCTAAATCGATGCAATGGATCTCTTAGATGCTTGATGGATGAAACCTTTGGTGGTGATAGCTAATTCTTAGTGTTTGGTCATTTATTATGAGCATAGAACTTTATATTTATATGATTCTTTTGCTTGAATTTTTTAATTAACCCTGAAAAAGGTCGGCTACCAAAAATATAAGATGCTCAAATGGATAGAAAGGACCCAAAATATGTGAACAAAGTATAAATGGGTCAGGGGCACACAGAGAGGATGAGGGTACCTAGCACCGGCATCCTGGTTGGGCACTGGTGTTCAGAATGATAAATACAAAGTATAAAAGGCAGACTGAGCAAGTAAGGGTATAAGACCAAAGTGTCAACAAAAAGCAAAGAAATGTGGCCATAGACATGGGTTAATTAGTACTTTTCTTACTCAGGAATCATATGAATAGAAGTATGCAATCATGACTAGATAATTACCCAGAGTGTGTGATTTTTTATCTACACATAGAAAGAGAGTAACACTAGACATCTCTCCACAACACTCTTCTGTTGTGGCATGAGATTCACCTAAAAAACTCACACTTGGCACTAGATCCCCCAAAAACTCACTCTTAACGCGAGGTCACCTAAAGAACTCACTCTACACAACATTTTCAGGACATCTTTCTATCTTTTTACACTCATGATTATTACGTGCAAACTTTCCTTTTATTACTTTTTTCACATTTACATACTTTTACATACTTTTATAGAGTTTTCATAATACATTGAATTTGATGTAGGGTTGCTTACTGTTGTCCTTAATATACAACAATAAGCAACCCTACATCAAGCACAACAAAAGGTATGACACGGTACAACACAATACACTTCACCCCTAGGGTTAATTCATTTTTTCTTAGCTTCCACACTTCTTTTTTATCACTTTACAATTTCACTTGTCTCTTTGAGAATACTATCGCCATCACACTCTACATGATTATAAGGTATGTATCTTTGATCTACTTTTATGTTATCGAGTCGTCACTTCAACAATATAAAGTGGGGGGAAATGTAGACACTAAATCACGTACTTGGGTAATATTTATAGGTCCTAAATAGCATACTTACATTCATATGATTCCTTAGCAAGAAAACTAGTAATTGACAACTATCTTTGGGCCTCTTTGCTTTGTTTGTTCTCTTCTTTTTGGTCTTTTTACCCTACATCCTAGTCAAAGCTTACTTGTTTATCTTTTATGACTTTAGACACCATCCCCTAGCTAGGACGCCAACGTCCAGACGTCCTCCTCCCCTCTTAGCACCCCTGACCCTCTTCTATCTTACTTGCTCTTTTATAGGCCTCTTTTATCTTTTGGGAATCTTATTTTACTTATGGATCGACCTTCCAGTTGGTTAATTATGAAATTAAACCAAGGGGAATCATATCAATACAATGTTATGTGACCAAAAATAAGGACCAAGTTCTAAGCATCTATTATTTTATGCATGTAAACATAAGCTAAGTTAACAACTAAAAATTAACAGCAAGTAGTTCCTAAAACTAAGCTAATTCAACATAAACATCATGATAATCTATGTAAGGGAAAAATCTAATCAATGCATCCAAATTAATCTTGTGAAATTCTAAGCCATCCTTTGTTATTTTTGACGCGCTTTCTAAATTTTAGTTGCTCCTATAGATGAACCGTTCATGATTACGAGGTGAACAAATGAATTCTATCTCCATGAAGAGGAAATGATCTCACCAATATGGCTCAATGGCCATGTTTGGATCTTCCTTTACTACTCTTTTGCAAGTAGAGGGAATGGATGCTAGATCAATAAACTTTTCAAAGTAGAAAATGCACTTATCATGTGCATATAATAGCACTAATAGTAAGTGTGGTGTCAGATTAGAAGGAAGGTACTAGGTTATTTATATAGCTTTATATTTTGGGAGAAGCTAGAAACCTAGATAATGTGGGATAAAGATAAGGTAGAATTCGAACCAGGATATAAACATGATTACCTTCTAGCAATAAATTAGTAATTAGCAACTCATGGGAGTTGGAGATAATTTAATTAATCAACCAGGATTAATATAATAGACCAAGATAAGTTTAGAACAGTCATTTGGAGGTGATTTAGAAGGAAAAAGGTAGGATTTAGAGGATTCAAAAGGGGAATTTAACCATTTGTAAGAAGGTTGTATTGATTAAATAGGAGATTAAAAAGGCTTAATTAACTAAGCCAAATAGTTAATTAATGTGATTATAAGAGGATTTGCTAACTAACGAAGCATCATTAATTGGCATCCAGAAAGAAGGAAATGTTAGTTAATTAATGAAATGTCGTTAATTGAATGAAATGAAGGGGACACCCATGTTAGCTAATGTTGTCACCAAATCACTGCACCCTCCGAATGGCCAGAATGTGAATAAGACGTTCGGTGTGATTGGGAAACATGGGATCACCTCTCAAGCTGTGGGACTTGGGCTCGAGGTGAACCTCCGGAGAAGGCCGGCTTTATCTTCCTAAACTAAGTGTTGTACTACTCCTAGTGTAATAAAATGGTTATCTAGTCCTATGCTAACATTTTCATGGGTTTTAGGGAAAGAGATTTGCAAGAAATGAAACTATACTAGGGATGGTGATGCACCAAATAAAGGGTATTTCCAGACTCAGGAAGGGTTAATTTGAAGAGGGTGTGTGCACCACAAGTCAACTTCACCTACTGCAACTTAGAGAGGGTACAAAATACCACATAACTAGGAAGCATGTGTTCCCTTTGTTAAACTTGATCAGATAAACATGCTATCAGTTTCCAGTGAAGAAGGATGAACTTGAGAAGGGTGAACAAGCACCACAACTCAACTACATGTAATACTCCACCACTTGATAAGCACAGAACTCCAAGAACCTGCAATAGAAACTTGAACTTACACAGTGTACCTGCAAGCATGAGAAAGGCACAAAGAAGTATAGAAGGATGAAAGGACCAAGATTAGTCACAAAACACACACTTTTATTACTTCAATAACATGCACAATGCATCATACATTCAGAAGAGGCAATAGTTTCCATTACAGTCTTGAAAGGAGGCTTGAAAGTTCCCTCAACATACAAGAACAACTTGCAGAAGAAGGAGGTTTCTTGAAAACTATACACTTGTCTCATCTAACTGTAACTTATCCAACTTGTTGACCTTGTTGGAACCCCTTGGAATGAGCTTCCAACTTACATTTATAGAAGAATTTGAGAGAGAGAGAGGAAAGTCATAAATTCCCTTCCTAAATTGAAGGCACATGATGTATTTATTACAGTTGGTTGAACCACTTGAGAAGGTTCCATCATGTGTCATTAATTTCCTGTTGAATTAATCTTCTCAATTAATTAAAATAATATTTAAATTAAAATATAAATAATAATAATAAATATTATTAATTAAAAATTTAAAATAAAAATATTAATTAATTAAAAAATATAATGGTGGGACCCCCATTGACTGGTTTGCACATTGAAGAGGGGGGGTCCATATGAATAAGGTCAAAATGAACCCAACTCAGTGGTTGGCTCACTCGAGCCAACTCACCAATTTGGGTCAAGCTCCTCCTCAACCTTACCTTGACAACCGAGTTGCATTGCCCACCATGTTACATGCATTGATCGAGATGAGCTCCACATTGTGTTGAACTCGAGATCCCATCGGTGACCATTTACCTTGTTGGCTTCATAACCTTCCTATTGAGCCTACCAAATGCCATGTTTGCTCCTCATTCCTAGCTCCGAGTTCCAACTAGGTTGAACTCGAGTTCACCCACAAATCATACGAGCCTAAATCGGTATGTTCTTCTTTGAGCTCGACTCAAGCTCCGTTATTGAAAACTTCGATATGAGTTACTTTTATGACTCCATTATCCTTATTTCGAGCTATTTCTTTGATGCATGTTTCAACACGATTCCATCCCATTGATCAACCCTTCAAACCCAAATTGACTTCACTTGAAACCCCACAAGATTATTTTCATATGGCTCAACTCAAACAGCTCTGCATCAAGCTCACCGCCAAGTGATTCATTCTCTTATCTTTGAGCTCCCCGAGTTGAGATCTTTCCAGTTTCTTTTCTAACTGAGACTTGTTGAGTGATCTCAACTGAGCTCTTGTCTAAGCTGATCTCACTCATTTATTAGCATGATCCATTCTACTTAGCCATGAAGATGCTAGACATTGATGAAATCCATCGGCTTCACCGTCTTTTCCATATACATTCCACTTTGGCTACTTACTGAGCTCAACTACACATTTCTTGAAAATCCATCGAGCTAAATCTTGTTGAGCCGTTCTCTTTTAATCACGAAGCCATCTAAGTACTATGGATTATATCATGTTCTATGTTCTTCATCGAGCTGACTTGAGCTATTTACATGGATCCTTGTTCTCAGTCCATTGTGCATAAAAACCTGAAGCTATGTTCTATGAGCTCAACCTACATGACTTGTCATAGTCACTCACAACAAGCTAACTCCATCTTGCATCTGACTATAACTAAATCACTTCTTCTCACCAAGCACCTCAACTCACTGATTCTCCATATGGCTTACGCCTATCCATATGTGAGCGATGTACTAGTCATCTAGCTTCTCCATAGCCGTGACAATTTGTCATTTGCTATCTCCTAGAACTAAATACACCTTCTGCATGACTTAACACCCTTCCAGTGAGATCAATTTGATGCCATCCCTGAACTCGACTAGACTTAACTTGGCTTATCCCTGCGAGCTCAGCTTGTTCTCACGTTGACTATATCTTAGCTCCCTCTAATCATGAGTTGACCACTTCCTCTTGATGTTGATCCTCGAAGCATTCATCCCTTCCATTGTGCTCACTGTCTCAGACATGTGACTGAGCTCCCATTGAATCTGAGCCAAGACCGAATATTGCAATGGGCTCACCTAAAATGCACTCAGCGATCTCATGCATCCAAACTCCTCTTGAGCATCGAGCTTACCTCAACTATTTCTTGCAATGAGTACTCCCTATAACTCCATGCCCTTTCCTTTCACGCTTTCTCTAAGCTTCACAAAGCTCGTCAACTCCCATTTCATGAGCACAACCTACAATCATAACCTTGCTCACCCTGATAACACCATTACTTACTCCTTCCTTGATTCACCTTGAATCACCCTCTGGGAGAGAATGAGCTTAACTTCCAAGTGCGATGCCCCATGTCAGTTCTATTTCATGGAGCTCCCACCACTCCATAGGATTCATCCTCACAGTATGACAACAGACTTTTGTTCACAAACTTTCACAAAAATTTCCTCCTTTGACACAGTGAGCTAACTTGTGACTTGGTATCCATCACCGATTCAAATTCACATTCGTAACATCGAGCTTGAACTCATTTTCTTGCAACCTCTTTTTATGTCACCATGTCAAGTTGAAGATACCTATTGTATTATCATCTCATACCTGACCCGAGCATACACATTAATTCACAATTCCTCCAAGTTAGACCATTCGCTGACTGTTCACCTCTACATGTTTACATACCACCAAGATGTGACCTTTCTTTAAGCCATCACGAATAACTTGTTGGATAACTCCATCTGACACAATCTTAGCCATGTACTGACCACCCGAATTTGTTGCATCGCATGATTTGGCCAACCTGGAGTAACCTTGATTTCCAATTTCCTCCCATCACAGCTGATTAATTGGCATGGGAACCCAGTTGATGTTTTGCCAAGCTTGACATGGTTCCCTTTAGTCATCATGAATCTCTGCCAAAATTTTTCCATCCCTCCTAACGTAACCTTTCAAAGTTAGCTTGCCGCAACTTGGCTTATGTTTTCCACCTGGTCATAGTCCATGCCTGAAATTTCCTCAAGTGTAAAATTTCACCCTGGCTTTCCATCCTTTTTACATATCCACTTGGAAATGCTCTAATTGCTGGAGATTATCTGGAGTTGAAACCTTGAATTTTCCTTCTTAACTAGGCCCCTTCAAAATGAGCAATAATACTATGATATTTACGACCTTCAGCTTGACTTGGTCGCAGCTACATAATTTCCCAAGTTATGTTTGACTTGAACTCGCTAAGTCTCATTCCTTTTTCCTTAGTAAACAACTTTGTACCGGGTGCCTTATAGCCATGATTCACGTCACAAATTACTGTGCTAATATCAGTTTGAATTTCTTGTAAACATTCCAACTCAATCTCCACAACACACGAGTTCACCTTAATTTTAAGTACATGATTCAGGTCTTCTCCAAAATTTAGATCCTAAGTTCGCATTCATTTCTACGGTGATACCGAGCTCCTCATGATAAACCTGTCGAACTTCATTTTACCTATTTTGAGCTCAACTATATGTGTTTCCTATTAACTTGGCTTAGTTCATCCCAAGCTTCCATCTTACCAAACTCACCTGAATAAAGAGCTTCTTCAAATGCAGACTCATTCCTTGTAATTGAGCTCAATTATATTCATTTGCTCATGAACTCGGGCTTCGATCAATGAAACATGTCAAGATCCTTTCTTACATTCACGAAATCCCAGGCTATCTTTACCTCAATCACATGACTCATTCTTCGTCGAGCTCCTATGATCTTGGTCCCTTATAATAATTTTTTGAGTCACTTCCATCTTAAATTTGTATTCTCGGGCTCCAATATTGAGCCATTTCACAAATCATGAAGTAATTTATGTCTGTGGGACCTGATCAAGCCTTCTAAATTGGGAAGCATCTTTTGTGTCAAGCTTGGCTCATTGGGTAGCTCGTTGAGCTACTCAGCGAGTTATCCCTTAACTTCATCCCCGTAAATGTGGATCTCTAAAATGTTGTTTTTATAACTCCTATAACTTCTGACTTTATTAAGATATTCAAAACTTGAAGTGGGGGGCAATGTAAGCACAACAAGACCCTTTAAACCTAATTTATGATTTTGATCATTTTTGCATGAGTCATTGCTGAAACCTAAGTGGGCCAGATCTCGATTTACTCAAACCTTTTCTCTAAGCTAAACCTGAAATTTGAAAATCCCTAGGAAAGGACTGCCCATATAAGGACAAGACCATGTTTCGTGTGCTAGTCTTCCTGGGATCAAACTCTAGATCTCTTTCAATCTTCATCATATGAACTTGCCTCATACTCCTTTAATTCACTTGATCACATCCACTTTGTTGTAGGATCTCCTCTGTCTTCAACCTTCCCTGCTTGGGACAAAACCCTGCTACATAGCACATAGGCTCATGGTTACGATTGAAACATAATGCATATGCTTTAGTGAACTACATCGGATGATCACCCTAATGTGGTTATCATTAGTAAGGTAAGACGCATAATTCATTACAAACTCTATAGGCTAAGTTCTAGCGCGCGCATGATGTGTCCATCCGAATTATTCCCGTGAAGATAGGTTGCACCTACTGTACTCAGTCAGATGTTTAAGACATTTTCCCAAGCTACAACTTGTGTTTTCCCTCAAGATGAATGTATGGGATGCATTTCAAAAATAGTTTCTCTTATGCAATGAGCTAATGTAGCCGCACATGAATTCCATAATGTTGCTGGTGCCCAAGTAGTACTATAATAAGTAGATGTAGCCCATAGATGCACGCATCCTGATAGCGAACACAACTAGTGCAGTCTAGGTCCACTGTGTATAGTATGTCTTCCCTTGTTTGAATTGCCTCATTAACATTACCATTATGTAGCTTGACAAAGTGAGAAATGTATAAGGTTTTAGTGGTAAAGATATTCACACCAATCTGGCCAATGTATCGCTATTTCATATTTTCCCAGAAAAAATCTGGGAAAATGGGTTATAGCTACCCAGGAGACAATTTGTAGGCCTGGGCACTTCTGACCCTACCTGGGTGGTAGATGATCTAAGCATGCTCGAGAGGATAAACTGTGTCCATGTATTAGATGCAATTGGGTGCATGTTGGGAAAAAAAATCAATTTCCCATTGATCTCAAATATGTGGTCATTAACTATAATCAGCAAATAATATAAGCCTAATTTCCTAGTGTTATCCTGAGTCAATGTAAAATGCACTAAATAAATGAATTAACAAAATGCCTAAAATATCCTGCTATATGAAGTCTCTCACCAGTAATAACAATGTAATACCTTAGATGTGTAAAGAGGGTAAATAGAACGTGCCTGATTTTGTGTTCCACCATACACCACTGTACGTACCCAAAATTGTAAGGTACTGTACTGCGGAACGGTGTAATAAATGCCCCAATGATGATACAGGTCTCCTCGAAAGGTGTTCGGGATCCAGAAAGAGCTCTTCGGATATGCGTTAACATCCCGCATGCCCCGCTTAGCCCCCGTGTCCTTTGTTTTCCCCTTTTTCCCTCTTTCCTCGGCCTCTGAACCTTCAGTAACGAAACCACCGCCCTGAAGGGCGGCGATCTCGTGACCGCCGCCCTGAACAGGGCGGCGGTCCTGTAACCGCCGCCCTGAGCAGGGCGGCGGTCTTGTGCGCGTTTTCCAGAACACTCTTTTGGCGCGACCCGCGTGAAATATCACGTTTCACCAGCTTTTCTTGCCGACTTGAGCATGCATTAATGTTTTTGGTCCCCTGGAATAGTGTTTTTCCTTTGTTTATTGTTTAGGAGTTCAGTTTGGATTTGATCTTTGGGTGTTTGAATTCCTATAAATGGATTGCTTGCACTCAAGCAAAGGGCTCTGAGTTTTGCTCCAAAGTTTGCTTTTGAATTTCTTGTTACAGCAGATTTAGTTTTCATTTGCTTAGAATTCTTAGTTTTCTCATTGAGTGCTTTGGTTAGTATTGTGTTGCAGCTGGTAAGCCACATATCCAACTTGTGCAAGTGCAAACATTATTTGGGCCCCTCATTCTTGTTTCAAACTCACCATTTTCAGTAGTTCAGTCTTCTAGTTTGCTTAAGTTGATAGTTTAAATCCTTTACATGCTTGGTTGCATTACTCAGCCGTTGGTAAGCCACAGATCCAACTTGTGCAAACAGTATCATTGTTTTTGGAGTAGAATAGTTTAGGCAGCCATTAAAGTTGCAGGTTTTTCTCTTCATACAGACGAGTTTCAAGTTCTGGACGCATTTTGTTGCATGATTCGCAGTAGACCCCGCTAGGAATTGCATAGGCCAAGCTCTGTACTCTTGCGCTATCCCTCTCCTATCCGCATTCTATTCTGTCTGCATTCTGAAGGCTGTCCATTGATCCAAGTATCTATTCCTGTTGATGCAAGCATTACACGCTTTTCTGGATTCACGTGAGCACAAAGAACGAGGAGATCATACTGAGGGGACAAGAACACACACACCGTCGGATTCGCCACTGTTCTGCGAAATCCAGGTTTCATCTTTCAAAGTTTTAGTTAGAACTTATCAAATAAAGTAGTTAATCACTTTATTACGGTTATTTCCATTCTCGATATTGCCAGGGAAGTTGTGGGGATTGATAGTTTCTGAGAAACTATGATTCATTCCTCACTTCTAAGGTAGGATCGAGAATCTCGCAAATAGATTAGTTATTTCGTTGTTTAGAATAGATATACAAAATTGCACAGACAAATAGCTACACTCGGCTATTTTGTTTGTTTTACGTTATTAGTTTAGTTGTCAATTCTAAATATTTTAGATAGCTGCTTTCTTATAAATTGCCAGAAAATACAAAAAAAGGAATTATATATGCTAGAAGTGTACTTAGATTTTACTTTATTATAGTTTGTTTCATTACTGCTTTTGCATGACAATTACGGGACCTAGGGAGCCCAGGGAATACATTTTCGAGCCAATTGTGCCCCAACCCAATATCATAGTGGCAGTAACTGACATTGACCAAAACCTCAGGATACAAGTCTTCCAAACAACAACAGACTTCCAACAGATCAGGTCACAGTTGAGAGGGTTAAACGTAGAAGACGACCAAGCACACACATTTTGGTCAAATCAACCAAACTACAGGTTATCCTAGAAAACATCCGCATGACTGTAGAAGGATTTGAAAGAGAACAAATATTTGGGTGCGATCCTTTAGTTCCACAGCCAGACGCTGGAGACACCCTCGTAGATATAGATACCAGTTTAAGAATTCAAGTTGCTAGAACACCTGTGAGGTATTCTGAGAAAATCACACAATTACTGATTCTAAACGTAGAGGCTGAGAAAGCTTACGACTACTGGATACTAGGGATTAGAACTTGATCTCACGTATGACCATAACAGGACCGCAACAACCAAGAGTCTACGGTTGTGATCCACAAATCCCACAGCCTAACGAATCCACAAGTCAGTTAGATATAGACACTGGCCTACGTACATTAGTATTTCAGTCTACTCCGATTCCACCTATCATCATTCAACAGTTGTCCCTACTAGACACCACAGCTAACAAAGCTAGAGAATTTTGGACTAGGCCAGAGAATCGTCCATAGAGTTGACTATATTCGCCATATGACCCTATCAGGAGAAATACACGAAACCATCCCGGGTCATTTTCCACGCATCCCACAACCCATAGATCGAATCACGCCAGAGCTCGATATTGATTGGAGCCTTCGAGCAGTCATCCTCGCTGATCGATCTATCACACCAGTCCAAGTTAGAAGGGCCTTCTTTGCCTTAGATTCGCAAATACCATTAGTGCGTGTCGAAGACATTAGACTCCCCAACTAGTTTGTCTGCATATTCTACCCCCACCGGCTGTCTCGGCACGACCTCGGGAGGTCGGGTACGTGGAAGAGTCACTTGTTGATTCTCACGCTCGCCTGTTGCTTTTCCGACGTACAAAATTGGTGAACCCGACGTGAACCAAACATTTCTTTCACCTTCTCTTTGAGAAGTTTCATCTTCTCTCTTTCACCTTCGCTCTTTCCCATTATTCTGCGGGTATTCATATACCCCCCGAATATGTCGGGATTTGATGCTTATGGCAGACCCCTCCTGGGTCTTGAGGCATACTACGCCCAACAGAATAGGGAATCATCACCCTCGCTCTCAGTATGGGGTGACAACTATTCAACTAATCAGTTGTCAACACAAACCCCAAGAATCAGATATAGTTCATCTTTTCAAACTGAGGAGTTAGATCAACTCGCTCAAACACAAACAAAGCCTTCAGGCTCAAACAATATGACATTGACTGGAGAATCTGCTTCATCTCCTCAGGTGCTACTTAGACCACATATTAGCAGACAATCAGATCCATACTCAGTTCTAGATGATGAGTACTCAATACGTTATCCTAGGAATGAACAACGCTCTCAAGGCATGTACCCCCCTGTAGGAATTTTGCAAATACAGCCCGAGTTCTCTCCTCAAGAAAATACCTCTATGCCATCACATATAGAAAATACTCTCAGAAATGCTTGGCAGGATAGTGATCAGTTCATAGAAGGATATCACATACCTCCGTAAAGCCATGTTATACAACAAACGCCACCAAGGCACGATATCGTGACTTCACCAAACGAAGTCATTTCAACTTTAATAGAAAAGGTTAGAGGATTAGAACTTGCCCAAGCAATTCAAAATTCGAAATTCATACAAACAGGGAGTTCCAATCCTCCGCACCATCCTAGCCAAGTAGATCTCCTCACAGGAGTAGGCACGTTAGGTATGACTCCTCAGTATTCACAACAAGTACCAACTAGACCCACTATCGCTAGCACAGTTCCTCCTGGTCCGGTACAGAGCAATCCATTCCTGGATAGTACCCCTTCGTACTTAAACATGTACTCCAAATCGCCACAAGGGGATATGTACTCATCCCCCGGCATGTTTGCTCCAACGCAGGGACCTCCTTATGCCCCTGCCAACGCGTACGTTATGCCATATCAACAACCCGTTCCGCCACCACCTCCTCAACAGGCACCATCAATGGTTGAGACGTATGCAATAGGGACTTATTCAGAATACTTAAAGGAGCCCTTAGATTTCGCCATAAGAAGCGTTATGCTTCCAAGGCCTCTTCCCGATTTGCCCAAATTCAAGGGTGAAGGAGATCCAAACGCGCACATCAAAGCTTACGCTACAGCCATACGAGAATTACTCCCTTGGGACGGGGTTGTTGCTAAAATATTTCCCAAAACCTTGGAAGGCATCGCTCTCGATTGGTATTATAGAATACCTGAAGCTTCCATACATTCATTCAAACAACTCGTGTCTGAGTTCATCAAAGCCTTCGACATGAACAAACTATTAAGAACAGGAATCAGGGAATTCTTGCATATCAAACAAGAACACAACGAATCTGTCGCCCATTTCATCCAGAGGTGGCGTACAGTTCTTTATTCATCAGCAAGTGCTCCAAACATGGATCAGATGGAACTATGCGATTTATTCCTTCATTCTCTCAGTAGAGAAGTGAAGGAAGAAGTCCAGAAGTTCCCACTAAGGACTTATGATGAGGTACTTGAGAGCGCTCTGCGAATTGATCAAGCAGCAATAGATAGTGGCCGTAAGACGTATGGAGCAAATGGGAGGTTAATCACCTCCACTCAAAATACTACAACTACCACAAATGTCAATCAAGGACCCAAAATCCTTAACAAAAATCGTGGGGTAACAACAGATGGGGTAACTGACCAGCCCAAAAGGGTAAATGTCGTTAATACTCCGTCACAAATAAACAACCAAAGAAACAACAACTTTACCCCGACGGTCAATACGGTGGATTTTAATAATCCACAACAACAACGGCGAAATCCCATGCAAGGGCCAAGCCAAAACTCATTTGGTTACCAAAACCAAAGTCAAAACCAAAAACAACAATTTCAAAACTTTGGTCCTAATAGGCAACAGTTTGATCGGAATTTTAGGCCACAATACACACCAAACCAACAAAACGGGAATTATAATCCCAATTCTTATTGTGGTTTCCATAAAATTCATGGTCACGACACTAGAACGTGCCGTGACTACAATAAATTTATGCAACGTTTGCCAGAAGAACAAAGACAGTTCTTCACAGACTTGTTTTTGGCAGATCCCGTCTCATCATCACCAAATACTCTCACAGGGGCAGTTTCCCCTCAGAATGCTCCCCTCAGGATCTTTAGCGATCCGCTCCCAAATCATGATAGCAATAGGCTGAATCCAACTGGAACAAACAAAGGCGCAATAACAGGAAACAACGATCACGAGGCCTCAACTTCGCTAAATCCGTTAGTCGCGCCACAACTAGGAAGTCAACCACGACCTAAGGTAGTTGGATTAGTGGAGTTAGACTCCGAATTACCCGTTGAAGCAATTACGAGGACACGAGAGTATTTCTCTCAACCAAGTCCAAGCCATCTGCCGGAAACAGATAACATCCAGCAAACCGTAGCAAAACCTATCGGTGCTTACGATCTAATTAATGATCTAACAAAAACCTTCTCGCATATTTCATTCCTTGATTTACTAAAGAATTCCCCTGCTCACAGGGCTGCTCTTTTAGAGGCGTTAGGTTTGGGTCATTTAATTAGTATCACTCCACCACCAGAAGCACAAGTAAATCATATAGACTTTGATGTTTATCCTCCGGGACAGGCGGATAGGGATGTCGAATTCATATTCGAAATAAGTAAAATGCCTACAGATGCTGAGATCGCACGCCGAGGTGATCCAGCCCTACACTTGCAAGTACAGGTTTATAATAATTATGTAAAACGGGCAATGGTTGATGATGGAGCTGCGGTTAACATAGTTCCTTTCTCTTTTCTCCAAAAATTGGGATATGGTGAAACAAACTGCTCCACTACTCGAAATACCTTGAGAGGCTACGATAGCCTTAAAGCCACGTCGATAGGAACCATAATACTACCGGTCACTTTGGGACCTAAAACAATCCTGACTGAGTTTTATATTATAGATCGGGAAACTAACTATAATATGATCCTCGGCCGACCGTGGATACATCGAATGAAGGCAATCCCTTCCACGCTATTTCAAGAAGTAAGATTCTTACATCTGGGAAAGGTATTTGTAGCCAAAGGTGATCCAAAGCCATTTGACGTACACCTAGCTGATTTAAAGAAAAGACCAGGGGTGCACTCAGAATTCGAACTGCCAACGAATCAACTTAATAAACCCTCTGACCCAAAGCCAGAGGAAAAGTTGATACCTACGACGGATCTTGAAACCATCAGCGTAGCCAAAACAACCCCAATTCCTGGCGGTAAAACTAAAGAAACTGTATCATTAGGGACTACTGCGAAAATCGTTGAATTAATAGAACAAGATTTACCAATGTTCTTACCATTTGATTCGACAGGCATGGGATTTTCCCTAGGTGTTGGTTCCTTGCCAGCAGAAGATCTCTGTATGGTAGAAGTAGAGTGTGCAAACACAGTAGATACACCTACATCCATACTCCCGGCTAAGTATTGGACTCTCCATTTCGATGGAGCTAAATGCCGCTATGGAGCAGGGGCAGGTATAATTCTTACCTCGCCCGAGGAAAAGGTCCTCCCATTCTCTTTTAAGTTGAACTTTGAATGCACAAACAACGGCGCTGAGTACGAAGCTCTCCTCCTTGGCCTTACCTTAGCCAAAAGAATCGGTATTGATAACATCAGAGTCCTCGGAGACTCGCAGTTAGTAACAAACCAAGTTTCTGAAATGTATGAAACTAAAGCCGAACATTTACAACTCTACAAAAACGCTGTATTAGATTTAAGCAAGGCGTTTAATTTCATATCCATTGAAGCAATCCCGCGAGAGAAAAATCTTCTCGCCGATTCAATAGCAACTTCGGCATCACGCTTCACTCCAAGCAATGAGCTAGAAGATACTCACTTCACAGTATCCATTCGTAACGAACCATTGATAAAAACAATGACAAATCCTCTTTCAAGCGGAAATGAATCTACCGTTCTAGACCATGTTGGAAATGATGCGGCTACTTTGGATTACTTAAATGCCTATGCAGCATTACATCGCTCCTGTCACACACTAGATTTATCTCTGATCCCGCATTCATCTTCCTACTTCGGAAATCCCGTAACGGATCTTCCCTCGCAAAGGGAATCTAGCATATACGCAATAGAAAATGGGGATGATATAGATCTACCTCCAGCACCACCTGAGTTCGAAGAGGGTAACGCCTCTTTAATCGAAGAAACAATCGATGTCAACATTGGGACAGAGAATGAACCAAGGATATTAAAACTAGGTTCTTCATTAACCCCAGAAGAAGTAGAAATACATACTCAGGTTCTCAAAGAACATCAGAAGGCATTTGCATTTAATTACAAAGAGATGACAGGAGTCGCACCCCACATTGCGGTGCACAACCTCGTCACTAGATCAGATGCGAAGCCAATTAAGCAAAAATCGAGACCTATGAAGCCCAAGGTAGCCCTTATGGTAAAAGAGGAGGTAATAAAACTCCTTCAGGTAGGATTCATCAAGCCAGTTGACTACTCCCAATGGGTATCAAACATCGTTCCCGTTCTCAAGAAGAATGGAAAGATACGCATCTGCATAGATTTCCGGGACATTAACAAAGCATGTCCTAAGGATGACTTCCCATTGCCATCTATCGATGTCATTGTTGATGCAACAGCTGGGTTTGAGCTCTTGTCTCTCATGGATGGATTCTCGGGATACAATCAAATCAGAATATCCGAGCAAGATCAAGCTAAAACCACCTTTATAACTCCTTGGGGAACCTATTGCTACGCTGTTATGCCATTCGGTCTCAAGAACGCCGGTGCCACGTACCAGCGGGCTATGACTTATATATTTCACGATTTAATTCATAAAATCATGGAGTCCTACGTAGATGACTTGTTGGCTAAAGCCAAGAAGCGTTGTGACCATCCCGAAGTACTCCGTGTCATTCTTTCACGTTTAATAGAATACGGAGTTACGCTAAATCCGGAAAAATGCGTCTTTGGTGTAACAGGAGGAAAGCTCCTAGGTTACATCATATCGTCACGAGGGATCGACGTTGATCCAACCAAAATTCGGGCTGTCCTCGAAATGGCCCCACCTTCGAGTGAATCTGGAATCAGATCATTTCTCGGGAAGCTGGGTGCAATCCGGAGATTCATCCCGGACTTAAGCTTCGCTATTCATCCAATCAATAATTTACTCAAGAAAGACTATAGCATTGATTGGACTGAAGACTGCAACGAAGCTTTCAACGCAGTTAAACGCTTCTTACTGTCACCACCTACGCTAATGCCACCTAAGCTAGATCGCCCGTTAATTCTATACTCACGGGCTACCGATGTTTCGTTAGCTTGCATGCTAGCCCAAGAAGACGATGACAAAAGAGAACGCGCAATTTATTTCATTAGCCGAACATTGCTCGACTATGAAACACGCTATACACAAGCAGAGCGAGAATGTCTTGCCATAGTTTTCGCAACCAAACGCCTAAGACACTACATGCTAAATCAAGAGACAAGGGTCATGGTAAAAACTGACCACTTACGAACCTTCCTTACACAAGGGTCCCTGTCTAAAAAGGCAGGACGCTTTATAACCTTAATGGGAGAGTTCGAATTAACTTTTGTAAACCAAAAGTCAGTTAAAGGGAAAATCATCGCAGATTGGTTAGCTGATAACCCGCTAGACGGAGGCGACTTAGTAGACTTAGACTTTCCAGACGAATGCGTGTATTACGTCGAAACCCGACCTGCTATATCTGAGTGCCCTTGGTACGCTGATATCATTAGTTATATCATGGACCATAGATACCCAGAAGGAGCTACACCTCAACAAAGAAGGCGGTTACGCATTATCGTAGCTAAATACGTCATTATAGAGCAAGTGCTCTATCGGAAAGCATTCGATGGAATGCTCTTAAGGTGTGTTGACACAGAAGAGTCCAAGAAGATTCTCCATGAATCTCACAGCGGTATATGTGGAGGCCACTTCGGCGGCCATGCCACTGCTCGGAAAATACATCGAATGGGCTATTTCTGGCCCACTCTGGAACATGACGCGATAGAGTTTGCACGCAGGTGTCATAAGTGCCAAGAATTCTCTCACGAGATCCACATGCCAGCACAGGCTCTGCAACCAATCGCTACTCCATGGCCCTTTTCTACATGGGGCCTGGACTTGATAGGGAAGTTCTCTCCCTCCTCCACAGACGGCCACAATTTTATAATCACGGCCACTGAATATTTCACTAAATGGGTAGAGGCCATGCCTCTTACAACTGTACCTGGTTCTGTAATCGCTAAGTTCATTTTGAACCAAATCATTTGCAGGTACGGTATCCCGCAAATTATTATCTCAGATAATGGAACTTCTTTCAAGAATGAAGAAGTACGTGAGCTATGCAACAAATTTAAAATCAGCCATCATACGGCTTCCTTGTACTATCCCCAAGCCAATGGGCAGGCTGAAGCAACGAACAAAACACTGAAAGCCATTCTCCTTAAAACAGTGAAAGAAAACAAGCGGGATTGGCATTTGAAATTATATCCGGCCTTGTGGGCCCATCGAACCTCAATAAGAACTCCGACAGGAGCAACTCCTTTCTCCCTGGTATTTGGGTCAGAAGCAGTTCTCCCACTCGAAGTTGAAATCCCCAGTCTCCGCATTTCGCTACAAGGGATTCTGGATGAGGACGCTTACCGAGAAGCACGTCTTTCTCAATTAGAAAGCCTGGATGAAGCTAGGTTAGATGCTGAACAACGACATAGAGTCTATGCCGACCGAATGTGCCGGCAGTATAACAAGAAAGTCTATGAACGTGACATATACGAAGGTGACCTAGTTCTGAGGTTAGACAGCCGGATCGATAAGAAGACCGGCGAAGGAAGGAAATTCCGGCCCAAATGGTTGGGCCCATACCGAGTCATGAAAGACTACGGGAATGGCGCTTATCTCTTATGCACGCTAGAAGGTGAGGAGTTTGGCGAAACAGTCAATTCCCTCCACCTCAAACGTTTCTACGCATAAGCAGCAAGCGCTGCCTATATAACTATCTACATCGCATTTTCATATAAATTAGGATCATTTTGTCCACTTGTTCTTACACAAATTGTGATCAAGGAATCTATTCTCAAAGCAATTTATTACAAACTCGTGATGTTTCTGGCATAAAGTTCTTTAATCATACCTCTCCATCTTCGATATCATCAATCAATTCAGAATCTTTTATCTAATAAAATCAGACATGACGAAGTCCTAACGGTAACCATACCAAGCTCTGCAAGTTTGTTCTCACTTTGGTTTCTTCTTAGGATAGGTGTCTTGCCTATGGTCTGTTCTAGAAGCTTCATGGTGTCACATCTATCCCATATGCACATCTCTTTGGAAATAAGAATATACTGACATCTTACTCAAACAAACAAGTCAAGAAGTGATTAAACAGAAAATTTTATTTTACACATTTCCTTGCCCCACCAACCTTCGGTGATGAGCTTGCGTCTCTTACTAGTGACGTAGGGTTGGGAAAGGATGGAAATGCCCTTACTCGCCTATGCCTTGCCCACGGTGATAAACCCATGCTTCTTACAGGTAGCACGGGGCAAAGTGTAGGGGGTCCTCTAGACAAAGTAAATGTTAAAAGGTCATAAACAAACAATTCAAACTTTGAGTCAAAAACGAATGAATCAGATATTCAAAATTCCAAAAAGAGTTAAAAATCCTAAAAAAACCCAGATTTTGTCTACTATGTGGCCATCTACGGGTCTAAGTCTGGATAAACCGCAAGGTAAGTTACATCCAAAACTTTGAAGTCATTCAGGTAGAGTAAGCTTGTAGTTTTCAATTTGGTTCCACCAAAGCTTCGTCTGTCTTTCATCACTATCACTTCACCATATTTCATAACTTGCGCCCTTCTTGGCTCTTGGTGATGAGCTCTCGCATCTTACTAGTTGCGTGGAGTTAAGGGTGGGGCAAGTCAATCTGTTCATCATACTGGTTGTTCTCATCACTTTGCCAAAACAAATCATGAGGTATCCAAATTGCTAAACAAAAGTTAAGATTCAAGATCACAATATATATCTACAATATCATGTATCAGCATCATGAAATACAAAAAGAAAGCAAACATTTGCATCATCTGTTTTCCATTGCATACATTCTAGAAAGCATATAAAACATACATCGTAGTATACACGAATAAGCTGGAAACAGAAAGGGAAAACACAAGTGACAAAGTTTTGATCCAAAATCGACGCATATATATAAATAATCAATATTTGTATACAATGCCATCATGCACTAGGCATGGTCAAAACGCTCAAAGAGCCCGTGATACACAAAAGAATCTATAATACAAAAATACAGAGAGCCAAGTGGCCTCTCAACCCCTGCGCGATCCCGCCGAAGGTGCGCGCCCTCGCCTAGGACTCCGGCTACGCTGGCGCTCTGAATGGACGGAGGGCTCAGGGTCCCGAGGAGCAGCCGTGGTCTCGCCATGAGAGTGGCTCCTCATAAGACGCTCGGCTGTCCTATAGCCTGCCAACTCTGTACGGAGAGTCGACACCATCTTGGCCACATGCCAAACGGGAGCGAAGACGTCGGTGTGCCTGCCGGCTGCTGAGGGCTCCCCGGCATCTACAGATAACTCTGCACGGGTCTTATCCATAGGGATCATCAGAGAATCAGTACATACCCTACGGATTAGATCCCGCCACTCGTCAACAGTCTCTGCAAAACAAAGAAGAAAGACAAATTAGAAACTAGGCGAGAGGCTAAAATATACAAGATACAAATATAAGGAGAGATAGCAGTTAAAACAAGTCCTAAATCAAACTAACACTAAAAGAGGAGAGGATAACTTACTCGGGTCACCGGGCCTCCAAGATGGGTCACTAGGGCCAGCACCCGCTGCAGATGCCGCCGCCGACTGAGGAGCTGCTCCTGTAGTTGGGGCAACATGACGCCCCGCAACGGACTCATCATCTCCACCATGGCCCCGGGAGAGTGGCTCCTCGGAAACCAGAGTCTCTCTCTCTGCGCTCTGCTCCTCCCTCTCCGCCTGCATGATATCCTGAGTATCATGCCACTCAGGATCACTCTCATCCGTCTGCTCCTCCGACCCTCCCTCTGCGGA
Source organism: Taxus chinensis (assembly GCA_019776745.2). Taxonomy (NCBI): domain Eukaryota; kingdom Viridiplantae; phylum Streptophyta; class Pinopsida; order Cupressales; family Taxaceae; genus Taxus; species Taxus chinensis. The sequence goes on along the minus strand of JAHRHJ020003704.1, from coordinate 61,694 downwards.
CTCCTCAGAATCGGAGTCAATATCTATAGGGTCATCGCTACTATGAGCAGGACCCGCGGTAATCCGAAGTAAAGGTGCCCGAGGCGCACCAGCTCTCCCTCTGGCCCGAACTATCCCCCTGGCTGCAATAGGAATGCCAGGGGTAACCACTGTCCAACCACGGCCTCTAGGCCCCCCTCTAGCCTCCCGAACTGATCTGTAAACTGGTGCTACTGGAGGAAGCATGCCCACATATGGGAGGCCGAACTGCTGAGGAACCCTGCTGAAAGGATGTACCTCCACCCGTCCCACACGGTCAATAAGCTGCCCTGTAATGGAGCAGGAAACCAATGTCATGGCCTCCTCTCCCCATACGCCGGCCATAAGCTGGTACGGTGTGGCCTCCATATCTGCTATGGTGAGGGAAGCTACCGGCTGGTGAGGTGCTCTAAGCACTGACATATCTGACCACCTGGCTGCCCTCACAGCCCCAGGATCTGCCACCTCCACGCCTCTGCCATAGGGAATGAAGCGCTCATACACCCAACTCATAACTAGAGTAGGGTGACTCAAAGACTGTCCCTGTAAACGGACCACCCTGTATAAGTCGTGATAGGTGGTCCCCAAAATGTCTGCCCCCCAGGCGTATATCCGGCCATGCCCCTCTATCTGTGCAATGATGGGGGCCCAACAGTATAACAAAGTGTCCCCTCCCTTGTCCCCGATCAGTCTCGAGGCAAGGATCCCCATGATGGCCTGTCGAAATACGGGGATGGGCAAAGAAGGAATGGATCTAACTCTCACTCCCTTCTTCGGCCCCGTGGAAATAGCTGCATCCCCCATATAACCTGCCCACTGTGCAATCTGTGCTCTGGACCCAGCTGTCTCCAGTGTGAGTCTCCTCCCGATGATCGGGACCCCCAAGATACGGTAAACGTCCTCTAGAGTAATAGTCCACTCACCGCGGACCCCTGGCAGTCGGAAAGTGTTCCGATCTGCATCCCAATAAGAAAATAAGTCACAAAGGATGTGACTCGATGGCGTAACATGGGGCACGCGCGATATACGCAATATACCGGCCCTCTGTAACGTGTCCTCCTCGTCTGGCGAAAGGGCATCCAATACCCCGGGCAACCAATCACACTCTCTCTCCCGGCTCCATCTAATGTACTCCTCCCTCGCCTGCATACACCCAAAAACACACCAAACAGAGCAAGTTAGTATCTAATCAATACAGGGAGAGTCATAAAAACGTACAGAAATGCAAAAAAATATAAGTATAAGTCTCCAAAACAAGTTTCTTTGCATTCTGTTCAAAACTGCCGCTTTGAGCAGGGGGGCGGTGTTGTAACCGCCGCCTTAAAGGCGGCGGTCTCGTAACCGCCGCCCTGATCAGGGCGGCGGTCTTGTAACCGCCGCCCTGGCCAGGGCGGCGGTCGCGGTCCGAAAACCCGCGCGGGTTTTTAACCCTAAAAAGTCCAAAAAACGCAAAGATAGACCATTTTAGCTAAAAAAAGAACCTACCCAGTAGGCGCCCCCCCTAGATGGACCTTTTGAACCGAACATTTTCAAAAATAACCCCCCCATTACAAATAATTTGCCATTTCAAATTTGAAAGGGGAAAAATGCAAAATTGAAGAAAACCAACCTGTGATCTCGCGGGGTGGCGTTCCGCACGTGGAGGCATGATCACGATCTCGCTCCGGACGTTTCGACTCTATTCACGCAAGAAACCGTCACCGTGGGTCCCAGAGCTCAAAATTTATCAAATCAACTCGCGCAAATGAATAGGAAAATGGGCCCACTTTCATATATATATTGTTCTATTTCGTCTTAAAATGACTTTTTCGCAGGTTTGGAGCGCTGATGGAGGTAAGTTTCTATCCCCGCACGAATGGTACGTTCTCCTTCCCTATTATTTTAGCGTTTATCTTCCAAGTTATTGCATCTATCTGCACTTGAGTTCTCTTTTCATTTTGCAGGTGGCGGGAATTTTGGATGGCGTCATTTCGACACACGGACGTGTAAGGTATAACTTCTAACTTCCCATTTCGGGACTGCCATACTCGGACCCACCGTTTTATGCCTCTTCATGGCTAAAACGCTTCTCCGAGGGGGCAATATGTACGTACCCAAAATTGTAAGGTACTGTACTGCGGAGCGGTGTAATAAATGCCCCAATGATGATACAGGTCTCCTCGAAAGGTGTTCGGGATCCAGAAAGAGCTCTTCGGATATGCGTTAACATCCCGCATGCCCCGCTTAGCCCCCGTGTCCTTTGTTTTCCCCTTTTTCCCTCTTTCCTCGGCCTCTGAACCTTCAGTAACGAAACCGCCGCCCTGAAACAGGGCGGCGGTCCTGTAACCGCCGCCCTGAGCAGGGCGGCGGTCTTGTGCGCGTTTTCCAGAACGCTCTTTTGGCGCGACCCGCGTGAAATATCACGTTTCACCAGCTTTTCTTGCCGACTTGAGCATGCATTAATGTTTTTGGTCCCCTGGAATAGTGTTTTTCCTTTGTTTATTGTTTAGGAGTTCAGTTTGGATTTGATCTTTGGGTGTTTGAATTCCTATAAATGGATTGCTTGCACTCAAGCAAAGGGCTCTGAGTTTTGCTCCAAAGTTTGCTTTTTGAATTTCTTGTTACAGCAGATTTAGTTTTCATTTGCTTAGAATTCTTAGTTTTCTCATTGAGTGCTTTGGTTAGTATTGTGTTGCAGCTGGTAAGCCACATATCCAACTTGTGCAAGTGCAAACATTATTTGGGCCCCTCATTCTTGTTTCAAACTCACCATTTTCAGTAGTTCAGTCTTCTAGTTTGCTTAAGTTGATAGTTTAAATCCTTTACATGCTTGGTTGCATTACTCAGCCGTTGGTAAGCCACAGATCCAACTTGTGCAAACAGTATCATTGTTTTTGGAGTAGAATAGTTTAGGCAGCCATTAAAATTGCAGGTTTTTCTCTTCATACAGACGAGTTTCAGGTTCTGGACGCATTTTGTTGCATGATTCGCAGTAGACCCCGCTAGGAATTGCATAGGCCAAGCTCTGTACTCTTGCGCTATCCCTCTCCTATCCGCATTCTATTCTGTCTGCATTCTGAAGGCTGTCCATTGATCCAAGTATCTATTCCTGTTGATGCAAGCATTACACGCTTTTCTGGATTCACGTGAGCACAAAGAACGAGGAGATCATACTGAGGGGACAAGAACACACACACCGTCGGATTCGCCACTGTTCTGCGAAATCCAGGTTTCATCTTTCAAAGTTTTAGTTAGAATTTATCAAATAAAGTAGTTAATCGCTTTATTACGGTTATTTCCATTCTCGATATTGCCAGGGAAGTTGTGGGGATTGATAGTTTCTGAGAAACTATGATTCATTCCTCACTTCTAAGGTAGGATCGAGAATCTCGCAAATAGATTAGTTATTTCGTTGTTTAGAATAGATATACAAAATTGCACAGACAAATAGCTACACTCGGCTATTTTGTTTGTTTTACGTTATTAGTTTAGTTGTCAATTCTAAATATTTTAGATAGCTGCTTTCTTATAAATTGCCAGAAAATACAAAAAAAGGAATTATATATGCTAGAAGTGTACTTAGATTTTACTTTATTATAGTTTGTTTCATTACTGCTTTTGCATGACAATTACGGGACCTAGGGAGCCCAGGGAATACATTTTCGAGCCAATTGTGCCCCAACCCAATATCATAGTGGCAGTAACTGACATTGACCAAAACCTCAGGATACAAGTCTTCCAAACAACAACAGACTTCCAACAGATCAGGTCACAGTTGAGAGGGTTAAACGTAGAAGACGACCAAGCACACACATTTTGGTCAAATCAACCAAACTACAGGTTATCCTAGAAAACATCCGCATGACTGTAGAAGGATTTGAAAGAGAACAAATATTTGGGTGCGATCCTTTAGTTCCACAGCCAGACGCTGGAGACACCCTCGTAGATATAGATACCAGTTTAAGAATTCAAGTTGCTAGAACACCTGTGAGGTATTCTGAGAAAATCGCACAATTACTGATTCTAAACGTAGAGGCTGAGAAAGCTTACGACTACTGGATACTAGGGATTAGAACTTGATCTCACGTATGACCATAACAGGACCGCAACAACCAAGAGTCTACGGTTGTGATCCACAAATCCCACAGCCTAACGAATCCACAAGTCAGTTAGATATAGACACTGGCCTACGTACATTAGTATTTCAGTCTACTCCGATTCCACCTATCATCATTCAACAGTTGTCCCTACTAGACACCACAGCTAACAAAGCTAGAGAATTTTGGACTAGGCCAGAGAATCGTCCATAGAGTTGACTATATTCGCCATATGACCCTATCAGGAGAAATACACGAAACCATCCCGGGTCATTTTCCACGCATCCCACAACCCATAGATCGAATCACGCCAGAGCTCGATATTGATTGGAGCCTTCGAGCAGTCATCCTCGCTGATCGATCTATCACACCAGTCCAAGTTAGAAGGGCCTTCTTTGCCTTAGATTCGCAAATACCATTAGTGCGTGTCGAAGACATTAGACTCCCCAACTAGTTTGTCTGCATATTCTACCCCCACCGGCTGTCTCGGCACGACCTCGGGAGGTCGGGTACGTGGAAGAGTCACTTGTTGATTCTCACTCACCTGTTGCTGTGTGCATGGAAACAATAGAATCCCCTTCTATGAAGTGTGATGCAGATGAACCAGTCTTGTGTGCCTTTTGATGGAGCTAGATGGATGTAAATGTATATTTAGATGTCTTTGATGGATGTAACCTTAGGTGGTGATAGTAAGTGCCTAGGTTTTGGTCTCTTATTATGGTCACATAACGTTATATTTATAGGGCTCTCTTATTTTGATTTCGTAACTAACCCCAAAAAGGCCAACCAACAAAAAGATAGAAAAATCAAATTGCTAGAAAGTGCCCAAAACATAGGAGTAAAGTGCAAAGAGGATCAGGATGCCCCAGAGGAGACCAGGGTGCCTAGGGCACCCCAGTCCTAGATGGGTACCCCATTCAAAAATAGGAAAAACACATAATGACAATACAAATTGGGAAAGGGCGGGTGCAAGATGGAAAGTAATGATAGAAATAAAAGTAAAATGGTCAAAGACATGGGTTAATTAATACTCTTTTCACTTAAGAACCATAAGTGTGTGATTTTGTGTCTACACAATATTAGAAACAAAGCATTTTCAGGTTCATATATGCTTATTCCCCACTTTACACATCGGTATCTCATATGTTCCAATCTATAGAGCTAATTCTTCATCTCCTCTTATGTTTTTGGGAAGCTGTCATTGCTATCAGGTTCATCATTGTTGCAAGTATTGATTTGTATTATTTTGATTATACATGGTTAAAAATGAATTACTTAATTCACAATGACCATCATTTAAAGTGAATGAGAGAGGCCTCAGGATCTTATATTATGTATTATTACATATAATTTTAGGTTATAAATGGAGTCTAATGTCCTCCATTTCTAATAATTCAAAGGTCACAGACCCCATGTCTTAGCTAGAGAAATTCACTGAAAGTCATTTTCAGAGAGGTATAAGGAACAAGATCAGGTGGCGTATAGCAGTGAAGCCCACCAATCTCACTCTAGTTCACTAGAGTACCCACTATATAGTTATCCCACTATGTTTGTAGTCAAGAGACACGATAGAACATATTAGGGGATTGGCGTAGATGATGCATGGGGGATTACACCTACACAATTATATTTTGAAACTTGATGATTTTGGTTGATACATATTTATGGACTTGATATGGGATGTTAATGTTATGCTTTATTTTGATGTGCATTGTATAGTATGTGATGACCACCATGAGGTATGTCTATCCCCACTAACACAATGATTTAGTTTTGTTAGATTTATATGCTTTCATGGAATGTATTACAAGTATCCATGGTATTGCTTGATTGTCATTACATGTGTTGATGTGAGAAAGAGAGAAAGTAATGGACACACATTTATTGGAAAGTGAATAGGAATGAGATGTTATAGAATCCTATTGTCAATAAGTATAAATGTATGCATAAGTGGGATAAAGTGTAATGTGTCTAGGAAAGTTAATAGTCCTAGACAAATAATGATGTTTCTAGTTCTAGTAATGAGAGGTGAAGCATTCCAAGTTCATATAAACTAACCCCTGTGTTTGTGACAGGGGGGGGATAGATCAGTCCTTGTACCCCTACATGTGACCAATTGAGGTTTATTTTAGTAACAATTCCCTCAATCAATCATGTATGAACATTTTGAACATAGTTGTCATCATGTATTTATGAGATGGAAAATGTGCATGTCATCTACCAATTAGATTTAGAGACAATATCCTTTTACAGGTACCCTGAGGGATCTTGCAAGTAAAAAATATGTGATTTATATAGCGTGTCAAATCAGATCCTCAGTAAATATGAGTTTCATTAGGAGGTGTTCTGATAGGAAGTATTTCTTTAAGAGGTTTAGGAATCCAATGATATCAAGGAATGTGTGAGGGATGAGAGGATGTTCTCTATAGCTAAATTATCCAGGACGTGTTAAGATAATGACATTAGGAGGTGGGTGGATGATAACCTTAGGAATAGGATGAACCATATAAGTTTTATAGTTGTATCACTTATGTGATTGTAATCAAGAGAGAGAGAGCACTCATTAGAGGAAAGTGAGAAGATTTTTACATTTTCTCTTCTAATTGATTGTAGGCAATCATGGAGTAGTTCCTAACATTATTCATTTTATGTTGAAAATTGATCTTAATAAATTGTATGAAAGGTGGTACATTCTTTCAAATGCAAGTGGTGAAATGGATGATGTTGGAATATAAGGTAGAATAGATTTTTTCTTATCAAGTAAAAATGGAGTTGAAGACATCATGTGGTTTAGCCATTACCTGTGATCAAGTGTATTTTTATGGGTCACAGTTTGAGACTTGAAATTTTAGAGTTAGAAGTGTCTTTATAAGGTGGAGGGGAAGGAAGATGCTTATGTAGAGGAAGAGATGGTGAATGATTTTTGGACTCAATAGCATGGAATTTTAGGAGAATCTAGTAGGAAATATATTCAGGAATAGAAGAAGTATCTAATTATGATATTTACACACTTAAATCATTGATCTAAATCGATAAATTTGTAGGGTTTAAAAGAATAAATGACCTTTGAATGTATCCATATAATAGCTATTAACCTTTAATGGAGGAATTAAACCACAACAAAAGATGTAATTGCATTTCTAAATCAATAGGTTGAAATAAAACAATGCATCCAAGAATTGATTCATAAAATGTAATCTACATTTTTGGTTCTTTCTTTCCTTGATGCAAAGAAGGAAAGGCACTCATATGTGGAACTTTAGGACCATTGTTAGAAATAAAAAGCATTAAGAAAAACATCCTCCATTTCATAATAAGTACTAATAGATCCATTAGGAAAATGAGTTTACCATTGGAGAGCATGATCAACAAGGCTATTACAAAGGAGTTTAGTAACAAAATGATCATTAGAATAAGAAGCCATGGCTAAATGAAAATGTTTTAGATGTAAATAAGGATTGTTTTTGCATCATCAAAACATGAGAAAATATTTGGCACAATGAAGCCTTATTTCCCAAAGTTCAAAATTTGAATCTTATTTGGAATGTTTTCCTTGGAAGGGAATTATTTTCAAAGGAAGCTTTATAAAATTAGGATTAAAACTTTTGAGGGGAACATAGGATTGAACTTGAGATTTAATTATTAATAACAACATCTCCATCCCATATTAGTAGTGTTGGCTTGCATGAGGCTTTACACATGCCGAGAGCTCTTCCACACAAAGGTTGGAAGCTTTAGAAAAAGATATGTTGCTGCTGAAAGATGAAGTTAAAAACTTGTGGAAAAAGGATAAGAAGGAGGAGAGGAGGAGGTTGATCTTGACAATAATCAGGTTGAATAGATATCTTATAAAAAACTGAACTCCCTGGACAACTGTCTAGGAAAAGCCAAGAATCGTCATGATATGATAATATGGCTATTTTTAGTGCAATCGGAGGACTTCCTGAATGAAGCAAAATGTCCGCATATGTCTCTAATCTCTCAGTGCAATCCTAGCTACTCTATGGGGAACGGAAAAAGAAAGCAAACAAACCATTGAAAAGCTGGATGCTTACTGACCTTACTCACATGACAACATTGGCTTGATATTTACCTCTTGGAAAACTATCAAATCAAGAATTGCCAAAGCTAGTCAAGAAGTAATTGTGGAGCTTGGGTAAAAGAGTCTGATGCTGCCTTCCTGTCGTGTTTTTTTTGTTTTTTAGCTATTTTTTGGTTGCTCTTCTATAGTGTTCGAACTGTTAATTATTTTGGTGGTAACTACTCTTTGGTTACCTTGGGTTCTTATGTCTTATCTGGATCTTGATCCTTTTTGTGAATGTTTTTAATCCTATATCTGGCTTTTATGCCCTTTTTGTATACAAGGGTATAATTCTACATTATTGATTAATTGGAACATATTTACCAATAAGGGTGTGAATAATGTGTTAATTTCCAACAACATGCATGAGGGATAGGATATCATGTGAAGGAATGTTTTATCAGAAGTATCAGAGCATATTGAGGGGTTGGATATTTCCAATTTGGGTGATCATGGGAATTTTAGAAGGAGGAGTGGATGTGGAAATTGAGGAGAAGGAGGTGTGAGAGGAGGAGAGGAACATGGAAGGCTCTATGGGGATGCTAGGTGTAGGCTTAATGAGACAAGCTAATAGGTACATTAGGATTAGAACTTTTCGAGAATCATATTGTGGAGATTATTGGAAATAACTTCAAAAGTGGAAGAAAGTAGGTAGTAAATTCACATTCTGCAGTTTTAATGGAAGAAACATCATCACTAACATGTTCATGATCAGAAATCATAATCAAATCACTATCAGTAATATTTTCACAAGAAGGATTTCATCAAGAGTATCATCAACATATAAATAACTTATAGGAGTAATAACATCATATTATCATTGCAATCATTGGAAACAATTTCAGAAGTAGGAAGATTAGGAGAAGAGATTTAAATTCAATTGACTACTAATAGGAACATCATTATGCACATTTACATTGTCATTATCAGAAGTAGAAATCATTAACATCTATGTATTCACAAGGAAGAACCTCATCATGCAAATAATCTATATTAATGTTATCCAATTTTCTATAAGAGAAGGAGAAATTGATGAAGCATCATTGGTGACTACAATGGATGAGGGAAAACATGAGGAAAAATTTTTATCATGGGAGACTATGCAAAATCAGGGTTTCAAAACCAACATTGGAAAGGGTTTTTGGAATAGATCATTTGGATTGTTGGAGGATTATGGGAGATATTGGGGATTGCTAGCATGAGGTCATGAAATTCATATTTTGTATAAAGGAATTGAAGAAAAGAAGAAGATGTTGCATGATAAAGCATATAGGTCATATCATTGCTTCCAAGGAGATGGGAACCTTCAATTTTAGCCATGAGGGTTTTCAAAGGATCCTAGGGCAAGGAGTTTCCATAAAATTGGGTTCACCAAATGATTTAACTTGAATTAAATATGGATGTAACTAACAATCTACATGATGCAAACAAAGCGTATTAAGGCATACAAGTGGATGGTAAGCATATTCAAGTTTTTGAAAATTTAAAGCTCTCTATGGATAAGATAGGTGATTTTACATTCAGATTTTTATGCTTTAGATATGGATGGTAGGATATTGTTCTTGAGACATCCTTGGTTAGAATGGACATTGGGAATGCAATTAATCTTAATGTGTAAAATAAATTGTAGGCAAATTATGGTACAAGTGAAAGAAAATTACATTGCAAGATATGACATCTAGCAGGAAAAAAATTAATATAAATGACGATCATGAAGATATTTGATCAGATGATGATAGAAGGTAGAATAAGGATTCTAGGATTCTAGAATACTTATTGAGGCTGAAGAAAAAGTGAAAATGAAAAAAATAGAGAACATCTAAATAAGAGAAAAAATAAATAACAAACAAGGTCATGGAAGGTTCAAAAAGAGAAAATGTTAGATAAGGTTGCAGGATACTAAGGTTGCACCATCTAGTAACTGTGTGTCCACATCATCATTCAGAGGGAAAAATCATGGAGTTATGTTAGGCCACATAATGAAACAATATATATAAATATGCAGTGTAATTGGAGGAGCATATAATCAGGGTTCTATGTACACAAATCAATGGATAGCAGGCAATTATATGACATGTGAGTCACATGAATAGATTCATTATGGATATGCATGGCAAGAACCTCGTCATGGAGGATCACATATGGAAATCCATGGAATTAAGATGAGTCCAATGGAATATTGAATCACGTTGATGGAGCAACATCACCCAAACCTAGAATCTCAACATGAGGTCAAAATTGAATGATTGAGTATGGGAACAAGTGTGTAATAATTTAAAGCAAAAGCTTTTATATGGCTTAGGAGTTCTTATGAAGGTTTCGAGGACAAAACATGTCAAAGAGGGAGGCAATGCTATGTACAACTTGGGATATGATATTATAATGTATATGGGTTAATGGAGATGCCAACATAGTGGCACACATCCCCTTAGTTAGTCACATAGGAATTATTTATCATTGGGTAATGAGTCGGCCTACATTGGGATTAGGTGTCACCCGTATATTAAGAGTTAATGTATGTAAATATAAGGGAGTGAGTATTGATGTGATGGGGTATAAAATGTTGAGTCTTTTAACTTGGCAATGGTAAATCAAACAGGTGTTAAATGGAAACAAAGTGGATTCTCTATCTTGTTGAGATTGTGGAGTGATTCCTAAATTAAGGAGTATTGAGTATGGTGTTATGAAGGCCCTACCTTAAATTCAAGTACAAATCCAAACTACAATGCTATTGATAGCTTATTTGGGCATCTTGGCCCACCCATATATCTATGTGACTGTGTTATCTTCTGCAACTTATCTGATTTATTATATGCAAAGTTTCTTATCACATTCATATGTATTCACAAGCAACGGATTTCATCAAGAATATCATAAACATACAAATAAATTGTAAGTGTTGGCATCATATTTATCATTACCGTTGTTCAATCATTGAGAAACAATTTCAAAAAGTAGGAAGAGTAGGAGATACATAAGAGTTACATTCATTTTGACTACTAGTAGAAACATCATGTATTCACATGGATTGTGGAGGTATCATAATGAGAAGTAGAATGGCGCTATCAGCAATGTTAAAATTCTCACAAAAAATAACCTCATGCACGCAGAAGTAATCTATAATATAGTTTGAATTTAATAGGCTATCATTTGCTATAAGAGAACCAGAAAATGCAGGTAAAACAACATTAGTGGCTAGTTAATATGAGATGAAGAAGAACATAATAGCAATGCTTTGGTCCAAGAGACTATTCAAAAATCAAAGGTTTTGAAGTGTCCAACAATTAAGGGTTTTTTAGAAAGGAAAGGAGTTTTTGGAGGACTATAGGAGAACATGGAGGATTGTGCATGAGATAACGAAATTTAGATTCTTCAGGAAAGGCACTGTTGGAAAAAAATTAAGTTCCATCCGCATATAGGTCCTCAAATCTTGCTTGGGATTCTAGAAAACTTAGCGGGTTATAGGAACCTCTTTTTAGCCATGGGGGTTTTAGGATCACTAGGGCAAGGAGTTCAAATAAGAATGAGGCTCACCAAATGATTTAATAAAAACTAGATTATTAAATCTAATTTCAGAGTAACTATTGTTCAATGATGTACAAATCTGATACTGTGAATATAGTAAGATACAAATGTTAAGCACTCAAGCAATGATTGTAAGACTATAAGTAAATGGTAATAGATATATGACTTAGCTGATTTTGGTGCGATCCGTAGATAGTTTGAGATTGTTTGTATTTGTGGATCTAGTTGGAAATGATTTCATAGGAGCTCGCTAAAGATTCTAGAACTCTGCAATGAGGTTGGACAGGAGCACCCGCAAGAGGATAGAGAGCACCTAGAAGTGCTGGTGTCTAATTCTGGGTGTTGGTGACTGTGTAATCTTCAGGATCTAATTTCCTTTCTATGTCTACAAGGGTTTCATTCATTCTAATCTCTCATTTGATAGTTCGCTTTGTTTGATCACCGAAGATACTTGTAACCTGCAAAACAAACCCTAGCTACCTACACAAGCTCACAAATGTTCAAATTTGAATTAAATATGTAATATGTGAAGTCAAACTAATCCCGGTAGTCACTCGAAGAATGAACTTATGACCGAGCGCTTCACTACATTCCAGACTCCATGTAGTTCTGTGTGTGTTTGTGTGTGAAATAATTTCTGTAGGTTGCCCTCGTGCTAATGATGCTAATATAACAGGCTATATCTAGCTTTGATGCAAATGTGTGGTATGGAATTTAGCACTTCCCCTTCCTATGTAGTGTATGCAACCCAAAAATGTAGTCCCTTTGATGGTAGTGATAGTATGTAGATGTGATAGCCCCTTTGAATTTCCAGCCAAAATAATAGTGTGTATGTTGTGTATATATATGAATCTCTTGTTTGAATTTTGACACTAGTGACACAAAAGGCTGACTATGAACATGAGATAAGGATAAGAAAAGTAGAAAGGATGACCACAAATGTCAAAATAAGTAAAAATAACAAAGAAGACAAAAGCACCAAGAATGGACACAAGATGCCTGGATGATAGTGTTTAGAGTGGGTGCTGGTGTCCTAGATAAATGACGACAGATGTGAAAAAGATAGACAGACAAGGATCCCTGTGACCTAACCAGAAGCTAGGTACAAAAATGAATAGATGTAGGGGAGCAATAGTAATAGAAATCAATCAAAGCAAGTAGATGGACAAAGGATTGTGTCACCAGTGAATACTTTTCTTACTTAAGATCCATGTATATAACAACATATTGATGACATAGTAAAATAGTAATAGTACTATGTGCATGATTTTGTGTCTACACTTATGCCCTTTAGGTGAGTGAATATGGATTGATGCTTCTATTAATCAACCCATTGAGTAATACCTATGATTTAGTAGGTCCTATTCATAAGTGTCATAGTCTCACAACTTCTTCTAGCATTACAAGATCACTATCCAATCCATCCATGCTCGACCCTGTCAAAGAGGTACCATTGCATGACATTGAAACTATTAGTGAACATTCTTTTCCTGATTAAAACCATTGATTTATGACTCATACATTTAATGGATCATAAACAACGTGGAACTTAGTCTCTCACTTTCGTACAGTAATTTCATAAGATATATGTCATCAAGACATTATAGCCTATTTATCAAACTCCTTGATAGTGAAAAAATAAGCTTGTCTCACATATTAAAAAGGGAAGATCTAGTGAAGAAATGAGATATTGTAGATGTTATTAGAACCCTCTTCTACTTTACCGACATCTAAATATTCTTACATCTATGTTGCATATATCCTTGGGGCACATAATATTTTAAATATTCTTTATACCTATGCCTACAACCACTATTATTATTACACATCCTCTATGCAATCATAAATGGTTCACATACTTCTTCATCTAGCACTCAAGATCTTGAAATAAATAGATGTTCATCTACATATGTACAATCAACAAATGATATTAATACTTACATACAAGGTGCATCCACTTCTGACCTCATGCTAGTGAATTCTAGCTCAATATGCTTCACAACCCTGGTTGCACATAGTGTGGATAAACTACTTATCTTGATTCCTCTTAGTTTTGTTTCTCCTGAGGAACTTCCTATTAATAGGATGGAGAGAAATTGATCTTGCATCGAAGAATCTTCACTCATTTCAAAAGTGTCGGATTCCAGTTGGCCTATGGCATCTTAACGAGGTCAGGGGCACTTTTGGCTACTACAGACTCTTCCCTATGAGTGCTTAAGTGACTGTTGCATTGCCCCAATAAACCAATTTCATAGGGTCATCAAATATTCACACTTTGATGTGCTCTTTTACTACCTTGATGAAATTCATTGTTATTCACACTAATTATCTATCAACATTAGGGACAAGGTTTTACATGCACAAATGTCTAAGACTGAGACAAGGATCTAATGATCCTATAAAATGATTATGTCATATGTTACAAGACCATGCTTGGCTAAAGTGAACAATATCCTTGGTTGACATTGAATTACAAGATGATCTTTACAACAAAGCTTTATTTCTTCTTTGCAGATCACATCGTAGTCATATATGTTTTTTTTTAGGAATCATGCCCTAGGCCACTATATGTGTGCATCGACACTTAAAGAGCATGGAGCTATAGTTATATGTACAAAATATAGATAGATGTGTGCAAAACTTCAACTACTATTGTTAGTGTATCCTAGAATACATCTAATCCCTTGCCAACTTGTGTCAATGCAAATCTACATGTTTGAAGGCTAAGGCTAAATGACACTAAGGATGTAACCTTAGGTAAGGAAATTTTCAATGCCTAGTTTTTCAACTGGTACTAAGTTATAATTACAACCCACACAACGATATATTTACATGACTTTCTTTGTGCTCCACATATTCGTAATTGAATCACTAATTAGGCTTGAGTAGTAAAAAACATGTCTCTCCCTCCACCATTTGAAAGGACCTAAAAGATGTGAGCAAGCCTACAAAGAGCTAAGAGGCACCTAGGATGCTGACATACTTAGCTGTGCATTATTATAGACATGTATTGGTCAGCACCTCAATGATGGACGCTTCACCCCATGTTTTCTTAGCATGTTCAATTTCCCTATAAGATATTAAATTGCACTCTTTCCCTCCTAAATTATTGGGATGTTTCCCCCTCATTTTATTATCATTATCCCCCCTTTATCTAACTGATAATTCAAATTCCCACTTTTTAAAATCTCCATTAATCCCATCCCAATCCTAAAATAATTTCAAATAAATCCTAAATACATCCTAAATCATCATAAGGTATCCTAAGTCTACCCTAATTACCCTCATTTAATCATCCCCCATGGGATTCCCACCCCTCTTCATTACTACCCTTCATTAATCATTCCCTAGGATTCCCCCCACTTATCTTATCCCTTCCTAATTATTCTATTCAACAAGTCCCTTACACCCATTGTGTTACCTCTTACACACGTACACATCCTAAAAATATCTTCGTCATACCGTTTGGAGAGTCTATTATTCCACTTCTGGCATTTCTCATTCTAATGTTCAAATGGAATTCTGCTCACCCTGTCATCAATGACTGACCTGGCTTGTTGTCATTGACCCTGCCTTAGGTTATTTAACCACCCAGTAGATCCCTCTTCTCAAAGGGATGGAAAATCTTGAGACTTTGTGTGCTTTTACACTTAATTTTCTGCCTTCTGTTAGTCTGTGAATCCTTTTAATCAGTTGAGATATCTTGGTGCCATCACTTTTGCATTAAGAGTTTGGATATTAAATAGTATCACCATGTGAGCTTTGGTTTGTACATGCACTTACTTTGTTTTGTAGGTACTTATATGTGTTTTTCAAGCTCCACTTCAGCCTCCTAGTGCATATTCAATCATCGCCTTTGATTTAATAATGTCTTATCACATCTATCCTTATTAACACCCTATCTCGGCCTTTGGTCACCACCAATCACACCCTACTTGTCATCTACCCATAGTTGTCTGATAGGCATTTTTGCTACATCCTATCCTCTAACCTACCCTATCCACTTTACATAATAACCATGTTTGATATATCCTGCATCCAATCCACCCTAGTAGCATTACACCCCCTATGGCAGCATCTAGTTATTTGTTGTATAGCATCTTCGACTCCACATTTTTCCGTTGTTTTGCATACCTCTATGATACCAGTTCCATGTTTGGATCATCTAGTTGATATGTTTTTCTTGCTCTCAATTCATCGTTGATTGATCCTACTAGTGGTGGTCAACCCTGTGTAGGTTTTCTCTAGTTTTCTATCACTTTCATCCTTACTTCACCATATCAGTTAGATTATCTTATCAGTATATTTTTCAATTTTATTTATCACACATTTCCATTTCTGTTATCATACGAATCGCTCTTTACTTATCATTACGTGGGTTTACATCCTCTTGAGTAATATTTGCGCTTCTTCGAGCTGACTCTTGTGAGGAGCATCCCCACCATATCTCCTTACTAATCCCATTTTGTGTTTATCCCATTTCTTTGTTGTGCAAGCATTTGCAAACTCCACTAACGATGAGGAAAATTTACTATGTGCGCTCAATACCATATTCATCCTATCCATATCAAGACGTGCACTTCCATTATTAACCCTCTCATATTTTGAGGTTTCTTGATTTCTCGTTTGGTTTTCACTAATCATAAACTTTAGGTAGCACAGAAATATTCTCAAATATTTGAGATTGATGTTCAGTGGGACAGATCAATACTTCCTTTGGTGAGGTTGTCTTTGTTTTACATTTCTTCCATTTTGTATTCTACCCTGTTATCTCCACATGTAGAAGTGTTTACTTTTAGTTGCTCGTGTAGGTCGAGATTTTCTTGGATTTTCCTTTTCACATGCTTATTTGTGTACTTGCTAAATTTAGATCTAATAGGAAAAACTGAATATCATGTGTATTCCTCATCCTTATTTCACATATCACTTTCTTTTATTTCACTCACATATCTTATCTAATTGTTTTCATCAAATTTTCACACTTCATTTTTTAGTATTTAAAAGAACCTCCTCATATGGAATTTGCTTGTTCACATAGTATAACTAGGGGTAATATTTTTGCATTCACTCCTTTCCACACACATCCAGAGGTCATACCAGACATATGTGGAATTCAAACATGGGAGTAAACATTCCTTCCAAGTGGAATTGTTGCAGATTTCATCACCCTAATAAGAAAGGCACCGCATGTTCTGTCTGGCAATGTTATAAATTTTATCATAGAATCGGGACTCACGGTACCCTCACATATATCGAGGACTCCACACTCCATAATGTCTTGTAACCAAATTATATTGACCATGGTTACTGGAATCCCTTCTAAGTAACCTTTTTCTTTGCCTTCTTCACATATTTTCTAAATAATCAAGATAAAATAAATTGTGTAGTGTGTATTTTCTATTGTAGTAACTAATTCAGCATAGGTTTTGTCTTTCTTAAAGTTTCATGCCCGTTCAGCTACTCATATTACAAAAAAAAAGGAAAATGGAACAAGTGAATATTCATTCCAACATTCCCACATCTACCTCCTCTCTCGACACATACATCAATAGGCCTCTTATCATGGGACTCTATCCTCTATGATCACTCAGGATGAGGCCCTTGTATGGTCATGCATGCAACTCAAATCCTATTTCCTAGGAGTAGTCCAACTCAGATTGTAGACCTGATTAGCAGCTCCATGTTCAAGGTCTCCAACTGTCTTATCCCTTCTCTACGTATGCCAGTGGGTGTGCAGCCAAGATTGTTAGGCGCAAACTTGTGTCATGTCAGTTGATGGTAACTGCTAGCTTGTTGAGTTGTGGGACCAGAGGATCGCAACTGTAGGTATTTTTCTATTGCAGACCATTGATGGTCATGCAAGATGAATTGATTTGTTTTCAGTAAATAAACTATCTATAAAAGGAAATCTAACCTATATTTTTGGTGTTTTCTCAATATATCAGAACAAAGCAATAAAACAAGCTAATCTATGGAAAGTAAATGTTTTTGTTCTTTTCTAACTTTTCAGACAATGCATCTAATCTAATAAACAAATTAAATACAAAAAATTAGCCGGATGTAGCTAACTATTTGTGCAGATGTGTGAATCTAAATCTAAAAATATATTCTAATTCAATCAAAAATCTTCCAACCCTACCTCAGAAGTGAAGAACAAATCATAACCCTAACAGAGCTATTGTTCCCCACAGCTTCCCTGGTAATGTTGAAGAGACAACTTCCTATTGATTTGATCTACTTGAAATTATCTAGCTAATTGGAATGAAATGTTTCTCTACTCTATTTGATATACAATTGAAATTAACAATTCGTTAATTGACAATTTGATAAACAAAGCAAACAAATACACAACTCCAACCTAGAAGAGCAAGAACCTTGGCAAATCTAGTAGTATCAGTATCTGTCCCCTCAGTTCTTTCCTTTCTTTCTCTGAGTGTTCATGTGAGTCCAAAGGATTGGGAATGAAAATAACAACAACAAGAGGATGACGCTTGAGCAATGGCAGCTTGGAAGCAATCTGGATGCAATGCACAAGTAGAAGAGAGATAACACAAGAGATCTGAGCTTAGCTATGCAATTCCTAGCAATATTATGGCAGAAAAATAATACAAGATACACAAAATTCTCAGCCTTTTTCTTGAATACAAGCATGGAATATATAGGAATGGAGGCTAGGAGGTTACTTCATGCACAAGGCAAGAAGAGGTAGTTCCAACTAATTAAATCTTATTTAAAAATAGAAGGAGCAAGGAGAACCAAGCAAACAAAGCTATTTTTAGCCAATTTGGCTCACGGATGCATGCAAAAAGCAAACTTAAGTGAACCATCGCATGTTTAAAACACACATGAAGATTATGGAAAAAGCGGGTAGGACCGCCGCCTTGTGCAGGGTGGCGATGATTTGCGAACCACCACCCAGGTAGGGCAGCGGTCCTGGCACTGAAGGCCAAAACAAGCATAGAAAGAAATGGGGAGATGGAAAAATGCATGGAAAAGTTAAGTAAGGCTATCTAGGCTACAAATATATACTGCAAATGGGTTTTTGGAGCTCGAACACCTTCTTAAAAGGATTTTGAATCATCATTAGGGACTTTTATAACCGTTTTCCTGACAATGTAGCACGTGTAATTTTGGGTGCGTACACATTGCCCCCTCGGAGAGTCGTGAAAAGGTGTAAAATGTAGAGTCTGAGTATAGCGTTCCTGAAATGGGGAGTTAGAAGCTATACCTGACATGCCCATGTGTCGAAATCGCTACTGTCTAAGCTCCTCACTTCAAAGAAAAAGAGAATCAAGTGCAGATAGATAAAATATTTGGAAAATAAACACTAAACCAAAATGACAAGAGAACTTACCATCTGTGTGGGGATGTAGAAATATACATGTGCCAATGCTCCAACCCTGTAAACACATACACTCAAAATGAGTTTAAAATAACATATATATATATATATATCAAAACAAACTCATTTTTCAATTCATTTGTGCATTGTTAATTTAGACAGATCTGGTGACCATTATAGTCAATGAGACCACAAGTGGGAGATCGACTATACTAGTTATGACCATTGGGTTTATGAGCGTTTCGTCCCCTATGGCAGGGAGGTACTATCAGCCCAAACAACTATTCGGGCAGATATGGACATGTATGTCATGCTCCTCCACATCAGCCAGAGTGGTACAATGACTGCCACACCCTACCAGGATATGGCAGGGGTATAGGTGAGGAGGCTCCTCGATGGTAGCTTGCTGTTCCACGAGATGTTGAAAATGTTGAAAAGATTCACCACTTGACAGGGGTAGTTCAGTCTTCCATACCCTGTCATGTTTCCTTCAAAGCCTTTTACAGGACTATTCGGGAGGCTCAGAGGGGTCCTAGAGGGGATCTTGGTTGGACAATGGTTACTCCTAGGGCCTATTGCAATTAGGCATGTTTCAGGCTCGGCAGGCAATGGTGCCCCTAATTACTTCTTGCATCCTTTAGTGGGGAGGATGATAAGCTGATTTATTTGGACTCCAACTCTAAGGAGCATGTGGGAGATAATACGGAGGGGGAGTCATTCAGAGAGGAGGGTGAGGGGGAAGGACCTTCAGAGGGAGCGGAGAGTGACCCTAAGTGGCATGATACTCAGGATATCCTCATAGCAACGCATGAGGAGGCGAGCATGGAGAGATAGACACTGGTCTCAAAGGAGGTACTTGGAGAGGATGATGAGTCTTTTGATCAGACAACACCATGCCTCTAGATTTGGTGAGGCTCCGCAGCTACCACCAGCACCTGCCAGCAGTAGCCACTTATCCCACATGGATGCCTGGAGACCCAAGTATGTTTGATACTCCTTTCTCAATTTTTTCTATTGATTTTCGTATGTTTATATTAGCATTCTCCTTTTGACTTGCGTTCTGTGAATTTCTAGCTCACTATCTCTCTGTTTTTTTTGCTTTTTTTGCAACATCCACACATGAGTGGCAAGAACTCATTCATCGGGTGTGTGTGGACTATTGATCCCCTCAGGGAAGACTCAGGCTGAGTTGACTGGATTCAGGACCAACCCTTAGTCATTGGCCAACATACCGACGTCTTCACTCCCGTCTGGAAGGTGGCGGAGATAGTGACCTCCCTTCGTACCCATGGTAACTGGATACAAGACTGTCAAGCGCCTGATGAGGCAGAGCCATTCTCATAGTGAGGTTACAAGAAGCGAGCACCATCACGAGCACTCACACCATTCAGTCCATTCTCAGCACCATCACAGCCATAGCAGGAGCCCTAGACACAGTCATGCACCATCTGAGGGATCCCACAGGGATTGACAGGTCATTGAGCCTTTATTGCTTTGATACCATTTTTGACATTATACGATTTTTTTGTATATTTCGGGCTCATTGCGAGCATTTTGACCATGCCTAGCGCATGATGACATTGTATACAAACTTGATCTACTACAATATATACAAACTCTATTTTTGGTTCGGTATTCCATTGTATCTAAATTGAATCTCTTTGGCTTATCTCTTATGTGTATTCTAGATGTTTAGAATTTCTACTTTTCTATGCTTTTCGGAATGTATGTAGTGGATGTGAATGATAAACAAAATGATTTCTTCTGTATTTTATGCTGCTAATATATGATGATGCAAACACAATGTGATCTTAAACTTAGTTTCTTTTGCAATCTTCGGTACTTCATATTGTCTTGATAAAACATGATGATATAATGATATGATAAATAGATGTACTTGCCCCACTCCTAACCCCACACAACTAGTAAGATGCGAGGGCTCAACACCAAGAGTTAGAAAGGGCACAAGCTATGAAATTTGTTGAATGGTAGTGATGAGAGAAAGACAGAGGTTTGACAGAACCAAATTGGGACGCTACAACCTTACTCTACTCAAGCTACTTCATAGTTTAGAATGTGAATTGCTTTGCATTTTATCTAGACTTGGATCCATAGATGGCCACTTGGTTGAAAAAATCTGGTTTTGGGGTTTTAAACTCTCTTGGAATTTTGGACATCTAACTCACTTTGTTTTTGATTTATGATTTCACAATGTTTGACTAATTTGTAACTTTCAAGTTTATCAAAGAGACCCCCTACACCTTGCCCCATGCTACCAGTAGGAAGCATGGGCTTATCACCATGGACAAGGCACAGACGAGTAAGGGCATTTCCCTCCTTTCCCAACCCTACATCACTAGTAAGAGATGCAAGCTCAACACCGAAGGTTGGTAGGGCAGAGAAATGTGTAAAAATAAAATTTTCTGTGGATTTGCATTTGATTTACTTATTTGGAAAAAAATATTTAGAATGCTCTTATTTCCAAGGAGATGTATATGGGATAGATGTGACACCATGAAGCTTCTAGAACAGACCATGAACAAAAGACACCTAACCTAAGAAGAGACCAAAAGTAGAACCAAGTATGTAGGCCTTGGTATGGTTACCATCAAAACTTTGTCTTATCTTATTTGGATTGATAAGTGATTCAGAAACAGTTGATGATATTATGAAGGTTTGAAGAGACATGATTTGAATGTTTTGTCAATATTTTCAAAAGTTTTTAGGAATTACTATAAGAATAAGCTCCTTGATCACACTTTTTACAAAATGAATAGACAAATGAAAATGTAATGCAGATGCAATAATGTACATATGAAAATGTTGATGGATCATGCGTAGTATCTCTTTAGGTGAAGAGAGTTTACTGATTCGCTAAACTCCTCACCTTCTAGTGTACACAAGCGAAATGCACCATTTTTGTAGTCTTCCACTACTCGATATGGACCTAACCACCTAGGTCTGAACTTTCTTCCCTCGCCGGTCTTCTTGTCTATTCGGCTATCGAGTCTTAATACTAAATCTCCTTCGTAGATCTCACATTCGTACAACTTCTTATTGTATTTGCCGAGCCATCCGGTCAGCATAAACATTGTTCATTGTTTAGCATTCAGTCTAGCTTCGTCGAGACTTTCTAATTGGGAGAGTCATGCTTCTCGATAACCCTCCTCTCCCAGGATCCCATGTAGTGAAATGCAGAGACTAGGTATTTCAACTTCAAGTGGTAGAACCGCCTCAGCACCAAATACTAAGGAAAAGGGGGTTGCCCCCATTGGTGTTCTAACCAACGTTCGGTAGGCCCACAAGGCTGGAAAAAGCTTTAGGTGCCAATCTCATTTATTCTCCTTAACGGTTTTTAGGAGAATGGACTTTAAAGTCTTATTGGTAGCCTCATCTTGTCCATTAGCCTGAGGGTAGTAGAGAGAAGCCGTGTGATGACTTATTTTGAACTTTGTACACAACTCACACACCTCATTTTTTTGAAAGACGTGTCATTATCAGAAATAATGACCTATGGCACCCCATACCTACAAATGATCTGGTTCAGGATGAACTTAGTGATTACAGAGCCAGGAATATGGTGGTAAGGGGCATGGCCTCTACCCACTTGGTAAAGTATTCTATGGTAGTGATTATGAAATTATGGCCATCTGTTGATGAGGGAGAGAACTTCCCTATCAAATCTAGGCCCCATGTGGAGAAGGGCCATGGGGTTGTGATTGGTTGTAAATCTTGTGCCGGTATGTGGATCTCGTGGGAGAACTCTTGACATTTGTGGCATCTGCACACAAACTCTACTGCATCATGCTCTAGGGTGGGCCAGAAATAGCCCATCTGATGTATCTTCTGGGTAGTGGCATGGCCGCCAAAGTGACCTCCACATACCCCACTATGTGACTCATAAAGAATATTTTCAGATTCTTCGGCATCAACACATCTCAGCAACATTCTGTCAAAGGCTCTGTGATAAAGCACCTATTCCAAAATAACGTACTTAGTGGAAATGATGCGTAAGCACCTTCTTTGTTGTGATGTTGCCCCTTCTGGGTATGTGTGGTCCATGATGAAATTGATAATGTCAGTATACCAAGGACATACAGAGATAGGGGGCCTGGTTTCGATGAAGTATACACACTCATCGGGAAAGTCCAGATCTACCAAATCACCCCCATCCTAATGGATTATCAACCAACTAGTCTGCAATGATTTGACCCTTAACAGATTTTTGATTTACAAATGTTAACTCAAACTCACCCATTAATGTTATGAAACACTCAACCTTTTTAGACAAGGATCCTTGCATGAGGAATGTTCGTAAGTGGTATGTCTTGACAATAACCCTTGTTTCTTGATTGAGCATATAATGCCTTAAACGCTTTGTTGTAAAAACTATGGCAAGGAATTCCTTTTCTGCCTATGTGTAGCATGTCTCATAATCAAGTAGCATCTGAATAATAAAGTAAACTACCCATTCCCGTTGATCATCATCCTCTTGAGCCAACATGCAGGCTAGCAAAACATTTATCTCGTGAATAGAAGATCAAAGGGCAATCTGATCTAGGTGGCATTAGCGTGGGAGGGGATAACAAGAATCATTTAACTACCTCAAAGGCCTCATCACATTCTTCCTTCCAATCAATGATATAATCCTTTTTCAACAAATTGTTGATTAGATGAATAACAAAGGTTAAGTTAGGGATGAACCTTTAGATTACACCAATTTTCCCAAGAAAATATCTAATACCAGACTATTCTGATGGTGGAACCATTTCTAACACAGCCCAGGTTTTTGGCTAGGTCAACATCAATCCCTCGATGAAGATATAATGTAACCAGAAGCTTACCTCCTGTTACACCGAATACACATTTCTTTGGATTTAACATGACACCATACTCAATCAAGTGTGAGAGGATGATACGAAGCACCTCTGGGTGATCGCAACACTTCCTTGCCTTGGCCAGCAGGTCATCTACATAGGATTCCACAATCTTATGAATAAGATCATGGAATATGTATGTCATTGCTCATTGGTATGTAGCACCAGCATTCTTAAGACCAAATGGCATGACGGCATAACAATAAGTTCCCCAAGGAGTTATAAACGTAGTTTTAGCTTGATCCTCGGTAGATTTTGATTTGATTATATCCCAAAAAACCCATCCATGAGAGACAACAACTCAAATCCAGTTGTTGCATCAACGATAACATCAATGGATGGTAGTGGGAAATCATCCTTGGGACAAGCCTTGTTAATGTCCTGGAAGTCTATGCAAATACGGATCTTTCCATTCTTTTTTCGAATGGGGACAATGTTAGATACCCATTGTGAATAATCGACTGGCTTGATGAATCCTACCTGGAGAAGCTTCATTACTTCTTCTTTTACCATAAGGGCCACCTTTGGCTTCATAGGTCTTGACTTCTGCTTAATTGGTTTGCATCTGGCTTGGTGATGAGATTGTGAACTACAATGTGTGGTGCAATTTTTGTCATTTCCTTATAACTAAATGCGAAGGCTTTTTGATGTTCCTTGAGGATTTGGGTATGAATTTCTACTTCCTCTGGAGTTAAAGAGGACCCTAGTTTTAAGATTTTTGGCTCCTCCTCTGTTCCGATGTTTATATCAATCATTCCCTCGATTAAGGAGGCATTACCCTCCTCAAACTCAGGCAGAGCTGGAGGTAACTCCAAGTCCCCTTCTTCTTCTACTTTGTAAATCTCAAGATCTTTTCCCAGAGAGACTCAATCATTAGGATTCCCAAAATAAGAAGAGGAACATGGAATTAGGGAAAGGTCTACCTCGTGACAGGTAAGATGCAAGTTCCACCAAAGTGTTTAAATAACTTAAAGTTGACTCATCCCCATCAACATGGTCAAAGAGTCAAGTTGATCCTCGGCTTCCACGTATGTCAACATTGATGCCACTACCGCTTTGTGAATCAAGGATTCAGCACGAATTGAAACCATGAAGTTGGTGTCCTCTAAGTCACTACTTGGGGTGAAGCATGAGGCAAAAGTTGCTATAGAGTCTACCAGAAGGTTCTATTCATGTGGAACTACCTCAATTGATATAAAGCAAACCCCCTTAGTTAGGCCTAACACGGCTGTTTTGTAGAGTTGTAGGTGTTTAGCCCTAGTCTCATATACCTCAGATATCTGATTTTAGACTAGTTGTGAGTCACCCAACACCCTAATATTGAGGATTCCCATTCATTATCTTAGCTACAATGAGACCTAATAGGAGAGCCTCATAATCAGCCCCATTGTTTTTGCATTCAAACTCAATTTGAAAGCAAAAGGTAAAACCCTTCCTTCAGGTGAAGTAAGGATCGAGCCTACCCCGGCACTGAAGCGACACTTGGCTCCATCAAAATGGAGGGTCCAACAACTACTCAGAAAGATGGATGTTGAGTCATCCTTTATAAGTTCTCCTTTTACCTTGGTTACCTCCACCATGCAAACCTCATATGCTGGAAGGGAACCGAGTCCCAAGGCATGTCCCTTACCCATGGAATCAAAGGGGAGAAGATAGGTAAATCCTTTTCTAATAGCTCAACAATATTTGTTGTAGTTCTAATGATATTGTCTCTACAACATTTTTTTCATCCTTGACTGCCAGAATACCCTCAATCAAACCAGTAACTTCTAACTCCATTGTGGGAACTGACTTTTTCTTCTGGTACCCGCGCTTGCCGGTTTGTTTAACTGGTTTGTAGGAAGTTTGAATTTAGAGTGGACCCTGGATTTTTCTTTAAGTTGGCCAAATGTATATCAAAGGGTTTTGAATCACCTTGAGTGACAAAGAATTTCCCTAAATGCAATAATCTGACCTCTTGGAATATAGTGGAGGGGATTGCCTTCATGTAGTGGATCCAAGGATGGCCAAGGATCATATTGTAGTTGGTTTCTCAATCTATAATATAAAACTCAGTGAGTACCGTGTTGGGCCCAAGAATAACTAGTAATACTATGGTTCTGATCGAGGTTGCATTGAGGCTATCATAACCCCTCAATGTGTTTCATGTCAAGGAGCAATTAATCTCCCCATATCCTAACTTTTGAAGAAAAGAGAAGGGGACTATGTTAACTACTGCCCCATCATCGATCATCATGTGTTTCATGTAGTTGTCGTAGATCCAAACCTATAAAAACAAGGTTAGATTGCCTCTATAAGCTATTTCAGCATCCGTAGGCATCTTTCTTATGTCAAATACAAACCCAATGTCCCTTTCGAGTTGCCCTGGAGGGAAAACGTCAAAGTCTATATGGTTTATATGTGCCTATGGAAGAGGGGTAACATTAATCAAATGGCCGAGACCTAGCACTTCCAAAAGAGCGGCTCGATGAGCGGGGGAATTCTTCAGTAGATCCAAAAAGGAAATGTGTGAAAAGGTCTTGGTTAGATCACTGATCAAATCATAAGCCCCTACTGGCTTGCTTAGCATGTCATGAGCATTATCTAACACAACCAGATAAAATCGGGATTGGTTGCGAAGAATAGTCTCTGGCTCTTGTTGCGGCATTAATTTGGGGTTTAGCATCTAACTCAACCAAACCTATGATCCTTGTTTGCTGGCGACCATCCAAAGGAGGTGCCACTTTTGGGTTTGACAAAGTTGAGGCTTCAAAATCATGAGTCCCTATTAAAATACCTTTATTCAAACCATTGGGATCTAGTCTACCGTCCTTTGGACGTGTGGGGAGAGGATCATTGAAGATTCTTAATGGTGTGTTCTACGGAGACACCAGTCCCATATAGGAATTTTGACTGGGTGCAGTTGGGTTTTCCAAA
Organism: Taxus chinensis; assembly: GCA_019776745.2. Lineage (NCBI taxonomy): Eukaryota > Viridiplantae > Streptophyta > Pinopsida > Cupressales > Taxaceae > Taxus > Taxus chinensis. The sequence goes on along the minus strand of JAHRHJ020003704.1, from coordinate 34,859 downwards.
AACATGTCAACAAATAACTATCTTGCTCTTCTGGAAAATGATGTAAAAACTTATTACAATCACGACAAGTTCTTATGTCATGCTCGCGAACCCTATGGAAACCACAATACAAATCGGGATCGTAATCTTGAGGCCTTTAGTTTGTTCCTTGTTGTGGTCTGAAACTATGGTTATTGTTTGGTTGTTGATTGTTATAATTAACACTTTGGAACCCTTGCCCCTAATTCTGGAATTAGTTGGGGTATTGACTAGGGCTTGGGGTTGGCATTTGTCTTTATTACTGAGTTGTTTTTGTTGGGGACAATTAAAATCCACAACATTTATCAAGGGTGAGAAATTGTTGTTTCTCTAATTGTTACCATTGTTATTGTTATTTCTAGTACTTAACTAGTAGGATTAACAACATTAGGATTTTTGGGTTGGTTAGTCACACTGTCGGTCGTGACTCCACAATTCTTAGTAAGGATCTTTGGTCCTTGATTATTATTTGTGTTGTTGGAGTAACTGGGAGTGCTTTGAGCAGGAGTGGCTAGCTTCCCATTTACTCCATAGGTCTTATGACCACTGTCAATGGTCACTTGGTCAATCCAAAGAGCACCCTCTAGCACCTCTTCATAGCTCCTTAGCAGGAATTCTTAAACCTCCTCCTTCATCTCTCTATTGAGAGAGTGAAGGAAAAAAACACAAAGTTCCATTTGATCCATGTTTGGAGCACTTACGAAAGAGTAGAGAATGTGTCACCACCTCTGAATGAAGTGGGTTGCAGATTCATTATGTTCTTGTTTGATGTGATGGAATTCCCTGATTCTTGTTTTCAAAAGCTTGTTCATATCAAAGGATTTGATAGACTCTGATACGAGTTGTTTGAACGAGTGTATTGAAGCCTCTGGTATCCTATAATACCATTCAAGAGCAATACCTTCTAGTGTCTTATGAAAAATCTTTACAATGACTACATCCCATGGGAGCAACTCTCGAATTGTCATTGTATAAGCCTTGATGTGGGCATTAGGATTGCCCTCCCCTTTGAACTTCAGGAGATCATGTAAGGGTCTTGGGAGCATGACTGCCCGAATGGAGAAATCTAGGGGTTCCTTGAGATATTCAGAATAAGTCCCCATTGCATATGGTTCCACCATTGAAGACCCTTATTAGGGAGGTGGGGGCTATATTGGTTGCTGAAATTGGATAGCATAGACATTTGGTGGGGCATATTACATCCCTTGTGGGTATCCATATGGACCTGGGTAGGTGTACATGTCCCCCTATGGAGATTTAGAATACATGTGTACATAAGGGGGTTGATTACCTTGATATGGAGCTGAAGGCACAAATCCAGGCAACGTCATATTTCTAGCCGGTATAGCATTTGAGAAATCACTTCCAGATGGCACCTATTATGGGTATCCATATGTGGCTTGAGGGGGCATACCCAAGGTACCCATCCTAGTTAACAAATCCCCATGGTTCAGAGTATTCATGTAGATGGGAGGATTCTATGTGGTTGGTATTTTCCCATAGTTTTGTGGGTAGGAAGGAGTCCATGCTTTCCCTGCATATGAACTCTGTGTATTTTGGGCAAGCTCTAAATCCTTGACTTTATCATCCAAAGCTGAAATGACATTGACCATTGATGGGGCAGTACCTTGCTTAGATACCTTTGGTTGAACCCTTAGAGATTGTTGAGGAGAATGGTATCATGGTATGAATTGTTCACGATGTTGCCACACCTTTGTCTTCTAATTATTGTAGGCTATCATGGAGGGCATAACATTCATTGTGATGATGACCATTGATGTGGTGAAAATTGTAGAAAGGTCAGTCACGCTGATTGTACAAGAGGGGATGTGGATGTTGTTGGTTAAAAGGTAGACAAATGAGCCACTTATCAAGTAAGGTCGCAAGACATCATGTGGTTTAACATTATGTGAGAAGTGCAATGGTTCACAAGTGGGAGATGGAGAAGAATTAGGTGAGTGTCAATGTGGTGGAGGGGAAGGAAGATGCTTGCGGGGAGGTGGAGATGATGACCATGAAGGAGGGTCAATAGATGGAAGAGGGGAAGACATATTAGGCATAGGAGGAATATAAGAAGTAGAAGGATATGGTATGATATTATCTACAATTAAATCCATTTCTAAATCGATAAATTTGTAGCATAAAAGAGTAAATGATTCACATGTATCATATAAGAGATTTTATTTTAATGGAGGAATTAAACCACAACAAAAGATGAATTACATTTCTAAATCAATAGGTTGAAATAGTAATTGATTCATGCAAGAATTCAAGTGTAAAATGTAATCTAGAATGGGTTGTTTCTTTCCTTGCTGCAAAGAAGGAAAACGTTCATATGTAACTTTAGAACCATTGTTAGAAATAAAGCATCTAAGAAAAGCATCATCCATATCATAGTAAGTACTAATAGATCCATTAGGAAAATGAATATACCATTGGAGAGCATGATCAACAAGGATATTACTAAAGGATTTTAGTAACAAAAAATCATTGGAATAAAAAGCCATGGGAAAACAAATATGATTTAGATACAAAAAAGGATTGTCTACACCGTCAAAACTTGAGAAAGTGGGCATGATGAAACCTTTAGGGAAAGCATAATTTTGAATCTTCTTGGGAATATGATTTCCAGAAAGGTAATTGTTTTCAAAGGAAGCATAATAGGCTCTACTTTCAAGGGTAAGGGTATGAACTTGAGAGTTCAACTTTCCAAATGTTGGCTCCCAAATTTGTTCTCCTTTTCAGTCTGAGCAGCATCAGAAATATGGCATGAAGCTTGAAGGCAGATAGATCTTGATATATGTCGTTTTGTAGCCGGGGATGTGATCTAACTAGCACTCAGATTTGTGGAGAGATGGATAGCACTTTGAAAGGATTTTGATCTAATCCTCACTATTTTAGGTTGTGCCTTTCAATCAAGGTAAGAGAACCTATATTAAAGCCTCTGTTTTGTGAAGGAGGTGGAGATATCCTTATACTGTGCATATTGTATGGAGATGGCCTTGGGAAAACATGATCAATTTTCCATTATTCAAACTCAACAGAGTTGTCACTACTAAATGATGGAAATGCTTTCAAGACAAGGCTGAGGCTGCTGGAGACATTGTATGATCCTGATTTTCTTTGTGCATTTTTGTAGATGGGTTAGATTCTTTTGTTGACACATAATGCAATGTAGGGGTAGTATGGGTAGGATTAGTTATTCAGATGATTTTTTGGTGGGGTATTGACAAGACAAACTTGGATATATCAAATCTTTGACAACCTCTACAATACTTGAACAACTATCAGATAAAATGCTTCAAATAATTAGGATGTTCTTTCAACCAGAAGATGCATAATTGGAAGCCCAAGTTACACTCTTCACACAATATTTGAGAACTCACCACAAAATCTTGAAGTAAAGAACTCAAGTGAACACAAAAACCCTTGATCAAACCACACCTAAGGTAACCCCAAAGGCTTACAAGCAATCTCTAAATTCAAGGAAGGTAAAGTGATTTTAAATTTGTTTATCTCTTTGTTAGATGAAAGCTCTTCTGAATAAGAGATTGCAAATGCCACTAAACTATCAACATGAAATGAGATCTGTGTGATTTCTAAAGACTTTTCAATGTAAGATTGCAACAAGAACAATGAAAACTATTTGCAAGTATTTAAAATGATAACAGACATCATATTGCCCAAAAAAACACAGATTAACTCAAAAGCTTGTTAGATTCATCAGCAGGGGAGAGTTTCATGAACAATCTTAGAGTTGTGTGATGGCTATACACTTGTAACCAACTCACATACATGAAGATCCAACATAGAAGAAATTAACCTGGTTCTTTGGTGGGTTTCTCAGAAAAATGATCTTTCTCTCAACATTTGCTCATGATTTTCAACTTCCCGACCCTCTTTTGCATTTCTCAAAAATGCATTATATATCTCTTTCCACATTGGAGCCTTCTTTTCCAAGAAAATCATATGCCAAGGGATCAAGTTTGTTACAACAATTTCTCATGATTCACTGAAAATGACATTTAACAAATTTGCAACGAGAGTTGCTAGGTGTTTAAAAAGACTAAATCATTACAAATATTTGGATCATTATCCTTTGTGGAGGCACGTTTTTTATCCTAAAGGCATGCCGGCCCCTCATCCTTTCATCATTTCATCTTATCCTTTTCCAATTTGGTTTTGCAACTTTATAATTTGATATTTCACATTTTACACGGGCCTGAGTAAAATTTATCTTAAAAACACCTCAAATCTGCAAATTGAGTCATGAAACTGATTCCAATGATCCTAGAAGGCCAAAACAACATGGAATCGCCAAAAATTTGATGAGATTTGATGTAAAATTCACAATTCCAAGCTTCCTAGAGCAAAATGGTGGCCAAAAATGAAAATGTACAATTACCCTTGATCTAATTTTTTGCCTTCAATCTGGGCCCTCCACATGTCAAAATATGATTCGGAATCAATTCGAGCTCACCTTTTGACTTTTTGACATTTTTGGAAAAATGGAAAAAATTGACACTTTTCTTCGCCCCTCCGCCCTTGAATTTTGGTGATGACACGTGGCATGTGGTGGGTACCATTAGGATCACGCTTCAATTCTACGCATTTTGACCCTTTTTGAATTTTGGAAATTTTTCAGCTTTTGCCCCATGGGCCCACACCTTCAATTTTCTCCTTTGCCACGTGTCACTTTCTCTATCGCTAAAATTCTATGGGCTTATTTCATGTTTTGACCCCTTTTTTTGCCAAGGGAAAATTTTCAATTTTCCTTCCATGGGCCCGCACCTCCCATTTCTCCCTTGCCACATGTCGCTCGATGATTTACTCACGGGCCAGAGCTTCAAATTTCCATACTGAGTCTTTTTGCAAAAAGAGAAAAATTTCCCTTTTTCCTCTGCCACCCTGCCAACCCGCTCTGCCCACCACGTGTCTCCCTGTAGCTCATTCATGGGCCCGTGGCTTAATTCTTCATCTTAACTCTTTTTTCCAAAAAGGGAAAAATTCCCCATTTTCTTCCGTGGCCCATATTTCCCTCTGACCTTTTTATGGACATGCGTCCTCATGAGATTTTTCCACGGAGCTGCACTTCGAAATTTCACCTTAGGCATTTTTGACCAAAAGGAAAAAAGTTCCCTTTTCCTTCCGCAGCCCGTACATCCCCACTTTTCCACCACGCCGCCACATGTCGACCTCCTACTCAAATTCAGACCCACGGGCTATTCCTCATATTTTTTCCCCTTCACCAAAAAGGAAAAAAAAATGCCTAAGTTCCCTGCCGGCTTCCCACTCCACCTTCGCATAGGAACATGACACGTGTCCTCCTGCGGAGTTGCGAGGGGAATTTTGAATTTTTTCCCAAATCCCAAAAAATGACTGAGTTTTTCAGAGAAACCCGTTGATCCTTGTCCAATCAGAAGCAGCCACGTATGAGGAGAATTTTGAGCTTAATTTTTACAGTCAAATGACACCCGTACGACCGTCAAAAAACACAGACTTTGCCAATGACCTATAACATTGATTTTTTCTTCGTGGGTGAAGAATTTTTTGCTCAAAAAATAAGGGGAAGTTGATTTTATGCAAGTTTCGACCATGGAGAAGGGTTTTTGAAGGCATATATGCATGAAACAAACAAATTTGATTTTTCACGATCAGACAAGAGGGAAAACACGGCATAGCCCATAGATTTGGAAAAATTAGGGCACAAACAAGGCATGCATGGGTGTTTCTTCACAAATGAGTCATGGAAAATGATTTTTCAAATGAATTAAGGAATGGGAGTAGAGGTAAAAACTCCATTTCACCCATTAAAATTGTAGAAAACATTTTAGGAAGTGCAGAGTGAAAGAAAATTAGGGAAAAATCATGGAGGATTAAAATGGACACCAACACCAATAACATGCATGAGGGATATGATATCATGTGAAGAAATGTTTAGAGAAGTGAGAGTAATATTGAGGGGTTGGATCTTGCCATTATGGGTGATCATGGGAGCTTGAGAAGGAGGAGTGGATGTGGAAGGAGAAGGAGGTGTGAGAGGAGGAGAGGAACATGGAGGATCCATGGGGATGTTAGGTGTAGGCTCAAGAGACACAATAAGAGGTACATTAGGGATAGAAGGGGAATCCTCCTGGGAAACATTGGAAATAAATTCAAAAGTATAAGAAATAGGAGTAGTAAATTCACATTCAACGGTCTTAAAAGAAGCAACATCATCACTAACATGTTCATGATCAAAATCATAGTCAAAGTCACTATCAGTCATATTTTCACAAGCAAGGATTTCATCAAGAGTGTCATCAACATATAAATAACTTATAGGAGTAATAGCATCAGATTTATCATGACAATCATTGGAAACAATTTCAGAATTAGGAAGAGTAGGAGATAGAGAGGAAAATTCATCTTGACTACAAGTAGGAACATCATTACGCACATTTACATTGCCATTATCAGAAGTAGAATTATTAACATCTATGTATTCACAAAAAAGAACCTCATCATGCAAAGAATATTTATTAATGTGGTCATATTCCATAAGAGAAGGAGAACGTGATGAAGCATCATTGGTGACTATGGTGGATGAGGGAGAACATGAGGAAAAAATTTGGTCAGGGGAGACTATGCAAAAATTAGGGGTTTCAAAACCAACAGGAAAGGTTTTTTGGAATTCAAGTAGTTGTTGGAGGATTATGGGATCATATTGGGGATTGTGCACAAGGTCACAAAATTCATAATCTTCAGAGGCATTGGAAAAAAGAGGTTGCATATGCGTATAGGTCATATCATGCTTGGGAGATGGGAACCTCCTTTTAGCCATGAGGACGTTGGGATCTTAGGGCAAGGAGTTTTAATAAAAGTGGGTTCACCAAATGATTTAACAAAAAAATTGTATTAAATATGATTTCAAAGTAACTAACAAATATATACTCTAATAAAATACACTAAAATACAAATGTTAAGTGCCCAAGCAATGCAAGACTATAGTAAAATGGAAAAGTTAGGTGACTATACGATAGAAAATCAACACGTGACCTTCTTTGCACCTGACCTCCTGAGGTCATGCCGAGACAGCCAGTGTGGAATGGAAATGGAAGTGGAAGTGATGGTAGTGGTCAAGATATGTGAGCAATCTTATGTCTTCGACATGCAATAATGGAATCTGTGAATCTAAGGTGAAGAATTCTCTCCTAACCTGAAGGGGTGTGATGGTATGATCAGATATGATAGCTACTCAGAGACTCCAATCGATGTCTTTTTCTACTGAGATTCTATTGATTGGTTTTGTAACACATGGAAAGTAACATGCATGTGCCTTGTATGTATTTCCAGAAAAGGTCATGGAAGTACATACAAGAGATGTAGTGGAGCAGAGAAGGCTATGGGTGATGGGACCTATGGGTCACAGCCAAAGACTCGTTGAGGTTGAGGCCCTCATATGGTCATGCATGCAATCAAATCCTATTTCCAGGGGTAGTCCAAAATTCATAGGTTGATTAGTAGAAATGTTCAATGTCTCTAACTGTCTTATTTTCTTAGCGTGTGTGGCAAGTGTACGTAATATTTTTAAGTGCAAACTTATGTCAATGTTAGTTATTAGCTCTGGCCCATTGGGTTGTGGGACCAGGGGGTCACAACTGTAAGTATTTCCCTGTTGTGGACCGTTGATGGTCATACAGGATAAATTGATTTGTTCTCAGTAAATAAACTATCTATCAAAGGAAATCTAACCTATATTTTTGGTGTTTTCTCAATATATCATAACAAAGTAGTAAAACAAGCTAATCAATGGAAAATAAATGTTTTTTTTCTTTTCTAACTTTTCAGATAATGCATCTAATCTAACAAATGAATTAAATACAAACAATTAGCCAGATGTAGCTAACTATTTGTGCAAATGTATGAATCTAAATCTAAAAATCTTATTCTAATTCAATCAAAATCCTTCCAACCCTACCTTAGAAGTGAAGAACAAATCATAACCCTAATAAAGCTATTGTTCCCCACAGCTTCCCTAGTAACATTGAAGAGACAACTTCCTATTAACTTTATCTACTTGAAATTATCTAGCTAATTGAAATGAATTGTTTCTCTACTCTATTTAATATGCAATTTAAATTAACAATTCACAATTGAAAATTTGATAAACAAAGAAAACAAATACACAACTCCAACCTGGAAGAGAAAGAATCTTGGAAAATCCAATAGGATCAGTATCTATCCCCTCAGTTCTTTCCTTTTGTTCTTTGAGTTTTCATGTGAGTCCAATAGATTGGGAATGTAAAGAACAGAAAAAAGAGGATGGTGCTTGAGCAAGGGTAGCTTGGAAGTAATATAGAATCAATGCAAGTAGAAGAGAGATGACACAAGAGCTCTGAATTTGGCTCTGCAATTCCTAGCAAGATTATGGTAGCACAACAATGCAAGATACACAAAATTCTCAAGACCTTTTTCTTGAATACAAGCAATTAATATATAGTAATGGAGGATAAGAGGTTACTTCATTCACAAGGGAAGAATAAGTAGTTCCAACTAATTAAATATCATTTAAAATAGAAGGAGCAAGGAGAACCAAGTAAACAAATCTATTTTTAACCAATTCGGCTCACGGACGCATCTAAAAAGCAAACTTAAGTGAACCATCACATGTTTAAAACATGCGTGAAGATTCTGGAAAAAGTGGGTAGAACCACCACCCTACGTAAGGTGGCATTTTTAGGACCACTGCTCAAGCAAGGCGGCGGTCCTAGCACTGAAGGCCAAATCAAGCACCGAAAGAAACGGGGAGATGGAAAAATGCATGGAAAAGTTAATTAAGGCTATCTAGGCTATGAATTTATAGTGTGAATGGGATTTTGGAGCTCGAACACCTTCTCAAAAGGATTTTGAATCATTATTGGAGACTTTTGTAACTGTTTTCCCGACAATATAGCATATATAATTTTGGGTGCGTACAGTGACTTAGATGAAATATGTGTGATCTGTAGATAATTTGGGACTATGTATATTCTAGATCTGGCATGGAGTGATGTAACAGGAGCACGTTAAGGGTTTTCAAGCTTTGTACTGACCTAGAAAATGGCACCCATAGGAGAATAGAGGAACCTCGACGCTGGTGACTGATTCTGGGTGTTGGTTACAGTGTGAATCTTCAATATTTGCTTAATTTCTAGGTCTAAAGACATTCACTCTAATATCTACTTTAGAGTGTTACCTTCGTTGTTAGGGTTTCAATCACACATGTAACTTGCAAGACAAAACCCTAGCTACCTACACAAGCTCACAAATACATCAAATCTAAATAAAATATGTAAAATGTGAAGTAATACTGACCTCGACGATCATCCGAAGAGTGAACTTATTACCTAGTGTTGCACTATATTCCAGACTCCATGTATTTTATGTGTGTTTGTGTGTGAAATAGTTTCCTTTAGTTACCCTTGCGCCAATGACGCTAACATAACAGGTGATAGCTAGATTAGATATAAATTTTTGGTATGTAATTCAACACTTCCCTTTCCTATGCAATGTATGGAGCCCAAAAATGCAGTCCCTTTAATGATAGTGATAGTATGTAGATGTCATTGCCTATTAGAATTGTCAGGAAAAATAATAGTGTGTATGTTGTGTATATATATGGATCTCTTGTTTGAATTTTGACACTAGTGACATGAAAGGCCAACTATGAGCATGGGATAAAGACAAAAAAAGAGAAAAGGCCAACCAAAAATGTCAAAATATTTAAAAAGAACAAAGAGGACAGAAGCGCCTAGAATGGAAACAAGTGCCTGGGTGCTAATGTCTAGAGTGGGCGTTGGTGTCCTGAGATAAATAATGATAGATGTGAAGTGACAAATACAAAGGGATCCCTGTGACCTAACCAAAAGTGGATATAGTAATGACATATGGGGAAGACAAGTACAGTAAAAAGAAATCAAAAGACATAGATGGATAAGAGATGGTGTCACCAATGAATACTTTTCTTACTTAAGATCCATGCATATAAACAACATACTGACAACATAGTAAAATAGTAATGTGTGTGATTATGTGTCTACAAATTCCAAGGTGAGTGAATATGGATTGATGCTTCTATTTGTCTTGAATTTTGTAATACCTAATTTAGTAGGTTTATTTGGTTACTCTCCTTGTTTTAGCTTTAAAAGATGACTTTCCAATCTGTATTTTTACTTTAAATTTTTTTTATTACTTAAAATTTTAAATATTTTTTTTCCTTTTAAAATATTGTTTTAAAACTCTACATTTAATGAATCCTTTACGACGGGAATTTATATTATTTTAGAGTATATATAATATATATGTTTTGAAGACACTATAGTTTATTTATAGGCTAATTAATAGTGAAAAAATAAAATTGTTCACATATTAAAAAGGGAAGAGTAATGAAAAAATGAGATAAGGTAGATTTATTAGAAAATATTAAATATAAATATTTTTTGATACAAAATGAGCCATTTCAAATAGATGTTATGCTCAACCCAAAATATGTAAAAAATAACATATTTAAATTATTAATATTATGTTGTGAGTTTTGATTCTTACATTGTTTTTGTTATATGTATGTGTATTGTTTTAAATTTGACCAAATGTTATATTTGGTATTATATTTGTTCATTCTTGTGAGGGCCAAAAATTTGAAAGACATTTGAGAGAGGATGCATGATCTTAAATGTTTTATGGATGATTGAGCAAATATTGAAATAAATAGATGTTAATCTAAATATATACAATAACAAAGGATATCAACAATTACATACATATTTTGACCCAAGAAAGTAAGCTAGGAAATATGAAACCCTAGTTGCAAAGGGAGGGATAAAATACTTAGTTGATTCACAGTGATGCCAAAGCTGACAAACTGATGAATAGGAGGAGAGAAGTGCCACACCGAAGATTAGAAAAATACAAAAGTGTCGAAATAAGTTGGCCTAGGGCACCTGAACTAGGTCAGGGGTGCCTATGGCACTACAAACCTCCTTTGGGTGCATGTGACTGCTCAAAACCCCAAAAAAACAATTTCGCAAGGTCATGAAATATTCACCTTTGATTGCCTATATGTTGATGAACTTCATTGTTATTCACCTAAAACCTGTAATAAGAAAGAATCACCTACAAAACCCCCAAACTACATCAAATCCTAAAAAATAAAGATGCAAAATGGGAGGTTAGACTATCCTCAGTTGTCAACAAAGTGAACTTACGACCAAGCATTGCACTACATTATAGACCTTATGTAGTTATGTGTGTGTGTGAAGGAATCATGCCCTAGGTGGCTCTTCTGTGCATCGAACTTGATAGCGAGCAATAGTTAGATGTAGAAAATCTAGATAGATGTGTGCAAAACTTCCCCTCCTATGAAGTGTATGCAAAATAATGCATTCCCTTGCCCTTGTGTTAATGCAAGTTGAATGCTTGAATGCTCTTCTAAATGCCTTTGGATGTAGCCTTAGGTGGAGATAGTAAATTCTTAGTGCCTGGTCCTTTATCTTACCACATATCTTTATATTTATATGATTCCCTTGGTTGAATTTCGTAATTAATCACTAAAATGCCTACTAGTAAAAAACAAGATGACTAAACAGCTAGAAAGGACCTAAAAGATGTAAGAAAAGTACAAAGAGTTCGAGGGCACCTAGGAGATGGCATCCTAGTTGGGCGCTAGTATAGACACATATTTTTCAGCACCTCTCTGTGCCTTCACCCACACGTTCTCTTAGCATGCTCATTTCCATTTTATTTTTAAATTGCACTCTTTCCCTCCTAAATTATTCTATTTTTTCCCTCATCCTATTATCCATCCTTATCTAACTTAATTCCCATATTCCCATTTTTAAAATCCTTATTAATCCCCTTGTTCCTAAAATAATTATAATAAACCCTAAATATATCCTAAATCATTTAAGTATCCTAAGTATATCCTAATTACCCTCATTTAATCATCCACCATGGGATTTCCACCCCTCTTCATTACCACCCTTCATTAATCCTTCCCTAGGATTCCCCCACTCATCTTATCCCTTCCTAAGATTCCTTCCACCTCCCTTACACCCATTTAACCCTCTTACACATGTGCACTCCTAAAAATATCTCGTCACCCATTTGGAAGTCTATTCTTGTCCTCATTTCTCATTCTAATGTTTAAATGGAAGTTTGCTCACCCCAATCATCGGCAATTGACTTGGGTTGTTGTCGACCCTACCCTAGGTTCTTTAACCACTCATATCCCTCTTTTTAAATGGCTAGAAAATCTTGAGACTTTTGTGTGCTTTTGTGATATTGCTTTCAGTGTTATCTATCAATCCTTTTGATAATTAAAATATCTTGGTGTTTCCTTTTACATTGAGAGTTTGGAATTAAATAGTATTATGGAGCTTTGGTTTGTGCATGCCCTTTTTTTTTACAGGTACTTATAAGTGTTCATTGAGCTCTACTTCAACCTCTAGTTATCTTCAATCATCCCCAGAACCAACAGCTTATTACATCTCCTTATTAACACCCCATCTATGGTATGGTCACCGCCAATCACACCCACTTGGCACCAGCCCATAGACTAAATCATCCTATCCATAACCCACCCTATCCACTTTGCATGTAACCATATCTGATATATCTTGCATCCAATCCACCCCTATAGCATTCCACCCCTCTGGAAATATCTTGTTATCTGTTATAGCATCTTAGACTCCACATTTTTCCCATGTTCTGCATACCTCTTCACAGTTTCACTTGGATCATCGTTGATTATTTTTCCTTCTCTCAAGTTATCATTGATTATCTATCCTACTCTTGGGTCGCCATCAACCCTCTTTGGATTTCTCTAGTTTTCTATCATTTTCATCCTTAGCCACCATATCAGTTAGATTATCTTATTAGATATTTGTTCAAATTATGTTATCAACATTTTCCTTTTGTTATCATATTATAGCTCTTTGTTATCATCATGTGGGCTGATATCCTCTCAATGAATTTTATGCTTCTTTGAGCTGACTCTTTTAGGACATCGCACCATATCTCTTATTAATCCGCTTTTGTGTTTATTCTTTTATTATTGTGCAGGTGGCAAACTCGCTGCGAAGAGGACAATTTACTGTGCACTAGTACCATATCATCCTATCCATATCAGGACATTCCCTAAACCCTCCCATCTTTCGAGGTTTCTTGATTTCTCGTTTGGTTTTCACTAATCTGAAATAGGTAGCACAGAAATATTCTCAAATATTTTGGCGTGCTTAGTGGGACCCCCTTCCTTTGGTGAGGTTTTTTGTTTTCTATTTCTTCCATTTTACATTTTTCTATATTCCCTTTTACTAAAACCATGGGTAGGAGTTTACTTTTACTTGCTCATTTCATTTCGGGAGTTACTTGGATTGGCCTTTTCACGTGTTTATCTTCTTTTGAATTTAGATTAATAGGAAAAGTGGATACCAGGTATTCCTTATTCTTATTTCCTCTCACTTTCTTTTATTTCACTACATATCTTATCTAATGTTTTCATCGAATCCTCACACTTCATTTTTGGGTATTAAAAAGAACATCCTCATTGTTTGCTTGTTCATATAGTATAATTAGGGGTAATCTTTTTACATTCACTCCTTTCCACACACATCCAAACAACACATATCAAAATCACACATCTAAATATTCCTTCCAAGTGGAACTATTGAGATTTCATCCCCTAATAGGAAATCCACCATGGTGTTTTGGCCATGCTATAAATTTTATCACAGAATTGGGCCTCACGTACCTTCACTTATATTGAGGAATCCACAGCCACAACGTCCTGAAACCAAAATTAGATTGACCATTTCCTAGGTCCTTTATAATCCTTTTTCTTTCCTTTTTACATATTTTCTAAATAATCAAGATCAAAATAAACTGTGTTTTGTGTATTGTCTATTGTAGTAACTAATTAGCATAGGTTTTTCTTTCTTATTTCATGCATGTTCTTACTTGATTAGAAAAAAAGGAAAATGGAACAAGAATCTTCATCCAACATTCCCACCTCTACCTCTTCTCTTACACATACATCAATACCTCTTATCATCTCTTCCTCTATGATCACTCAGTCTGTTACCCCTATCGTCTCTTCTACTGAACCGCCTATGGTTCCCACTCAATTTGAGACCAATCCCTTCATTTATCACCATTTGATCCCTTCTCGACCAGCCACACCCTCTTCATCCAATTTTGTTTAGGCCTTTGGACCCCCTCTTATCTCTCGGGGGTGCGTGGAGTTCCATGAACTCCTTGATTCCAATAATATTGCACTCCATGATTACATCATCCATAAATCCACTCACCTCCCCATCGATGGGCCTCCTCTTCAATAGATATATGCCTATCCTGAGTCTACCTAGTTCCTAACATCTGAACTTTTCATCTTCTTCCATTGAGTGAAGAATGAATTGGACATAGCCCAACATGAACACACATCTCTTGATTCATCCATGCATCAATCTACTCAGTTGGTGGTCCCCATCCCCATAGTTTACCTCGTATCAACACTACTCCTCACTCCTTTATGCACATCACCTCATCATCCACTGTAGTAATTTATATTCTCGCTTAACCCCTTCCTAGGTCAGTCTCCTTCCCTCTTATGATCAAGCATACTCCTCAAAACTCGATCTCCATACCCATATCTCAAATTCATCCTGATGTAGTCTCTTCACAACCACTCTATTCAAGTTCCAATCATACACATCAGCCCCCCCCCCCTCACACCACTTTTCAACATATGTCCTATCATCATCCTGTTCAAACATCTCAACCTCCCCATCACATCCATTCTCAAACCAATCCTCTTATCATACAACAAATGCCTCAATCTTATCCTTATACTTACATGCCATTTCATTAGCCCATCTCTCAACCCATCCAATCTCAACCTATCACTTATTATCTTCCCTATCAACCACCTCCTCAAGCTCTTATTTATCCTCTGCAGTCTTGACCTCAATCCATCCCATCCACTGCTTATATCAAACAACCTCATCCTTTGACATCTCCTCTACCTACTTCTAGTGACCCCATGTAAACATTGATGAGTAGATTTTCCAATCTAGAGGTCATTACCTTGGGCCCAAAGAGCTAATTCACATATGAATAAAAATTTAATGATCCCATTCATCCTTTTTTCTTATTCAAACTGTATCCTCTTCATTGGGAAATTCATAATTTTTTGAAGACCCTGCAACATTATTTTACCAATCACAACAAAATAACCTGCAACAAATAAATAAAGAAAAAGAACTTGAAATGATATTAAATCACATGCCTCTTCAAGGGGGCAACCTCCTTTCAAAAATCTTAATATAATATATTTTTGGATGATTCCCCTCCTTTATGTGAGCTTTGTGAGAATGTTCCACCATTAATGGAGGAAAGGTTTGCAGAACAAGAATACATGCATTTAATCTAATATAGAGGTAGTAGATCTAGTTCTAAGCATAAATGCTCCATGAGATAAGCATAAACATCACAACAACATAATGGAAACAGATCTAAACCATGAATAACATGAAAATACACTAGGGTTTAGTCCATAGACACAAATATACAAAACAAAGCTCCATATATTGATTAAATCCATTTACAGTAGCCATATTACATCAAAGGGGTCATCTCAGACCATATACACCATGAAATAACATTCCAACCCTACAAAACTACTCTGAACAGAGATCCTAGCTATGCTTTCCCATTACAACCCTTGTTCAGACCCGAGCGCATACATCTATGCTTAGTAACAACATTCTTGCAACACTTCATTGCCTCTCTTGTTCTCCCTCTCTATTTCAGGCCCAAGCACTCCCTTAAATAGAATCTGGATTCACCACCATAGCTTTTCCCATGAGAAGATCACATGCCAAGTGGAAGTGTGGTCCTCCATGATCGATCAAGAGCTTATGCCAACTTGCAAAGGCTTCCACTAACTGTAATGATCCTCCTGGGAATATTCCCTACATGGAATATTATTTTCTTGACCTCCAAGGCTCCAGGCTGGCACCTTATCCATTCATCACGCCTACTCAGGCCTTCACATGTTTTCCATGTGATACCACCTTCAAAATGTGGCTAAGTCCCCAAACCTTTTCCTACTTCCACGTGCAAGCCTCTCCTCCCACACACCTTTCCTTGAGTGCCTTTCTACTCACTTGCCTTGCATGCACATGCTTCTTCTTGGGACTTAGTCAGTTTTTCAGGGTCCAACATCACCCCACACTACATGTGTTATCCATCCCAGAAACACTCTTCTTTCTCACCAAAGAATAAAGAATAGGAGGAATGAAATAATCTTCCATTGAATAAAGAATGGAATAATAGAAGGGTCCTGCTACTGATGCACAAGTATGAGGAGTGGGAAATCTCTCTTCATGTATGCTTCAAGTTTATCCCAATCATCTACGTCACTATGCACATGTTGAATAAAATCACCCACCAGCATGCTAACCTCGTCAAATATTAAGTCATCCCCCTTAGCCTTCAACGTATCTATAATGTTTTCCATCTGCTTGCTAAGGTCACCCAATGCATCCATCCTGTAGTGACTTGGGGGTATAGTTCCTTCAACTTATTTTTAATCAAAACCCTCAAGGTTTTGATCCTTCTGACTTCTTCTCAACTTCTGCCAAGATTTTATCTCTCTCTGCCCTATTTCCCTTGTTTTTCTCTTGAAACTCCTTCAGATCCACCTCATGGGTAGCAACCAATATGCTTGCTACTCTATCTCTATCACCACAGTTATCATACACAACTTCGGCCATCTGCACCATGGTCTTCACTGAGGCAAGGAGCTCAGAGTACCAAGTTATTGTCTCCCCAATCTTCAACTTCTCTTCTCCCTTTTGGCATGCCATCACCTCTTCTGCTGACTCCAATGCAAGTGGTTTCCTCTCCATGGTGAGTATGTGCATCAAGTCTTCCAAGAAGTGCATGGTCGACTCATATTTCTACTCAGGAGGGGCTAGGTCTGGTGCTTTAAGATAATGGAATTTGAAATAACCTCTATCTTTTTGTATACTTTCACACACCTTCACCTTTTCATCCCTCATTCACACCTTAACTACGCACTGATCAATTCCTTATGTTTTATCTCCCTATCCCTCTCAATGATCTCCTCATTCTTTTTCTCAAGCTCCTCCTCCAAGACTCTTATTCTATCATTTCTACCAAAAATTCTTGCTTCCACCTCCACCACACTTTGTTGAGCATTTGCAAACTTTCTCATCTGACAGTTGTTGGGCATTTACAAGAGGGTTTATTCCCTTGGCATCTGGTGTCTTCATCAATGCATCACTATTTACCTCAAACTCAGGCTCATCAACGTGGGACTCAAAAGCCCAGGATAGCATTTTCCTTGTGTGTAGGTACAGACCCTCTTCATTAAAATAATACCAAGTGAGGAGTTGGTTTGTGGGCACTGTGCTTTGGAAATGTGCATGCAAATACCTTTTTTGGATCATTGATGTAAGTCATAGCATGTTCCTGCGCCACTACTATGCCCTTCCCACCTGTGTGCACTACCTTGGAGAAACTTATCGCTAGGCTAGGATCTCCACCCATGCTTCCATATTCTTTCCCTACACTCACGCTCTCCTCTATTTCCTTTAGTGCATCATCAGCATTGCACTCCACCTCATGCTCCACCAACTATTGTATAATACCCGCCACCTCTTTTTCTACAGTGTCATCTATCTGTTCTCTGGTTGGGGTCAGGGTCTTCTGAGCATGCATGTCTACTTCCTCACTTCCTCCTTTGTTATGAGTGCACCCTCTTCATACTCATTCCTCTCTTCATCCCCTCCATCAGACTCATGTATATCATGTACACAGGAGGACTCTTACCTTCTTCATGCTCTTCATCTTCCTCCTCAGAGCCATCACCCTTCATGCTCTTTGTCTCCTCAGAATCTGAGCTCTCGGTCACCTTCTGCTTCTTCTTAACTAGAGATCCCTCTAACACTGAGGACAACTTCCTTCTGGGTGACTCCTCTCTCTCAGGTGACTTCTCCTTCTCCTATGCGGGGGACTTCTTTCGGTGAACATAAGTGCTTATGCCCACACCTGACTCCTGTGCCTCTACAGTCTGTACTGTATGTGTGCTTGGTGCCTTTGTTGTTGGAGTCTCTTCTCATTCCCTTTTCTTCAACACCATCTTCTTTCTCCCAACGGGGTCCTCTGGGATTGATACATCATCCTCAACATAAGTGCCCTTCTCAAACTTGGGCCTTAGTCACACATATACCCTTGCTGCTATCCTACCCGCAATAGGCAATGTCACTAGTTTTATCATGCACATCATGAGACACATACTTTTCTACATATGCACACTTCTTAGGATACACCAATGTCTGACACATCTCACGGTGATCTTGATCTACAACACTTAGATCAAATATAAGTTTATTTTCCTCCTTAAACTAGTTGACCGCACCTTGAAAGTACTGCGCTGTGAAGGAGAAGGGAAATTTACACCAAGGGATCTTGGTGCCATTTGTCAAAGTAAATCTGCCGATACAAAAGTGCTGGTATATGGAAAACTCAGCTTCTCCATCCACCAGTGTAGGAAACTACTCAGGTATCCTCCATTCTACCCCGAATGTGTCACACATCCATTTATACCATTTTTCCAAGCGCGCCTTATGAGCGGCCATCATGGTGTCACAAGTATATGCTTCAAATATCTTTGCGTGGGAGGGATCCTCATCTGGGTATTCCCAAAAAACTTATCCGGCCCATCGAGGCACTCCAATTTCTGAAAATACAATGGTGAGAAGGACGTTACCAAACATAATATTTTCCCCATCGCACGCGACATCTATGATCTCCTCTGCAATAAAATATGAAAGGTTGTAGATGGTTCCCTCTTAGATCTTTTGGAAAACATTCAACCAACCCTTGTTTATCTATGTCCATCTCTCCTGCCCATTCAGTTTTGTAACCAGGTGCATGACCATCCTCATGACAGGGTCAGTCATTACAGAGATATCAAAGTAACATGAACCCTTCTTGTAATCATATGCTTCAACTATTCTCTTGATGGCCTCCTTGTCACATAAGTCATCATCTAGTGGCTCTCCTTCACAGATAATGCCAGTGTACTTTGAAATCAGTTGAGGAGTTATGCGCATTCTCCATCCTATGAAATAAAAATGATCCTCATGCACACATGACATTAACCATTGGTATAGTCACTTGGGGTTTCCAAAATAGGGAAACTCGTAGAGTTGCAGGAGCCCAACCTTTTCCAACTTAACCTTTACTTCATCATCATATATGGGCTTCCCATCTGGTGTCCTCTTTTCTGTAGGGTGAACCAACTCTAAAGTCATCTCCTTTTCCATGGTGCTCATTCGATGGTTATAATCACTCATGGCCATCTTTCATATATGAGACACCCACTCCTTTCCTAACAACACACCATCTGGGTACTGCATCTCCACGTACCATTCTTCATTAAAACTGGTCAAAATGGTCAGTTTTCCTTTGCCCTTTCCTTTTCCCTTTTTCGGTGAAGTGTTCGCTCCCTTCCTTGGTGCCATTTTTCTCCTCCTCAGTCCTCTGTAGTTCTTCCCTTGCATCAAGTTCACTCACTACTCAAACCCTCGGCTCCACTTCTGTGAAATCTCCTCAAAAACCCATGCCCTAGCTTGTAAACCCTAACTTGGAGCACTTATTTTCCACAAGGCAACGTAATCACCCATGGGATCCCAAAAAATAACCTCCTCTACGTATACTCGTGTACTCTGCTTCCACATTGGTTCAAAAATCCGTTGATCTCTTCAACTCCGCACACTACTCTTCGCAACTTCTTCACAAGAATCACCTTAGATCGCAAGAACTTCTTCGATATCAAAATGCAAGGTGAAAAACAATAGCTCACCGAAATTCTATTTATAGCTTCCCACTTTTCTCCACATTAAATGTTGTGCCACCTACCAACGTACGAACACAATAAAGTCATATTTTTCCAATGACATCCCACTAACTCATGTTTTCATCCAGTGCTTTTCCTCCATGCAAAATCACTGTGTGAAACTCCTACAACCTTCTAGCGTGTTATACTTATTTGACAACAGACTCACTTGCACACACCCTCCTTACTAAAGCATGTCATCCTCTGCATCCTTTACCAAGTTCTTTTCTTCACCTACCTCATGTTTCTCTGCATTTATATCCTTGTACGTGGTTTCCTCAAAGCCTTTTGACACCATTTTTCTATCATGAACACTTCTTTTACGCACCTTCCTTCATCCTACGCACCTTTGACTTCACAACCCAGGGCCACCATCCAACATTTCTCTCAGCACTTACCGCGTCTTTTTGTGAAGTTCTCTTCTTCACTCCACCCACACTAAATAGATGTGTTGTCCTCTATGCATAAAAAACCCTTTCAAAAAGTAACAGGATAGTGGTGCACAAACATGCCCACAAAAACCAAACAAAAGACAAAGCAAAGTGATGAAAAAGGGGAAACACAAAGAAAGGAAATTACATTAAGGGAAATCCTAAGCTAGCTGGCAATACTTCCTTATTTACAAACATCAAGAAGACTTATTTATAGCAGGGCTTCAACGTACTCCCATTAAAGAAACTAGGAAACCTTGTCCCATCCAGCACTTGTAACTTGAAAGTGCCTGAACCAAGTATATGATAGTGTATGGGCCCAACCAATGTACCTCAAGCTTTCCTATGTGGCACAGAAACTTAGAGTCATACAAACAGACCATCTTCCCAACCTCAAACTTCTTATTCTTGATGTGTCTATCATGCCATGCCTTCTTCCTGGCTTTTTCCATTTTCTGACTCCATCGTGCTATGGCACATCACTTGTCCAACTACATTAACTTATCAATTCTTTCCTCAAGCACTTGTTCATCAACTAAACCTTTTGCATGCGTAATACATAGTGATGGTAACATCCATTCAACAGGTAACACAACCTCCGCACCAAACACCAATTGAAAAGGTGTGGCCTTGTTTATTCTTTTATTGGTAGTCTGATATGACCATAACATGGAAGAAAAATTTATCATCCCAGTCCTTTCATCCAACATCACAAATCTTGGTCAACATGTGACTCAAAATTTTGTTAAAAGCTTCTATTGTCCCATTAGCTTATGGGTGATAAGGGGTAGTCTTGTGATGGGCCACCATGAACTCAGCCAACAATATTCTAACCATCTCATTTAGAAAATGAGTACCCCTATCACTCATTAAACTCAGCAGGCATCCATACCTACTGATTATATTCTCCCACAAGAATCTAGCTGATGTCATCACCATGTGCAATCCTTCGTAGGCACGCTTCTGCCCACCGTGTAAGATAGTTTGTGCATGTAATGATATAGCATGAACCCATCCTTCACACGGATGGGGAAATAGGGCCTATAAAGTCAATTTCCCATTTCTCGAATGGTTCTGCACTGGTGATAGGCCTTAATGGCATTTAATATCTCTTCCTTGGTCTACCAAGGCATTGGCAGTGATCACAGGCCTTGCAATACTCGATATAGTCCTTGTAAATCGTTTCCCACCAAAGACCAGCCAAAAGAATCTTGCACGCGGTTGCATTCCCCGCGTAGTGGCCTCCTGCAATCCCACCATGAGCCTCTTCAATGATTGCAGCACGCTCATGCTCTAGTACGCACTGACGCAAAACCTCATCACAGACCTAACTTGTATAAGTCTCCACCAATTAACATATAGGGTGGTGCGTATGGCTAACTGTTTCCTTTCTAATGCCTTCATCCCTTCTGGCACCACACCCGTTCTTAAGAACACAATGATATCTTTCCAAATCAGAAGGGCACACTGCAATCTAAATAGTTGTGCATCTAACATTGTATCCTCAATGCTTCATGTGTCCTCTCCTGAGTCAATCCTTGATAAGTGGTCAGGCCCCAAATTACTCTTACCCATTTTTACAACAACCATAAACTCAAACTACTATAAAAATAGGACCCACATGTATATGCACCCTTGCAAAACAAGATTATTCACCAAGTACTTTAATGCCATGTGGTCTGTGTAAAAGATAAAAGGTGTTTTTAGCAATACTACCTGAATTTGTGTAGCACATAGATCATTGACAATGCCTCGTGCTCTGTGGTAGTATAATTCTATTATGTTGGGGTTAGCTTCCTACTAGCAAAACACAAGGGATGGTCAACAATTCCCTCTCCAGGTTGTGCTAAGACTACTCCAATCGTCATCCCAGATGCATCAACATGCACATGAAAAGGTTTATCCCAAGAGGGAAAGCATAATATGGGCATAATGAGTCTATTCTTCAATGTGTCGAAATGCCACCATATGTTGCGCCTCTCCCCAATAGAACTACTCTTTATGTTTTAGTAACTTCCAATGGCACAGAAATCTTGGCATAGCCCTTGATGAATTTCATGTAATACCCTATATGTCCTAAGGAATCCACACACCACACTTTGGCTGATAGGCTCCCCTAATCCCACAATAACAACAACTTTGGCAGGATCCACCAGTAAGCCTTCTTTACATATGATATGTCCCAACAAGGTGCCAAATGGAGTAGTGAAAACACATTTCTTAATGTTGAGAGATATACTCAACTGCCGACATCTCTCAAACATCAACCTCAGATTGTCACAATGGTCCTTTACTAGTCCATAAACCATCCAATCATCTAGGTAGACTTGAAGAAACTTATGGATGAAGTCCTGAAATGCCTGAACCACAATGCACAAAAACATAGTAGGTACATTCTTCAGTCCAAAAGGCATGACCGTATAGGCAAAACTTCCCCATTCAGTGGCAAAATTTGTCTTTTCTTGGTCCTCCTTTGCAATTCTAACCTGATGATACCTCGAAAATCCATCTGTAAACGAATAGATCTCGCACCCAGCTACTCCTTCCAGGATCTCCTCAGTGAATGGGGTTGGGAAAGGATCAATGACACACACCGCATTCAAATCCCTATAGTCAACACAAATCCTTATCCTCCCATCCTTCTTAATGTTGATGACCATCAAAATTATCCACTCTGATTCCTCAACAACCTCAATGATGCCTGATGTGATCATCTTGTCAATCTCCTCCTTGACCTTGATGCACATATTCAGATTCATTTGATAAGGTCTCTTCTAAATTGGGTGTGCACCTCCTTCAATTTGATCTCTCATTTCTCCTAAAGAGTGGTGAACCCCCTTAAGTTCATGGTACCCAGGATAGGAATAAATCTTGGAATTCAAAAAAGATCAATAATATTTGAAACCTCCCTTTCTACCAGTAATCTCCCCAATAGTAGCTTCCTTGGGTTCCACCTCCGAGCCAATGTTAACCTTCTTATTTTTCAGGGTTCATGGTAAGCATGTGCTTTCTCATCAGCACTATCCATAACCACGTGTACCACAATATGGTTAACATCCAAGTTCTCCACCTCTTCACCATCTATCACATAGACCAACTTTCCTCTCTCCTTTCCCATGTAGGCATGTTCAAGTTATACCTCCTCTGATTCTTCCTCCTCAAAGTACACCTCCAAACCATGTTCACCCAAAAAATCTAGTACTCTATCCTCCACCATGGCACTATCTCCCATAGTTAGGCACTTAACAACCTGCAACACCTCATTCACTAATGGCTTAGTACTCTGATACTCAAAAGTTTGAATAAGATCAACTGTCAACTCCTTCAGTTTCCTGTCTAATGGTGCAGCTCTGAATGAATGTACCACACACGTGCAAGCCTTGTAAGGTGGAGTAAAGCTTATGCACCCATAGTGATGGAGGCAAGGCTTCTGCCCCTTCCATCTAGGCCTTCTCACATGCCTAGAACATGAAACAATGAGGTTCCCTTCCCATGATAGTCTTGTATAGCAGTAGGTGCATTGCTTCGGAGAAACCTAACAGAGAACACGATTCTCACCTCACGTTACTCTAGAAGGTTATTCTAATGGGTCGCCCACCAACACGTTGTGGTCCCACGTAAAGTGGAGATAAACATACTTCTCCTTTTGATCTCACATCTCCACTGGGTATCCATTGCTCTAAGGAAAACATCATGGTTTCCTTCCCCAGTGTAACTCGGTAATTGTTTTCCTCCCAGGCACCTGACTAAGCACGCCTTTGTTACTCTTATCACAGAGCCTCTTAACTACCTTCCGACTAACTCATATGTCACATGCACCCAATTATCACATGCCACACTAGTTGTATCACTTATAGATTGAGCATCTTCCCACGGAATAACTTCTTTTTTGGATGCACAATCTCAGGGTATCTGATAATGCATACATAGATTATGTCTAGGTCTTCTTCTCCCAAGGGCTCAATATAGGGTGTTGACTTTCCATCCATCAAAGGAATGATAACATGTTCCTCCTTGTTCTCAAAACTTATATACCCCTTATTGAACCATGTAAGTCAGCATTGTTTTATAGCACTAGGGTTGCCCAAGTAACGCTGGAAAGTTGTCCACCTCAGCAAGCGCTAAGACTTCAAAGTCTCCAGTGAATTTCACCCCTTGGATAGTTATAGCATGCATCCTTTAAGACACCAATGGGCATCATCCTTTATCTTGTTAGCCATATACATCACATTTGAAGATGGTTGTAATGGGGGCCTTCCCATTTGATTTCATGTGTCCAAGGTGAGAAAATTAAATTTCATGCCCGTGTCAATCAGAATATTACTTAGGAGACATTCATCAACAATTGCATTCAAGGTAATCTCCTAGCCTAGAATTCATAGATAACACCTAGTCACACTGGCACATCACTCAGCATAGGCTGAGCACTCACCCGAAGCACGCCAAGGTACCAGGTCCCTCTTTAGGGTTGTTGTAGCAGGATGGTAGCATGGTGAAATGATAAGGACATATAGTTAGAAACTAATCCATCATTACCTAGTTATACCGAACCAAATCTATAAGGGCATGCATTTAAGTATAAATCATCAAGAAATCAATAGCATGCAATGATAACACATATAAGACACTTTGGTTAGGCCAATATTCTTCATATATTAAACATGACAACAATACAGAGGCTTGATACAATAATAGTCATGCGCGCATGGATCTGTTACAATTATCCAGTCTCATGCACTCATGAATCTCTAACCCTTCAACACGGTATATCAACTAGGTGATTCATCTAATATATATAGGGTGGGGAACTTTCCCTTCACCACTAACTATGCCAAAAATAGGTCACACGCTAATAATAGCCACGCGCCATTTACAATTATAGCCATACATGCAAGTATGCTATCTATAGATCACTTACAGTTAACTAGAGTGATGAATCTATTCTTGGATTACTTCCATGCAAGAGTGCTTCGATATGATCCTCGAAATATAGACAAAGCATGACATGCAAGTCTCGGCATCACTTTGTGTGTTCCACATGCCAGCCTCTGAAAATAGACTTGATCTACAAAATCAGCTAAGTCCCGAAAGTTTGACTCTGCACCTCCGCACGCGACGCCTTCCTATTCCTTCGCGCCTTCGATCCCATCCTATTTTTTCCACGTGGACTCTGTGTGTGAGTTCTGCTAAGTGTTTTATCTGATCAACATTACCCCACACTAATCTCATTGTCACCCCGACAATGGTGATGTCCACAACTGAGTAAAGAATAGTTGAAATACAGAATGCTGAATGAATCTTACACAAAGAATAGAAAAGAATTAAAGAATCAAAGAATTATTCAGGCTTCAAGCTCCTCCATTTCTTTCTGAAGTATCATCTCTGGATACTCCTCCTTTATGTCTGCTTCTAAGTTCTCCCACTCCGTTAATGCCTTTTCTACTTTCTCTGGAACATCCACAATGATAGATTCCAGCTCATCCTGAGTTAGTTTTCCTTGCTCATTCTGGATTACAAGCATTATGCTTGACATAGATGTATGCATCCCTTCCAGCACATCCATCTTCTGAGAAATGAGTTTTCCAAGTTCATCTAACCTCTCTTTATGTGGTGCCTGTGCCGCGGCCAATGCCTCGTGCTTCTGCTTTACCATAGTTAGTCATTCAGCGCGGCCTAGTGTGTCATCCTTCATGGCCTTTTGCACCTCATTGTCTTCTGCCAGTGTTTTTACCCTTATTAGCGCATCTGGAGCTGTGCATATCATTAAGGCATGATCGGCTTTCTTCAGCTCCTCTCGGAGTGCTTGTAGTAGGCCCTCATATGTAGCAATCTTCCTTGCTACTGCAGCCTGTGCTTTTTCTGCCTCTTCTGCTGGGTCCTTGGGCTGCTCTGGTATACGCACCTTTTCATCCTCCAATACTAATTTTATCATTGTTCTTACGTAGTGCATCGCAGAAGGAAATTCTTTTGGTACCTGTGATTCCAAATGCAGGCGTACCTTTAGTATATCATCTCCAATTTCCTCCACCATACTAACAAAAGTCTCATATTTCCTTTTGCTCAGATCCCTCTCCTACACTAAACACGCTATTTCCACATCCTTTGCTTTTAGCTCCTCTGTCAGCACTTTAATTGTAGCAGATTTGTCAATGTTTCTTCTAGCTACCTCAGCAGATACTTTCACCAAGGCATTGCTTACCTGCTCATCCATCATAATAGTTGGTTTAATTGTCATGTGCCAGGCTTCTGGTGCCTTCTTCAACCATCTAGATGCACATGATTCTTCACAGACATCAAAATCTGGTTCATCCATATGCGTATGCATCGACCATGAAAGTTGCTTTCATGTTCATAATGTCACCTTATTCTCATCCATAAGCACCCATCCGAATAAATATTTTTACACGATGGTGCTCTGGAACCGAGCACGAACAATCATCTCCTGGTCCTCTGCATACCCCATTGTTTGTACCCTTACGTCCTCACTTGTCCGACGGGACCTTGGCCCTTTTGGAATGGCGGCATCAAGGTTAGGAATATTGGTTGTATCCTCATCCTTGCCTTGTGTAGCTTTTGATTGCTCCCTTTCTTCCTCTCCATTCAGTTTTTCCTCCTCGTTCTGAGGCTCCTCTTCTACCCTATGATGGATTGGAGATGGAAGTGCTTTCTCCTCAGACTCTTCCACTTCTTCATCTAGCTTGAGCTTTCTTCTTCTCTTCTTCTCCTCAGGTTCCTTTACCAGTGAGAGTCGCGGTGACTTCCTTGTTGTCTGTTGGGCTTCTCCTTGCGACCTTGTGCACTTGAACACCTTTCTGAACCTTTGGTCACCCTGCGCTACCTCAGTATTTTCTTCTCCTTGTGAAGCCATCACGCACTCCTCCTCCTATCCACCAGATGGTTGCTTCCTCCTGCACACCAAACCACCACTATCCTCATGCTCTTCATCCTCTTCCTCGTCATCCTGCATGGGTTTAGAAGGCCTAGGTGCCGGGATGTTTTCCATAGTATGCTTCCCCTTTGGTGGTCCTGGGAGCGCGAACTCATT
Organism: Taxus chinensis; assembly: GCA_019776745.2. Taxonomy (NCBI): domain Eukaryota; kingdom Viridiplantae; phylum Streptophyta; class Pinopsida; order Cupressales; family Taxaceae; genus Taxus; species Taxus chinensis. Next base: position 7,423 of record JAHRHJ020003704.1, on the reverse strand, counting down.
CTCTACATACTTATTATTTTCCATCTTTGGTTTAAGTTGGAGATATATGAGCGCGGCCCCGATATCCCCAACAACAAGTGTTTCTGGTTTGATACTCAAAATCTCTGAGATAATACTCTCGTTGTAAGCATTCTTCCCTGGATATCCATACTTCTTTCGCAAGGTGTGGTATTCACAATCCACCTTGTCTGCATTAAACACTAACCTCCTTGTATCAGTGAACCGATGAACGGAAGCTTGGAAATACCGTGCTGTGAATGCATATGGTAGTTTGCACCAGGGGCTCCATGATCCATCCACCATCAGAAAACATGCAATACAAAAGTGCTGGTAAACAACAAACTGAGCCTGCTTCCCCAATACCGAGGGCAACTCCTTTGGTATGCGCCACTCCTCTTCAAAAGCCCACGGAGCCTGTCATACCACATCTCCGCTCTCTCCTTTACCTCATCCGTCATAGACCCTTTGCATAGATACTTGCTGAATCTTTTAACTGGAGACTTGTTATTCATGGGGTATTCCCATATATTTTCTTTCGGGCCATCCGGTACTCCAATCTCCATGAATACTAAAGAAAGTAAGACAAAACCAAAACTTATCTTACTTCCTGTGCACACTTCCTCTACTATTTGTTCTGCAATAAAGCCGACAATGTTGTAAATAACCCCTTCTGACATGCGCTTTGCCACATGCAGCCACATTGAGTTTACTTGTGACCAACGATCTTGGTCATTCAATTTCGTAACCAGGTGCACTGCTGCTTTTACTACCAGAAAATCATGTCATTTTTCTATGTCCATTCCGCACGGTCCTTTCTGGTATCCCAGTGCTTTGTGTGTTTCCAATATGGAAACCTTGTCAGTTAGGTCATTTTGGATGTCCTCACCCGTCACCATTAAACCTGTTACTGTGGCAATTAAAATGGGTGTTAGTCTTACCCTTCACCCTGCAAAATAGAAGAAGTCCTCATGGACTCGGCTCATCAGCCACCTGTATAATGGTGCATATTTCCCAAAGTATGGGAGCTCATATAATTGGTAAACACCAATCCTTTTCAATAACTTCTCCCCTGCATCATCATATATCGGCATCCCATCACCAGTTCACCTGTCCATTCGGGAGTTAAGTAAATCATCCAACTTCTTCTGATTGTCCTTGGTTCGGTGGTTGTACTCACTTATTTTTCTCTTTCGTATGTGGGAATCCCATTCCTGGCCCATAATTACTTCTTCAGGGTACTGCATCTCTGAAAAATTTCTCTCAGGAGTCATCTCTTCCTCCTCTTCCACTACTACCTTCTTCTTTCCTTTTGTTGCTGTTGCTTCCATCTTTGGAGCCATTCTTCCCTTTGTGTTGTGTTTCTACACCTTCTTCTGTAACTCTTTAATGGTTTACTTCAAACCCTAACCCGATTCAATCATGCCCTAAATTGTAATCATGAAATCACGTGCCCTAGCTCTGCTCTGTCAATCTGCTTCATTCAAACCCTTCTCCTACGGGGATACAAGCTTCTCCAATACACAGATCTACCTTTCACACCTGGTTTCACCCTCTTCGCACCTTGAATCACTTACTCAACTCTTCACACTTAGCTCTTCATCGAATTCTCATAGTTGCAAGGGTAGAAATGAATTCACATCCCGTCCTTATATAGATTTTCAATTTTTGATGCATTAATTACTCCTCCACCTACCAAATATTTCTCATTTATTGCTCAATTTTGTCATTTCTGCGTGGTACATCTTCGCGCCACAACTATAACCTTCTAGCATGCCTTCCTACCTTCTGGTCACAGACTTCTCTTCAGCACGCACTCTAGCACCCGAGTACCTCATCACTGCACCTTCTCCTGGTAGTTATCATGGCTGCCGCTTACCTCGCGTTATACTTTTCCTTCATTCATCTCCATCCTTGGTTACTTTTGAGAAGCAATCCTTTGTAAATCACCTTTAGCAGCTTACTTCCTCAACATCCGCAGCATTATACCTTCCAATCTTCACAGCATTATACCTGGGAGTCACCAACAATCCACCCCATACTAAAAGTATGTGCAGTCCTCTGCGCATCAACATGCTTCATATTGTAGTTAGCTTCATGCGCGCAAGCACACTTATTACACAAAAACAAGAACTAAATTGACAAAGCATAGCGACGATGAAAGAAACACATTAAGGAAATGCAGAAAGGGAAACCTAATCTATCTGGCAACACTACCTTATTACAAACACCAAGAAGACTTATTTATAGTAGGGCTTCAACCTACTCCCGTTAAAGTAACCGGGCAGCCGTGTTCCATCAATTGCTTCTAACTGGCAAGCACCTGACTCAAGTATGTGAGTTATAACATACAGCCCCAACCAATGCACCTTGAGCTTCCCTGGATGGCACAAAAACTTAGAGTCATACAGAAGTACCATTTGTCCGACCACAAGTTTCTTATCCCTGATATGCCTATCATGCCATGCTTTCTGGCACACTTTCTCCTGTTTCTGACTCCATCGTGCTATGGCCCGATGCTCATCCAGTTGAACCATGTTCTCAATCCATTCTTCCAAAGCTTTCTCATCAGCTAGACCTCCAGCATGCACAATGTGCAAAGAAGGTAACATAAATTCTATAGGAAGAACAACTTCCACGCCAAACACCAACTGAAAAGGTGTGGCTTTGTTCAATCTCTTATATGTTGTTCGGTAGGCCCAAAGAACAGCAGATACTTTTTCATCCCAATATTTTCATCCCACATCACAAATCTTGGTCAATGTGTGGCTCAAAATCTTGTTGAAAGCCTCAGCAGTTCCATTTTCCTGAGGGTGATAGGGTGTAGTCTTGTGGTGGGCAACCATAAACTCATCTAACAGAATTCAGATTGTCTCATTTAAAAAATGGGTGCCCCTATCACTGGTTAAACTTAAAGGACAACCATACCTGGTAAGAACATTTTCCCATAAGAACCTTACTGTTGTAGCCACTGTACAGTCCTTCGTAGGTGCTGCTTCTTCCCATCTCGTAAGATAATCTGTACAAGTAATGATATAGCGCGATCCAGTCCTACGCGCAGCTGGTGAAATAGGCCCTACAAAGTCTATCGCCCATTTCTCAAAGGGTTCTGTACTTGTAATCTATCGTAAAGGCATCTCATCCCTCTGTCCTGGTCGACCTAGATGCTGACAATGGTCACATGCCTTACAATACTCCTTACAATCCTTATACAACATTTCCCACCACAAACCAGCAAGTAGGATCTTTCACGCTGTAGCATCACCTGCATAGTGGCCACCTGCAATACCACCATGGGCTTCCTCCATTATATCCTTTCATTCATGCTCTAATACACAACGGCGTAACACCTCATCTCTGCCTAACTTGTATAAGTCACCACTGATTAACATGAATGGTGCCGCGCGTATAGCAAGTTACTTTTTCTCCAAGGACCTCATGCCTTCTGGTGCCATCCCCATCCTTAGGAAGACAACAATGTCCTCTAATTCCATTGGCATGCATTGTAACCTATACAACTATGCATCAGGCATGGTCTCTTCTATTGTTTGTGCTTCTTCACCTGATTGAACTCTAGACAAGTGATCCGGTCCAGAATTACTTTTCCCTGGTTTTACCACAACTGTAAAGTCAAACTCTTGAAATAAGAGCATCCATCTACATATGCACCCCTGTAAGATGGGCTTGTTCACCAAATACTTCAATGCCATATGATCTGTATAAAACACAAAAGGTGTGGCCAACAGATACTGTCAAAATTTGTGCAAGGCATATATCATGGACAAAGCCTCGCGCTCTGTAGTGGTATAATTCTGTTCTGCAGGGGTCAACTTCCTACTAGCAAAACAAATGGGATGATCAATTATACCTTCTCCAAGTTGAGCTAAGACAGCACCCATGGCCATGCCAGAGGCATCCACGTGAACATGAAAAGGTTTATCCCATGAAGGAAAGTGCAAGATAGGCACGGTAGTAAGTTTCTTCTTCAGTATCTCAAACGCGCGCTGCTGCGACTCCCCCCAATAGAATGTACCTTTCCCCTTGAGTAATTCTTCCAAGGGTGTGGAAACTTTGGCATACCCTTTTATAAACTTCCTGTAATACCCTGTATGACCCAAAAATCCACGCACCTCACTCTGACTGGCGGGTGCTTTCAAGCCTAAAATGACCACAACTTTAGCTGGATCGACCAGCAACCCTTCCTTGCAGATTATGTGTCCTAAAAGTATGCCAAAGGGAGTAGCAAAGATGCACTTCTTGATATTCAACGAGATACTCAACTGTCTACATCTTTCAAACATTAAGCACAAATTGTCACAATGATCCTTAATTAGCCCATAAATGGTCCAATCATCAAGATAGACCTGCAAGAAGTTGTGAATAAAATCCTTGAATGCTTGCACCACTATCCTTGAGAATACAACAGGTGCATTCTTCAATCCAAAGGGCATCATAGTATAGGCAAAGCTTCCCCATTCAGTAGTGAAGGTGGTCTTTTCTTGATCTTCCGGGGCAATCCTAACCTGATGATACCCTGAGAACCCATCTGTAAATGAATATATCTCACGCCCAGCCACTCCTAATATTTCCTCTGTGAATGGCGTAGGGAAAGGATCTGTAACACATGCTGCATTCAACTCTCTATAATCAACACAAATTCAAATCCTACCATCCTTTTTGATACTTATCACCATAGGACTGACCCATTCTGACTCATCCAATGGTCGAATGATCCCATATTTCAACATCTTGTCAATTTCCTCCTTTACTTTCTCACACAAATTGGGATTCATTCGATAAGGTCTCTTCCTAACAGGGCACGCACCTTCCTTAAGCTTTATCTTCATTTCTCCAAGTGATTTATGCATGCCTTTAAGTTCATGGTATCCTCTTGGGAATAAGTCCTCATAGTCTCGAAGTAACTCTATGATCTTTGCCACTTCTGACTCTGACCAGTAATCCCCAATTATCACTTCCTTAGGTTCACCTTCTGTGTCAATATTTACCTTTGTTGTCTTCATAGGTTCATGATATGCATGCGTATCTACATCCACACTGTCTAACACTTCACGGCTCCATGTGAATGATCAACTTCCAAGTGCTCAACTTCCTCATCATCAATTATGTAAACCAACTTCCCCTTGTATTTTTATAGAGAAGCGCACTCAAGTAGTATGGTATCATCTACTTCTTCCTCAAAATGTGCCCCTGTCTCTGTCTCACCAAATAATTCCTGAATAAGTTCTTCCACTTTCCCACTGTCTCCCATGGTTAAGCACTTGATAAAGCTTAAAGCCTTGTTCACTGGTGGTGTAGATGAGAAGAAGTCAAAAGTTTGGATCATCCCTGCAGTCAAATTCTGCCAATTGCCAGTGTCGCGATGTAATTCAGCATATACATACCAAGCACACGTGCAACCTTGTAGAGTAGAATAAAACTGATGCACCCAAAGTGAGGGTGGTAATACTTCTTGTCCTGATGTCCAGAGTCTCTCACACTGCTGGATATGATGTTGAACAGGTTGATCACCATGATAAGGGAAAATCTTTGTAGGTGCATTACTTCTTGAAAACCTGGTTGATAAGGCGGTCCCAATCTCTCCCCATTCCAAGAGATTATCCCTGTGAACCACCCACCAGCGTGCTGTTGTCCCGTGTAAAGTATATGACAACATATATCATCTTTTAATCTGGTCAGCCCAGTTTGCCTCCATGGCCTGCAAGAATCCAGCCAGATCTTCGGATCCAGTATATCAGGTACTGAGCGACCTATACATCAGACAGAGTGAAAACCCTTTTTGCAAGCAACCACGTGCTTAACTTCATGCCCCACCAGTTCATAAGTACCATGAGCCCAATTATCACAAGCAATACTGGTAGTATCGCTGATTGACTGAGAATCTTCCCAATGAAGGATTCCTTCCTTAGATGGCTCATTGACCTCTGGGTCCCGAATAGCGCGTATATAAATTTTGTTCAAGTCCTCTTCACTCAAAGGTTCCACATATGGTATGGATTTCCCATCTGTCAATGGTATTATGACCCTTTCCTCCTTGTTCTCAAAGCTGATATACCCCTTGTTAAACCTCAAATCAGCATTGTTTGCATAACACCAAGGGCACCAAGCAAAGCTGGGAAGCTATCTGCTTCCGCAAGTGCTAACACTTCAAAGTCTCCTGTGAACTTGGCCCCTTGTATAGTGATAGATGCATCCTTCAAAACTCCTATGGGAGTAGCTTTTGTTCTGTTTGCCATGAACAATACATTAGATGATGGCTGCAATGGAGGTCTCCCCATTTGTACCCATGCATCCAATGTAAGTACATTCACTTCCGCACCTGTGTCAATCAAAATATTGCTCAACAACCAACCATCCACAACAACATTCAAAGTGATCTCCTTGTCATAGTCAATGCTATCGGGGGGAGATTCACATGGAGTATTTGTCTTCCAGTCTCAGTTCCCACGCGCGGAGTATTCCCCTTCAACCAATTTCCCAATAAAGGAATAATATTCTCCTGGCGCAACATTCTACATACCTCTCTGATGTCATCAATATCAGATAGGGCCTTTTCTGTATCCTTATGCTCCAACTTCCGAGACTGCTCTTTCAAACACTGTATTTCACCTTGAAGGTTTCTAAGGACCTCCATAGTTTCCTGATATACTTTTTTTTTATGAGTTGGATCTGGGTACCTAGCATGCAAAACCTCCTCCCTAGTGAAACATTTTTGTTGCAATACCTCTTTCACGCATGCTGCCTCAGCTCGTGTGGTTATCTTGACTGTTACTACCTCAGGTTCTGGTGTTAACTTGGGCATCCACTGATTCTCTACCACGCACTAGATTCTAACCATCCCTACACCTTTGTTTTCTTGCTTGTGCTGCTTACTGAGATGCTCATACAAGTCCGGACACTCTTCATAACTATGCCCCTTTCCACAAAATGAACAGGAAATATTCTGTGGGCATTCACGCCTATAATGGTCAGGTGAGCCACATGTATAGCAAGTTCCTCAAGGGAATTCACCTCTTCCCCCACCTCGGCCTCATCCTCCATATCCACCTTGATATCCTCATCCTCTTCCACAACCTCCTTCAAATCTTCCGTCATTCCTATCATAGCGCACTTGATTATAATCCCTATCCTGATGCTCATTCTTTCCTTTAGAACTATCAGCCACACTCACCTGTCGTACCCCAATATCAATGGCATCATGGATCTGGCCAATCAATCTACAATCTTCAGTATCATGGGTCGTGGACCTACAAATTTTACAAAAAGAGGATACATTCTTCCTGATCGCACGTTGTAGTAAGGGGCAGTGACTAGCATCATGATTCAAATGGAAAATCTCATAGTCTAACAGTAGTGAATGTACAGATCTGCGAGGGAAACTATCCTTGGTGTGGCCTTCCACTTCACA
>JAHRHJ020003703.1:102500-127097 GCA_019776745.2 Taxus chinensis | reverse complement strand
AGGATTGATGATCTATTCGACCAAATAGTTGGAGAGATCAGGGGATATTCAAAACAAATATATCTTCAATCTGGGTATCATCAGCTGAGAATAAAGGAAGAAGATATTCATAAAATAGCTTTAGAAACAAGGTACAAGCATTATGGATTCATGGTGTTACCTTTTGGGTTGACAAATGCACCTGCCACCTTCAATGAATCTGATGAACAATATTTTTCAAGAATACCTAGACAAGTTTGTGCTTGTATTCTTAGACGACATTCTTATATACTCTAAAAATGCCGAAGAGCACCAAGAACATTTAAGGGTAGTGCTGGAAGTTTTAAGAAAGAGGAAGTTGTATGGTAAACTGTCTAAATTTCCTGTTATCCAAATGTGCCCCCTGCTCATTTGTGGCTAACTCCCTTTCATTCTTTCCTTTTATTGTGCCTCAGTCATAAATTTTTACTTTTTAGGCACTCAAAACCTTCTGGAAATGACACCATTGGATACAGCTCTTTCTCAACTTTCTAGAAAGGTAAAGTTTTCCTCCTAACTCCAAGTATTTTTCAAGTTATGGCTCGGCGGAGTTTTTTGTGGGCAATTTTCCCTTGCAAGGCCCACAGCCAATCAGGAGCTGCCACGTGTGCAAGGGCGATAAAACACCAAGCAACCCGAAGGAAAACATGGTCAAGAAGGCCCGTGCCCAATCAGAACATGCCATGTGGCAGCTTGAGTGGCGGAGCACAGGGAAAATTTGAAAATTGTTCCAAAGACCAAATGGGTAAAAAATTCAAACTTTTTTCCCGCCGATCCGATTTTGGCCTGTTTTTGCCCTAAATCTTCAAATGGCCATAACTTTCGATCTAGAGCTTGGATTTCATGTATTTATATCAATGAAATCTGGTGAAATTCTTCTACAAGATTCTGTGGTCACTTTTGAATTTTGGTTCAGTTTGTGAGGGAGAAAATCAAAAAACCTATTTTGGTACATGCCCATGGACAGAACTGACGTTTCAACAACCATATTTTAATGCAAAATGGGTCGCACTTCTTCTCTAGCATGTAAAAAATGTCGGGGGATGGGTCTTGTCAGGTCACCCATGCTATTTTTAATGCATTTGGTCAATGAGGAATGGTTCCCATGTTTTTTGACATTTTCTCTCTCCTGGTTTCGACCAATGCACTGTTAAAAGCCAGCTTTGGCTCATTTTTCAAAGGTGGAACACTTTTTTTACACAACAAGCTTTTGTTTTCACTTTTTTTGCATAGCAAGCTTCTGTTTTCACTTTCAACAAGTGATTTTGGCAGTATCAGACCTTCCAAGGATTGTAATAGGTTTTTCTTCCTCTTTGGTGTTGGAATACAAGGATTTTGATGTGAAAATCACAATTGCTAGGCTTTGTGAATGATTTCAGTCCTTTGTATGTGTTGTTTGCTTCATTTCAAACCCTTTTTTTACAGCTTATCAACCTGTGGGATGATGTTTTATGTTGTAATTTCTGATTTGTGTCAATTGGCAGACAAGAACTGCTCGCCACTCCGTGGTGTATCAACCCTTATCAGTTTAGTTTAATTTTTACATTTCTTATCCCTGTCTCCTGCAAATTAGGATAAATTTAGGATCTAAACCTCTGCAGTTGTGGCAAATAATAGATCTAATCAGAGGAGTTTGAGGAACCAGCCTCTAATCTGGAGATTCCTCTCTCATCTTGCAAGTCCCACACTTGGAGAGAGGTTTCAATGTTGTGCAATCACACTGGATGCCCTAAACATCAACTTAAAACCTTGATTTGCATCTAGGGTACTACTGATTTGCAACAATAGTTTTGGCACGCCCAGTGGGACCTTAGAGGTCTTCCAATTCATCTTTTGCAGGTTGGTGTGTTCCTGTGAAGATTTCAGCCTTTGGAGGCACTTGCAAACACATCTGGTGACTCCATCTGATCAGCAACCCATTTCTAAAGTTGCAAACCTATTTTTCATCCATTTCCATCAATTATTCTTTCCATCTCTTTCATTCTTTTCCATTCGATGAAGTTGTGAAATCATGACTTCATTTCCATCATGGAACTCACATTTTTCAATAGCAGCAATGTTTCCCACCTCCAACATATTTTTTAAATCCTCCAAATCATCATTTTGAACAAATTCAAAATCAGCATACATACCCATATGAGCAACAATGCCAAAATCAGTTTGTCTATGGAGCTTTCCAAGAGCAAGGGGTGCATACAATGAAGACAATCAGATGCAAGATGCTAGTCTGTTGGAGAAAAATCCAAAAGATGGAGGTAAACATGGTGCAATCTAGGGCTCAAGCACAAATGAAAGCATTTGGAATCAGTTGTGGAGCCACCCTGTCCATGGGTGGGACCTTGTCCCAAGGCATTACAGCCCTCAAGAGAAGCTTGACTTCATGATTGCAACGCTACCATTGCTTGCAAAGTGGATTGAAGGAATAGAGGTGTATGAGAGGAGTATTCAACAACCTTGTCAACGGGTAAGCACACCATCTCATGCCTTTCTTTTCCCTCTTTCCCAATATGTGTTTATCTCAGCCAGTGTCCAAGTTTTAAAACTCTCCATCTGCTTTCCTAAGTGTTTGAATCCATTTCTCCACCCCCTAGTCTTCCACCTCATCTCAATTCTTCTGTCCTTTTCCCTTCCAAACACTTTAGCTTCTCCACAAGAGCTAAATGAAACACCCTCTCCTCCAAAGAAAATAGAGTTTTACCTCCTCCATCACACAAAAAATTACAAAAATCAGTCATGAAGGACAACAAAAAGAGGAAGCCAAACAATGGATGAAGAAATTCAAATTTTGAAGAGTTGGGCTCTTAAATTTGGGATGAAGAAGATCCCTTTGCTGATGAAACCTTCATAAGAGGTTGGATTAAAGAACAAATGGTGGTCAGGATTGATTTTGTTATAGTAGAAGAAGAGCAAAAGGAGTTGCAGATCAGCAATCAATTTGTTCAGAATATAGTGTCCATGTTGGCACCCTATTTGAAGGGAATGCCGATTCAATTCAAGTTGCACAATCAAGCCATGGAGGAAGAAAGCTCTAGAAGAAGATCTTGCAGTCCCAACTTGTCCTCTAGAGCAGTAGATTGAAGAGTTTGACTTGACAAACTTCATGCTAGAAGAAGAGTTCTATCAAGAGCAAGATTGCCTTCAAGTAGTAGAGGAGGGAGAAGCTGCTTCAAATCCAAAGAAGAAGAGCACATTCCAGTTGTGGGGGAGAAAAGTGCAGATCCAAAGGCTTTGAGCACAAAGAAGGTTATAGAAGAACCTTCAGTTCTTCTCTCTACTTCATCTCTCTCAAGTTCTAGTACTGAAGAAGAGTTTGATCCCTCAAACTCAATGCTGGAGGATGAAAGAAACCATGGTGATCAAGTTGTAGATTAAGAGCATGCCATGGGAGAGGTTGAAAGTTTGCAGCAGGACAACAATGAGGTAGTTTACCTGTATGATTTGGAGGACGGTTTTGATGAAGAAGAACCGATTGAGTTTCCACCATTCTCTCTTTCATCATGCATCTTCTAGACACAAGAGCTTGCTGTCATGAAGGAGAGTATTCATTTACAGTAGGCTGCATCTTATAGAAGCTCTTTGGAACTAAGATTGGAAGATTTTAATCTTTCATGTCCCTTCATTAGAGGAAGAAAAAGGGTAGAAGGGTTCTAGCATTGCTTCCACACCATCCATTCAAGGTCTACAAGAGAACTCCATTCTTGGAATTGAAAATCAGAATTATAGGCATACTCAACGGATCAAACCTTGCCCAATCAGGTATTTGGCTTCATTAGAGCCAAAGGAGAAGCCACAACCAATCATGTTTGCTTCTAAGCATGAGGATGAGCTACAAAGTTCCAAGGATCAGCTGTCATACCTCTCCAATCCAAATGCGGAGCAACTAAAAGAGGTATTGGATTTGTTTTTAGTTGACACCTTGCTAATTTGGGTAGAAGACCAGCTTCTTGTTGATTTTCCACTCATCCAATCAACCATACTTAGCTCCAAATCATTTGCATGGCTACCAATTTTGAAGAAAGGAAGCTATTTTGCACAACCAGTTGCAGGGTTCGTTTAGCTCACCTTTGCTTCCATTTAGAGTAGAGTAGGTAGGTTGCTTTCAGTAGAAGAAGTGCTTGTGCACACTCTGCATGTTCCATTTGGAGCATGTATGATTTTCAGTTTGTACATAGTTTTGGTGCTTGCTGGTTTCGCTCTTGCACAATTCATTTTGATGGCATTTTGGTGGGAACAAACTCCATGTCCAGTGGGATTAAAGCGGTTCAAGGGAAGTTTTCAAAGTTAGATCAGTTTTCAGGCTACTACTCATGACTCCATGCCCAATGGATTGCTTCAGGCTACTGATAATTCATCCAGTCAGGCAGATGACCCCTCTGAGTCACCAATTTTTTTTTCTAAATGTGCCCCCTACTCATTTTGTGGCTAACTCCCTTTCATTCTTTCCTTCTATTGTGCGTCAGTCATAAATTTTTACTTTTGCAAGCACTCAAATCTTTCTAAATGACACCATTGGATAGAGCTCTTTCTCAACTTTCCAAAAGGTAAATTTTTCCTCCTAACTCCACGTATTTTTCAACTTATGGCTCGGTGAGTTTTTGTGAGAAATTTTCCCTTGCAAGGCCCGTAACCAATCAGGAGCTGCCACGTGTCAAAGGGCGAAAAAAACACCCAAGCGACCCAAAGGAAAAAATGGTCAGGAAGGGCCCACGCCCAATCAGAACGTGCCATGTGGCACCTGGAGTGGTGGAGCGCAGGGAAAATTTGAAAAATGTTCCAAAGACCAAACGGGTAAAAATTCAAACTTTTTGCCCGCCGATCCAATTTTGGCCTGTTTTTGCCCTAAATCTTCAAATGGCCATAACTTTTGATCCAGAGCTCAGATTTTTGTGTTCTTTATATTAATTTAAAGATGGTGAAATTATCTATAAGATTCCATGGTCAATTTTAAATTTTGGTTTAGTTTAGAGGGAAAAAATCAAAAAACACTTCTGGTATGCGCCCATGGACAGAATTGACGTTTCAACAACCAATTTTAATGCAAAATGGGTCGTATTCTTCTCCAGCATGGTCAAAAATGTCGAGGGATGGGTCTGTCAAGTCACCCCATGCTATTTTTAATGTATTTTGGTTAATGAGGAATGGCTCCCATGTTTTTTCATTGTTTTCTCTCTCCTGGGTTCAACCAATGCACTGTAAAAGCCAGATTTGGCTCATTTTTCAAAGGTGGAACACTTTTTTTGCATAGCAAGCTTCTGTTTTTCACTTTCAACAAGTGATTTTGGCAAGTATCAGACCTTCCATGGATTATAACAGGTTTTTCTACCTCTTTGGTGTTGGAATACAAGGATTTTGATGTTGAAAATCACAATGCAGGCTCTGTGAATGCTTTCAGTCCTTTGTATGTGTGTTTGCTTCATTTCAAACCCTTGTTTACAGCTTATCAACCTATGCATGATGTTTTATGTTACATTTCTGATTTGTGTCAATTTGCATGAGCAAGAACTGCTCACCACTCCTTTGGTGTATCACTTATCATTTAGTTTTAATTTTTACATTTCTCTTATCCCTGTCTCCTTGCAAATTAGGATAAATTTAGGTTCTGAACCTCTGCAGTTGTGCAAATAATAGATCTAATCAGAGGATTTTGAGGGAACCATCCTCTCATCTAGAGATTTCCTCTCTCATCTTGCAAGTCCCACAATTAGAGAGAGGTTTCAATGTTATGCAATCACACTGGATGCCCTAAACATCAACTTAGAACCTTGATTTGCATCCAGGGGTCCTGCTGATTTACAAAAATAGTTGTTTGGTTAATTTCTGATCCTTCATTACAATTATTAGTTTTTACATGAGGTTCTTTGTGCATTTTTATGGACTGTGTCAATCTACAGAAGTAAAAAATGCTCACCACTCCTTTGGTGCATCACCTATTAGCATTAGTTTTAGCTTTTTTTGCATTCTCTATCTCTGTCTCCTTTGGAATTTAGGGTAGGGTTAGGAATATAGACCTCTGCAACTTGTAAGTGATAAATATGACCAGAGGAATTGAGGACACCAGGCCTCTAAACTGGAGATTCCTTTCTCATTTTGTAAGTCCCACACATGGGGAAAGGATTCAATGTTGTGCAATCACACTGGATGCTAGTATGATCAAAATTAGAAATCTGATCACCATCCAGGGGGTTGTCTACCTAATTTTCCACCAACAGTTTTGGCATTATGCCCAGTGGGAGGATTAGAAGTCTTCATATTCATTACAAAAAAATTGATGGCGTTTGTTGCAGTGTTTCTTGCTGTTAAAAGAGCTATAAATTGCACATCTGGTGACTCCAAGGAAAGAATCAGCTAGTTTTAACAGTGGCCGAACCTTGGAAAACTCATGAGAAGAATCACTACAAGGTAAATGATCTGGAGAAGAAGAAGAGGTGTTGTTTGAATATCTACAATTATTCTCCAAGAATAAGTCAAAGGGGGAGGAGAATCCAAAGGTCTCCATCTCCACCAAATATAACCTCTCTCAATCCTCTCTCACCTGGTAGGCTTTTCATTCAATCAACAAGGGTTCTAAGGCCAATCAGAATGGCACCCAAAACAACCCCTATGTCAATTTCACTGGTTCTAGCAGCCCACTTTCTCTCTCCAATCCCAGTTGCAGCATTGAATGAACATTCCATACTTCACTGGAGAAAATTAGACCACTCCTGGTGATCATGTTACGGATATTGCTAACATTTTTGGCAAATCATGAGATCAATGAGATGCAAGTTGTTGTCAAACTAACTGACATCTTCATTCAAAGGGAAACTTGCAATGGTTCAGGAGTCCTTTTCTTTAGTTCTATTCAAAATTGCGAATCAGCTATGTAAGCCCTCCATGAGTAGTTTGGGGAAAAGGGAGACAACTTGTCCCCTTTTGGAGCAGCTGACAACTATCAAAGAGCTCCCAATGAGCAGCTGACTGATTTTAATTTTCAGATTTCAAAGGACTTGGAGAGAATTCAAGTGGCCAGGTCAGGCCAACAGTAAGAAGGTGCTTTTCTTTATTACCTTAAAGCTTTAAATTCTGATATTTCTATGTTAATTCAGTCCATGGGAGACACAACTATCCCCATTGCTTATAACATTTCCATTAGAGCTGAAAATTGTTTGATTCAAGCTGGGAAGCTAGCTCCTAGGCCTCCAATGCCATTATTTCTAAGTTTAGAGAGCCCAAGTACTAGCCAAGTGCCTAATTTAGCTTCTATTCCCACTCCTAGAAATCAGAATTCAAGTGAAGCTTCCACTTCATCTTCTAGTGCCTCAAATGAACTTCAAGAAGTCATGAAGCAATTGTAAAATTTAGGTAATGAGCTGGTTACACTCAAGAGGCAGGAAGCCCAAGGTTTTAGAGCTTCTTTCCAGCCGTCAAGCTCAGCCCAATAGGCAGCCATATCAACTCCTAGAGACCATCCAATCCAACAGAAAATCTAAATCAAGTAAGGCCTCCTTCCAACAAACCATTTCAGCCATATAATCACAATGCTACATCTGCATCTAAAGCAATAGTGCTAGTACAAAAAAACATAGCTCAAGAGTATGATTGGTGTTTCCCATGCAATGAACCTCATAACCAATCCATGTGCTTCAATAGTGCCTTGAATCAAGCATTAATGGTGACAAAAACCATTGGTGTGTCAGGGTGAAGGATTCCAGCCAAGAAGAATGGCCAGCAGCAAGGAACATTCCAGCAAGCAAGCAGCTCCAAGTGACACTATCACTTGTCAAACTGACAGGATAGAAGACTTCTTGTGTCATGAATCAAACACCTTTCCAAAGTGTTACAACTGCCAATATATGGTCCAAGAGGAGGAATATTGGGTGAGGGACAACCATTAGCCAAAATCAGGTAATCCTCAACCCTTCATGTCACTTCACAAGGTATTGGTACTCATAATTCAAATCTCCAAGCATGCAAGGAGTCATTCCTAAGCCAGTTCTTTCCACAACCCAAATCGGGCACCGGTTGTAACTGACCCATGTGTAAGAGAAAAATGTACCACGCCAAGGGGCAGCAAAGGGATAACTTCATCTCCATTCAACATCATTGAAACAAATGAAGAAGAAAAATGTGAAAATTTCAATGTGGGAGTCACTATGGCTATTCCAGGACAAAGATATCTATGCTGCAAGACTACCATGAAGCCAATTGGTTAAGCTCCAAATCAACAAGCCCCTTAACGATGCAAGATAAATATTTTCACAAATGTTGTCCATACCTGAGGGGAAATCATGGAGGATAACAAGGTAAAATTTCTGAATCCCCCTTCGTTCTATGTTTCACTAATCATTGGGGAATCAATTAGTACATAATTGAATGATTGATTCTGGGAGTAAGTAGCTCTGGTAATGCCAAAACAAATAGCTGATTAGCTAGGAATCTTCAATACGAAGTCATCTCCAAAGGGAGGTAGTGCAATTGGATGGGACAGCAGTGATAACTAGTTGGAGTCATAAAAGATTTGAGTCTTCACCTTACACACATACCCCAACGTGTGACTGTGTTGCAAGAACGTATCAATCATATAGACCTTCCACCTCATCTGTGCATTGTGTTTGTCAAGAGACTTTACAGCAAAGATTAGGGGCTACTCTGTTTGTTGATTGGTCACACCTTCTATTCAGAACAAGGTCCATGGAGCTAAGGAGATAATCAGATCAGAGCCCATTGCATACTTATGACATTAAGTCTTATGTACTCCAAGTCCTGATCAATGCCAATTGTTCAACGTTTGATCAAGAAGGACCACCCAAGCACTTGATGAAGCTAGATACCAAGGTTAAGAAGCATTCTAAAATATCTAACTCTCGATGAGTGGGAAAACAAGAGTGCATACTTTTGACCCTTGTCAAGGAGATGGAGGAATATAAGATTAGGATTCTACTACATGCATGAGGAGAATCAGCCATCTTCCTAGACATAATTAAGCCAGAACCACAAAGATGAATAATTAAGTATGGCAGTTGCTCTTTGATGGGTCAAGGAATAGAAAAGGAGCCAGGAGGAGGGGGCTATGTTTGTTTCACCTCAAGGTAGTGAAATACTACTCAGCTTTTAGATTTCTAATTTGCTTGATCTAATAATAATGTTGAAAAGTATGAGGCTTTGGTCCATGGAATGTATTGGTCAATCAAGGAGAAGGTTTATAATAAACTTGTAGGTGTTTGGTGACAGTGAGTTGAGTTGTCAAATCAGGTCTGAAGGGGCAAACACTGCTATGAAGAACGAATCTACTCAAGAGCTACAAGAACCAGGGTGTGGGACCTCATTGAAAATTTTGAAGGCATTTAGCATCAAATCCATTCCTAGGAAAGAGAACTAAGCTACTGACAGGCTTGCAGCAGTTGGGGCAGCCTTTGATGTTGTGAAGCATTCAAGAGAGATAAGGTACAGCCAAACATCCATGTGATTGTGAGGCCTTCAGTTCCAGACAAACAATGTAAGTTGGCAAGTGTTTGAAAATGATCAACAAATCATCCATTTCTTACAAGAAGAAGCTGAGTTCTCAGCTAAAAAGCAGGAAAAGTTGGAGCAGTAGTATGGTGACCAAGTGGTGCAGCTGAGAACCAACAAGCTACCAAAGGGACTTATCACTTTGGAGTCCATTTTCAATCCCAATCAATCAGTTTAGGAAAGGAGAAAACAAACATTCAGGTCAAGGGAGAGAAGATTCAGAGTCCATCTTCGGTGGAAGAAGGAAAAACATTACAAATTGGCAAGATGACAACTGAAGCAAGAAAGGTATGAGTTCATACAGCTTTGTCAAGAATTCCCTGATGTGTTTTCTTGGAGCTATGAAGATTTGAAAGGTTTCAATCCCAAGTTAGCTCAACACACCATTGAGTTAGATCCAAGATACTAAGCCTGTCAGACAAGAAACAAAGGCCAGTCAATCCACACATGGAGCCTCTCATGAGAAAATAATTGAACAAGTTGGTTGAGTCAAGAATCATATTCCCTATCAAGCATTCTAGTTGGGTAGCCAACTTAGTTCCAGTTAGAAAGAAGAGTGGGGAAATCAGATTGTGTGTTGACTTCAGAGATCTGAATAGAGCATCTCTCAAGGATCATTATCCACTTCCTTCTATGGAGAAAATTTTAGCAAGTTGTGGCTGGCTCTGAGAGGTTTTCATTACTTGATGGCTACTCGGGCTATAATCAGATTATGGTGAAGGAAGAAGATCAATTCAAGACAACCTTCACAACCAAATGGGGAACTTATGCATACAGGAAAATTCCATTTGGGTTGTCCAATGTTGGAGCTACCTTCCAAATGAGCAATGGACATGGTGTTCAAAGGTTTGATTAACAACATATTGTGCTGATATATCTTGATGATATCACTGTTTTTTCAAAGAATGCAGCAGACCACCTCTTCATTTGAGACAAGTGTTCCAAAGGTGCAAAGATATGGAGGGTCTCCTTAAATCCTAAAGCAGTGTATGTGTTCTTAGCTCATGAAGGAAAGCTCCTTGGCCAACATTGTCTCTAAAGAAGGATTAGCAATTGATCCTAGAAAGGGTTGAAGCCATAAGATCACTACCATTACCAAACCATAAAAAGGCCCTTCAAAGTTTCTTGGGGAGAATAAAATTTATTCGGAGGTTTGTCCCAGATTTTACAGCCCTTGTCAAGCATATCACCAATGATGTTAAAGAAAAGTCATGGATTTTAAATGGACAATAGAATAGAAAGGAGAGTTTTGAGGCAATCAAAGAATCCATCTCCCAAGCACCAACTCTCATCAACCTATTTCTCCAAGGATTTCATCCTATATGCATTTGGAGGGTGATGACACTATTTTAGCCATTTTGATACAACAGAACAAAGAGGAATGATGAGAAGCCAATTGCTTTCTTCAGCCAAAGCTTGGAGGACTATGAGGTGAGATATTCTTTCATTGAGAAGCATGTACTTGCAGTAATCAGGAGCTTGAAGAAATTCAAGACATTTAGTCTCAAACAATAAGGTTCAATTGCTGGTCTCTCATGCGGGAGTGTCAAGGAATTCCTCCTCAACAAGAAATTGAATGAGAAGAGGGTAGGTTGGATCACTCAGTGTCATGGAGTATGACATTGAGATCAAGTTGACCAAGCTGGTAAGAGGAAAAGGATTGTGTGAGCAGCTGATTCTGGGCAAGCAAAAGGATGAGTATGCAATAAAGAAGGAAGTTGTTTTGGTTGTCAAGATAGCCATGAGAAAGGAAGCACTCAAGAAGAACCAGATAATGTTGTCCCCACTCCTTGCTGGACCCAAGGTATAATGCACTTCCAAAGCATAGGCCTATGCCCTCTAGAGATGAACAAGACCCAAAGAAGATACTTCAGATTGCAGGCTGTCCCATATGCCATTGTTGATGGTGTTTTGTTCAAAAAGAGATGTGAATGGAGTGTTCTGCTGAGATGCATTGGTAGCACAAATCAGATTCATAGGGTTTGTTGGAAGAGTTCCATGGTGGATCAGATGGTGGTCATTTTGCACCAAGAGTGACAGCTCTAAAGATCATGAGAGTCTGGTTATTATTGGCCCACAGATTTTCAATGATTGCTACTGCATGGATCAAGAAGGTGCAAGAATTGTGCATTCTTCACAGGTAAAGAGAGGCTTGCTGCCCTTCCATTGCATCCAATTTCAGTTGACCAGCCATTCATGCAATGGGGTTTAGACTTCATTGGAGTCATTAATCCCAAATTCAAGCCAACGGCACAAGTGGATTTTAACAGCCACAGACTACTTCACCAAGTGGACTGAAGCAGTGGCAGCACTCAAGGAGCAAATGAATCTAGCATCTTAGACTTCTATGAGGGAATAGATAACCAGGTTTGGCAGTACCTACTACAATAATATCAGATAATGCATTGAGCATTCCTTGGATCCAAGGTGACTGAGTGGATCACTAACAAGATCTACCTGGTGTGTACTGTTGTTGCAAATCAACAGCACCCCTGGATGCAAATCAAGGTTCAAAATTGATGTTTTAGAGCATCCAGTGTGATTGCACAACATGGAAACCTCTCTCCAAGTGTGGGACTTGTGAAAATGAGAGAGGAATCTCCAGAATAGAGGCTCGTTCCTCAAACTCCTCTGATTTAGATCTATATTTTGCACAACTACAGAGGTTTAGATCCTAATCCTACTCTAAATTGCAAGGAGACAGGGATAAAAGATGCAAAAATTGAAACTAAGCTAATAGATGGTGATGCACCAAAAGGAGTGGTGAACACCTTTTTTTCCATGTAACATAGACACAAATTCATGAAATGCAACAAGGGAAAACATACACAAGCTGATAGATGTAATTAGAGGTCTTAAAATGAAGTAAAACAATACAAACAGAGGACTGAAAGCATTCACAGAGTTTGCACTGTCAATTTCCATGTAAAATCTCTTGCATTCCACCATCAAAGAGGTATAAACGTATTAAAATACTTGAAAAAGGTTCAATTCTTACAAATATCACTTGCTGGAGGTGAAAGAAGAAGTTTGCAATGCCAAAAAGTGTTCAACCATGAAGAAATGAGCCAAATCTAGGCTTTTACAGTACATGGGTCGAGCCTAGGAGAGAGAAAACGTGAAAAAATGTGGAAGCCCATCCCTCATTGACATGGAAACTCATCATTAAAAGAAGCATGGAGGATCCTTAGTAAACCCATGCTCCTATCATTTTTGACCATGCAGGAGAGAATAATGTCGACCCATTCTGCATTAAATTGGTTGTTGAAACATCTTTTCTGACCATGGACACGTACCAGAAGCAGTTTTTGATTTTCTCCCTCTCAAACTGAACCAAAATTTAAAATTGACCATGGAATCATGTAGAGAATCTCACAAGCTTTCCGTTGATATAAAGAACGTGCAAATCTGAGCTCTGGATCGAAAGATATGCTCGATCTGAAGATTTAGGGCAAAAACGGGCCAAAAAACGGATCGGTAGGAAATTTCTTCGAATTTTACTTTTTTTTTGTCTTTGGAACTTTTTTGGAAAAAATCCCGCACTCACGCTGGTCAGATGACACGTGTGTTAGGTTCTGATTCGCCACTGAGAATTCTCTCTCCTCCTTCCTCTCGGCGGGCTATCTTTTGAAAATTTTACCTTTTTATACTTGTGGGAAAATTTCCCATTTTTTCCCCGCGCCCCGCTAGCTATGGACACGTGGCATGATCCCATTGGAGGACGGGCTGAATGGTGTCATCCTTCACTTTTAAACCTTTTGCCGAAAACTTGGCCAAAATTTGAAAATTCTCCCTAGCTCCGAACTCCCCGGCCTCCTAGGACACGTGTCCTATTCCCATTCGCCGCGGACCCCTTTCTCCAAACTTTTAAAAAACTCTGTGACAAAACACTTAGCTAATTTTTTTACTATGCCTTTGGTTCGGGCTTGGCCCATTTTCATTGGGTGCGGGCCATTTCGGGCCAAATCCACTTGAACGCGTTTACCACCGCGTAGCAAAAATGTCCCAATTTTAACCCCGATGCCCGCGACCCTCCTTGGCCACGTGGCAAGTTCCTATTGGCCGTGGGACAAAATTCAAAATTTTTCCTGCTCAAACACTTAGCCAATTTTTTTACTATGCCTCCCCTTGATGACACATGTCACACTGTGATTGGTCCGCGGGGCCTCACGGGTAAAATTTGTCCCGGATGTTTGTTCTCATTTCGGCCGAACTAGCCGGTTCACGTATCTTTGGATGTCCCAAAGTAGTTAGTGTGAAAGTTCTCCTTTTCGGCCGAACCGGCCGGTTCAAGTCCCTTGTGCACTCTGGCAGCTTCCTATTGGTATGCGGGCCTCCTGTAATGGGAAAATTTTCCTACAAAAACTCGCGCCGAGCCATAACTTCCCGAAAAATATGGGACTAGGAGTTAGGAGGTAAACTTTACCTTTCTAGAAAGCTGAGAGAGAGCTCTATCTGATGGTGCCATTTCCAGAAAGATTTGAGTGCCTTAAAATCAAAAAATGTTTGACTGAGGCACAAGATCTTCCTGGGACTTGAGAACATAAGGAGTTAGCCAAAAAAATGAGCAGGGGCACATTTTGGATAACAATTTTGGTGACTCAGAGGGGTCATCTACCTGCTAGATGAAGAGTACCAGTTGCCTGAAGCAGTCCATTGGGCATGGAGTCATCAAATATTCTGTTTAGGAACCCCAACTGACTTAGAATGTGCAAGGAGGAAGATGGAATATCACCTGATGGAAGCAAGGACTGCAAAACATCTCCATGGACAGCAAGCTGTGCCAAAGCACTTAGGGAAAGAAAAACTAACCTACAGCAAAACAATGTGCACAAGCACTTGGAGGAATGAAAATCTAATCTAATATTTACAAGGTGGTAGATTTCCCTCTAGAAGCAATGCTTGAGATAGATTCCATTGACTGGAATCTGCAGTTCTTCACCATCCGATGAGGCCAATTGGAAAGCATTGTTGTTCTTGCACTTTGTGACCATGTATGGGCCACTCCAAATGGCATCAAATTTTGAATGCCTTCCCGGTTTTGCTCTATCCACATCCCATTTCAACACTAGATCTCCAACTTGAAAAGATCTATCCTTGGCCTTCCTATCAAAGGTCTTCTTGATCAAAGCTTGATCCTTTTCCATTGCTTGGGATGCCTGATTTCTGATCTCTTGCAGCTCCATCAACTCTGCATATCTCACCTCCATGGGCTCAAACTCTAGCAACTCTAACTGCTTCATGAGTTCCAATGTTGGCAACTCAAGTGACATGGGCAAGATTGCCTCTCTTCCATAGAACAAGCTTGAATGGAGAGTTACCTGTGGATCTCTTGGGAGTTATCCTATCAGCCCATAAGGCTGATTTCAGTTTGGTATGCCAAGACCTCTGATTCTCATCAAGAGTCCTCCTAATGATCCTCAACAAGTTCTTGTTTGTAGACTCGGCCTGGCCATTACCTTGAGGGTAATAGTTTGATGAAGTGCTTAGGTAGATCCCGTTCTTGACAGCCCACTCAGTCACCTTAGATCCAATGAATGCCAATGCATTATCTGAGATTATTGTAGCAGGTATACCAAATCTGGTTGTTATCCCCTCATAAAAGTCTAAGATGCTAGACTCATTTGCTTCTTTGAGTGCTACTGCTTCTGTCCATTTGGTGAAGTAGTCTGTGGCTGTCAAAATCCATTTGTGCCCTTGGCTTGAATTGGGATTAATGACTCCAATGAAGTCCAAACCCCATTGCATGAATGGCTGGTCAACTGAGATTGGATGCAATGGAAGGGCAGCAAGTCTCTCTTTTCCTGTGAAGAATGCACAATTCTTACACCTCTTGATCCATGCATAGAAATCACTGAAAATCTTAGGCCAATAATAACCAGCCTTCATGATTTTTAGAGCTGTCACTCTTGGTGTAAAATGACCACCAGCTGGTCCACCATGGAACTCTTCCAACACCCTATGAATCTGATTTGTGCTAATGCATCTCAGTAGCACTCCATTCACATCTTTCTTGAACAAAACTCCATCAACAATGGCATATGGGACAGCCTGCAATCTGAAGTGTCTCCTTTGGGTCTTGTTCATCTCCGGAGGGCATAGGCCTGTGCTTAGGAAGTGCATAATACCTTGGGTCTAGCAAGGAGTGGGGGCAGCATTGTCTTCTTCTTGATTTCCACTTGGCTCATGGCTGTCTTGGACTGTCAAAACAGCCTCTTCTTCATTGCATACTTCTTTTTGCTTCCCCAAAATCAGCTGCTCACACAATCCTTTTCCTCTTACCAGCTTGGTGATCTTGATCTCAATGTCATACTCCATGACACGGGTGATCCAACCTGCCCTTTTCTCATTCAAATCCTTGTTGAGGAGGAAGTCCTTAACCCCAGCATGTGAGACCAGCAACTGGACCTTGTTGTTTGAGACTAAATGCTTGAATTTCTTCAAGCTTCTGATTACTGCCAGCACATGCTTCTCAATAAAAGAATACCTCACCTCATAGTCATCTAGGCTTTGGCTGAAGAAAGCAATTGGCTGCTCATCATTATCCTTGTTCTGCTGTACCAAAATGGCAGAAATAGTATCATTACCTCCAAATGCATAGAGGATGAAATCCTTGGAGAAGTCCGGGTTGATGAGAGTTGGTGCTTGAGAGATGGCTTCTTTGATTGCTTCAAAACTCTCCTTGCCTTCTGCTGTCCACTTGAAAGCCATGCTTTTCTTTAACATTTTGGTGATGGGCTTGACAAGGGCTACAAAATCTGGGACAAACCTCCGAACAAAGTTTATCCTTCCCAAGAAACTCTGAAGGGCTTTCTTGTGGCTTGGCAATGGTAGTGCTCTTATGGCTTCAACCCTCTCTGGATCAATTGCTAATCCTTCTTTGGAGACAATATGGCCAAGGAGCTTTCCTTCATGTGCAAGAAAGATACACTTCTTAGGATTCAAAGACACTCCAAATCTCCTGCACCTTGTGAAGACTTGTCTCAAATGAGAGAGGTGGTCTGCTGCATTTTTGGAAAAAACAGTGATATCATCAAGGTAAATCAGCACCACATTGTTAATCAAACCTTTGAATGCCATGTCCATTGCTCTTTGGAAGGTAGCACCAGCGTTGGACAGCCCAAATGGCATTTTCCTGTATGCATAAGTTCCCCATTTGGTTGTGAAGGCTGTCTTGAACTGGTCTTCTTCCTTCACCATAATCTGATTGTAGCCTGAGTAGCCATCAAGTAGTGAAAACCTCTCGGAGCCAGCCACAACTTGCAAGATTTGCTCCATGGAAGGGAGTGGGTAATGGTCCTTGAGAGAGGCTCTATTCAAGTCTCTGAAGTCAACACACAATCTGATCTCTCCACTCTTCTTTCTGACTGGAACTAAGTTGGCAACCCAACTAGAATGCTTGATTGGGAATATGATCCTTGACTCAATCAGCTTGTCCAATTCTTTCCTCATGAGAGGCTCCATGTGTGGATTGACTGGTCTTTGTTTCTGCCTGACAGGCTTAGTATTTGGATCCAATTCGATGGTATGCTGAGCTAAGTTGGGATTGAAACCTTTCAAGTCTTCATAGCTCCAAGAAAACACATTAGGGAACTCTTGACATAGCTGTATGAACTCATACCTTTCTTGTTCAGTTGTCATCTTTCCAATTTGCAATGGTTTGTTCTCTTCTACCAAGATGGATACTGAATCTTCTCTCTTGACCTGAATGTTTGCTTTCTCCTTTCTAAACTGATCATTGGGATTAAAAATGGACTCCAAAGTGATAAGTCCCTTGGGCAGCTTGTTAGTTCTCAGCTGTACCACTTGGTCACCATACTGCTGTTCCAACTTTTTCTTGATTCTTAGCTGAGAACTCAGCTTCTTCTTGCAAGAAATGGATGATTTGCTGGTCATTCTCAAACACTTGCCAACTGACATTGTTATCTGGCACTGAAGGCCTCACAATCACGTGGATGTTTGGCTGTACCTTGTCTTGTTGAATGCTTTCCACAATGTCAAAGGCTGCCCCTACTGCTGCAAGCCTGTCAGCAGCTTGATTCTCTTTCCTAGGAATGGATTTGATGCCAAAACCCTCAAAATCTTCCATGAGGTCCCACACCCTGTTCTTGTAGCACTTGAGTAGATCATTCTTGGCAGCATGCTGTCCCTTGACCTGATTTACAATCAATTCACTGTCACCAAAGACTTGCAAGTTCTTTATTTTCTTCTTGATTGCCCAATGCATCCCTTGCACCAAGGCTTCATATTCAGCAGTGTTATTGGAGCATGCAAACTGAAATCTAAAAGCTGAATAGTACTTTACTCCTTGAGGTGAAACAAGCATGGCTCCACCTCCTGCACCTTGTCTACTCCTTGATCCATCAAAAAATAGCTGCCATACCTCATTGTCATCCTTGTGGTTTGGCTTGGTGATGCTAGGAATAGGCTGATTTTCTTCATGTATGCAATAGACCCCTAGCTCAGATTCTTCTACTTCTTGATAAGGATCAAAAGCATGTACCTTGTTTGCCCATTCATCAAGAGTTAGATCCAGGATGCTTCCAACCTTGGTGTCAGCTTCATCAGTGCTTGGGTGATCTTCTTGATCAAATGCTGAGCAATTGGCATTAATCTGACTTGGAGTGTAAGGCTCAATATGGAAGTTTGCAATAGGTTCAGACTTGATTGTAGATTTGGTTCCATACCTCGTTCTGAAAACAGCATGTGTGACCAATCAGTGACAAATATCCTCCAATCTTGGCTGTGAAGTCCCTTGACAAGATAGGGCAAAGAGTGGTGGAAGGTCTATGACTGATACATCTTGTAAAACAACAACATTTGGACATGCATGCAAGGTAAGACTCAAGTTTCTAATCACTCCAACTGGTTGCTTGCTACTGAGCTGTCCCATCTAGCTGCACTACCCCTTTGGATATGGTTTCATACTGGAGCCCTAGCTGATCAGCTATTTGTTTAGGCATCACTGAGCTACTTGCCCCAGAATCTATCATGCAATTGTGCACTAGCTGATTTCCAATGATTAATGAAACATAGAAAGGAGGGGGCCATTCAACATTTTACCTTGCTGTCCTCCATGATTCCCTTCAGGCTGGGCAGCATTTGTAAGCACAAGTTTCTCTTGCATCTAGTTAAATTGCTACAATTCGAAGTTGGTTCCAGTCCTTCATGGCAGCTTGTAGCAATCTCTTTGGCCTGGGATAGATAGGGATTCCCACATTGATATATTGACATTTGTCTTCTTCATCTGATCAATGATACTGAATGGTGATGAAGGATCTCTTTGTTGTCCCTTTGCATAGAATACATTCACTCCTTGCATGCACATAGGAAGTCAGTATGGGGAATTGCACAAAAATATTGGAGCTAGGGATTCACTTATTGTCCTTGTGCATTTGAAATTGAGTGGTTTTAGGTTATTTCATTTGAGATTCGCTTTTCAAGAAGATATCCATTGGTAGTTCAGCACTAAACTCTTGTTATAATTCAAGGAAAGCTGCCATATGATGTTTTCAGTTTTATGGGGTTTGCAGTTAGAATGTTGGTTTGCATTATCCAGCTGCCTAAATTTTCATTTCCTTGTAAACCCAATCACGTACCAATTTGGTTGTCAATTTGAGGTTGATGTTGAAATGGTTTCTTGGTAGATGGACTCCTTGCAAATGATTGACCCTGAGTATCCATATAGTCAGAATATATGCTTTCTCATACCAGCTTTCCAAGAACAAGAATAGTACAATTGATCTGAGGCTCCCATGGATGGGTCCTAAACATATCATGGTCCTTGAGCTGCAATGTTCGTTTTGTGTCTGAAGGATCAACCAATTAGCTTCTTGGGAGGCAGATATGGAACAAATTCTTTTATGAAATGGTCTACAAAAGAGGAACAAGAGTTTGATTTATGATTTTGTAGGGAATCCCAATAGCCAGGTTGAAGAAATCAACTTCCAATCCTTGTTAGTGAGAGGATCCAGGTTGCTAAGAAGGCCTGGTGAACTGGGCCTGCAAATCACTATAGTTGAAGAGTCCTAATGCAGAAGACGTTGCCTAGGTCCTTTGAAAATTTCAGCATTTGAGATTAAGAGGAAAAAAATCAAGATTTTCCCCTACCCCGGTATATGACCACAGAACACTGGCATGCATTGAGCTCCCAAGATAGGGAGTGGGAAAGGAGCCTTTCAAGTCTTCATAGCTCCAAGAATCCAAAGTCACTTCAGGGAAATTTTGACATGGGAGGTCTGTATGAACAGTATAACCATATCCTGGATCATGCTTCACATTGTCATCCTATTAGGAGCAAGAACCAACTTGTTCTCTGGTAGATCTAGTTCAAGTATGAAGATCCGAACTTACTTCCCTCTTGACCTGAATGTTTGCTTTCCCTTTCTACCTGATAGATTGGAGATCGGATTACGAAATGTGATCCAGGTGATGAGTCCCTTGGGCAGCTTGTAGTTCTCAGCTGTATCATACTGGTCACCATATTGCTGTTCCAATTTCTCTTGCTTAGCTGAGAACTCAGCTCTTCTTGCAAGAAGTGGATGATTTCTCTGGTCATTCTCAAATATGACTTGCCAACTTACATTCGTTATCCGGCACTGAAGGCCTCACAATCACATGGATGTTTGGTTGTACCTTGTCTTGTTGAATGCTTTCCACAATATGTCAAAGGCTGCCCCAACTGCTGCAAGCCTGTCAGCAGCTTGGTTCATCTTTTCTGCGGAATGGCCTATGCTAAAGCCGTCAAGGTAAACCCTCAAAATCTTCATGAGGTCCCACACCCTATTCTTGTAGCACTTGAGTAGATCATTTTTGACAGCATGTTGTCCCTTGACCTTGGTTTACAATCAATTCACTGTCACCAAAGACTTGCAAGTTCTTTATTCCTCTTTTTTATTGCCCAATGCATCCCTTGCACCAAGGCTTCATATTCAGCAGTGTTATTGGAGCATGCAAACTGAAATCTAAAAGCTGAATAATACTTTACTCCTTGAGGTGAAATAAGCATAGCTCCACCTCCTGCACCTTGTCTACTCCTTGATCCATCAAAAAACAGCTGCCATACCTCATTGTCATCCTTGTGGTTTGGCTTGGTGATGCTAGGAATAGGCTGATTTCTTCATGTATACAATAGACCCCTAGCTCAGATTCTTCTACTTCTTGATAAGGATCAAAAGCATGCACCTTGTTTGCCCATTCATCAAGAGTTAGATCTGGGATGCTTCCAACCTTGGTGTCAGCTTCATCAGTGCTTGGGTGATCTTCTTGATCAAATGCTGAACAATTGGCATTAATCTGACTTGGAGTGTAGGGCTCAATGTGGAAGTTTGCAATAGGTTCATGACCTGATTGTGGCTTTGGTTCCATACCTCGTTCTGAAAAGCATGTGTGACCAATCAGCAGACAAATATCCCCCAATCTTGGCTTTGAAATCCCTTGACAAACATAGGGCAAAGAGTGGTGGAAGGTCTATGACTGATACATCTTGTAAAACAACAACATTTGGACATGCATGCAAGGTAAGACTCAAGTTTCTAATCACCCCAAATATTGTTACTGTTGTCCCATCCAACTGCACTACCCCTTTGGATATTATTTCATACTGAAGCCCTAGCTGATCAGCTATTTGCTTAGGCATTACTGAGCTACTTGCCCCGGAATCTATCATGCAATTGTGCACTAATTGATTTCCAATGATTAATGAAACATAGAAAGGAGGGGGCTTCAACATTTTACCTTGTTGTCCTCCATGATTCCCTTCAGGCTGGGCAGCATTTGTGAGCACTTTGTCTTGCATTTGAACTTGCTGATTCGAAGTTGGCCAGTCCTTCATGGCAGCTTGTAGCAGATCTCTTTGGCCTGGGATAGATAGGGATTCCCACATTGATATATTGACATTTGTCTTCTTCATATGATCAATGATACTGAATGGTGATGAAGGATCTCTTTGTTGTCCCTTGGTTTGCACATTCATCCCTTGCACGTGGGCAGCAACAACTGGTATTTGAGTTGGCCTAGGGGCTGTTCTTGGCTACCCTTGTGCATTTGAAATTGGATTTTGCTTGCCAACCATTTGTGGAGCCATAGAAGGTTGTGGATTGGTTGGAGCTAATGGCTGTTCTTCACCCAAATTCCTTCTTTTTGACCTTGTGTTGGCTGCAACACCTTGAGAAACTGCCTGATTCATGCCACAGAAATCCTCTGCCTGCCAGTTTACCAATGTGGTGTCATTTGGGGCTGATTGCTGTTGGAATGTTTCTTGTTGTTGGTTGTTTCCTTGACTGCCCTCACCCTCCACACCAGTAGTTGTCACCATTAATGCTTGATTCAAAGCACCATTGAAGCACATGGATTGGTTATGAGGTTCATTGCATGGAAAACACCAATCATACTCCTGAGCAATGTTGTTTTGTGTTGGCACCAATGCCTTAGAGGCAGATATGGCATTTGGATTATAGGGCTGAAATGGTCTATTGGCAGGAGGCCTTGTTTGATTTATATTTGCAGCTGGATTAGGTGGTCTTTGAGGTTGATATGGCTGCCTGTTAGGCTGAGCTTGAGGCTGATAAGAAGGTCTAAAACCTTGGGCTTGCTGCCCCTTGAGAGTAACCAGCTCATTGCCTAGATTTTGCAATTGCTTCATGACTTCTTAAAGCTCATTTGGGGCACTTGGAGATGAAGTGGAAGCTTCATTTGAACTCTGATTTCTAGGAGTGGGAGAAGGAGCTAAATTAGGTGCTTGATTAGTGTTTGGGCTCTCTAAACTTGGAAACAATGGCATTGGAGGTCTAGGGGCTAGTTTGCCAGCTTGGATCAAACAATTTTCAGCCCTAATGGCAATGCTATAAGCCATAGGGATAGTTATGCCTCCCATGGACTGAATCAACATAGAAATATCAGAATTTAGAGCTTTGAGATAGTAGAGAAAAGCACCTTCTGCTGTTGGCCTGACTGCCACTGGAATTCTCTCCCAAGTCTTTGAAATCTGAAGTTGAAATCAGTCAGCTGCTCATTGGGAGCTCTCTTGATGGTTGTCAGCTGCTCCAAAAGAGACAAGTTGTCTCCCTTTTCTCCAAATTGCTCATGAAGTGCTATACACAGCTGATTCCAATTTGTGATAGAACCTGAGCTCCAAGGCTCCTAAACCATTGCAATGCTTTCCCTTGAATGAAGATGCCAGTAATTTGACAGCCACTTGCATCTCATTGATCTCATGGATTGCACAAAGGTTAGCAATGTCTTTAACATGATCACCAGGAGTAGTCTGATTTTCTCCAGTGAAGTATGGAATGTTCTTCAATGCTGCAATAGGGATTGGATTTTGTGCATTGAGAGCAAGTGGGCTGCTTCCTGTGAAGTTGACATAGGGGTTGTTTTGTGCCATTCTAATTGGTCTTAAAACCCTTGTTGACTGAATGAAAGGCCTACCAGGTGGAGGAGTTGAGAGAGTTCTGTTTGGTGGAGATGGAGACCTTTGAATCCTTCTTCCTCTTTGCCTTCTTCTTGGAGATAATTGCAGGTATTCAAACAACACTTCTTCTTCTCCAACTCTTGACCTTGTGGTGATTCTTCTCATGAGTTTTCAGGCCTGCACTGCTGAAACCAGTTGATTCTTCCCCTTGGAGTCGCCAGATATGCAAATAATAGCTCTTTTAAGCAAGAAAATTGCAACAGATGCACATCAACTTTGCTGCAATAAAAATGAGACCTCTAGGTCCCACCGAGCGTGCCAAAACTGTTAGTGTAAAATCACAGCACCCCTGGATGTTGATCAGATTTCTAGGTTGATCACTCTAGCATCCAGTGTGATTGCACAACATTGAATCCTCTCTCCAAGTGTGGGACTTGTAAAAATGAGAAAGGAATCTCCAGAGAAAGGCTGGTTCCTCAAACTCCTCTGTTTAGATGCACACAATTGCACAACGTTGCAGAGGTTTACTCCTAATCCTAATCTAACTTCCAAGGAGACAGGGATAGAGAAGATGCATAAAAATAAAACTAAGCTAAAGAGGTGATGCACCAAGGAATGAAGAACACCTAAGTCTTGCATGCAAATAAACACAGACCATTAAAATGCAATGCAACCATCATACACAGATAACCGAAATTCAATGAAGATCAGGGGAATGAACAAATGAATACATGAGAGGATTGAGAATCAATCACAGACATGCATTATCATTGCTCAAAGATTCAATACAATACATTGCAAAATGCCAAGAGGCAAGAATCGCATTACAGTCTTCAAATGGAAGAGGTCTGAAAACTCCACAAATTCACTTGTAAAGAGAAGAGAAGGGAGGGGTTGCAAAACAAAAAATGTCCAACCCTTAGAAAGAAGCCCCTCCTTACAATTTATAGGAAGAATGAGAGAGAAAAGAGAGAGGAAAACGAAATCTACCCCAACCACCTCTAGATTGCATTTAACTCATCTCATTATGGTAGGTAAGCGGTGGATCTTGGCAAAAGGCGAACTGTCTAGAGAAGCGACCAACTGTCTGCTGCATTAAAATTGGTTGTTGAAACATTAAAGATCTGGCCATGTTATTTCGTGCCAGAGGATTTCTTGATTTTCATCTCTCCAAACTCCAACCAAAATGCAAGATTGACCCTGGAAACGTGTAGAGAATTTCACAAGCTTTCCATTGATATAAAGAACGTGTCAAAATCCGAGCTCTGGATCGAAAGATATGGCGATCTGAAGATTTAGGGCAAAAATAGGCCAACATGATCGGCGAAAACGGATTTTTGGTGCAAAAAAGGGCGCACCATTTCCCGCGCTCTGCCACTCCGGATGCCACGTGGCATGCATTCTGATTTCCTCTGAATAATTCTCTCTCCTCCCATTTTGCGGCGGGCTGTCCTTTGAAATTCTGTGACACTCCGTGTCGTGCGCCCATTCTTGGGACACTTGGGCGCCCATTTCCTCTGTGACACTCCGTGTCGTGGTTGCGCTCTTGGGCGCAACTTGTCCCTTTCCTCTTCGACTTTTTCTCCTGTGACACGTGGCATTCTCTGATTGGTCCCGAGGCACCTTGGGCACGGCTCTATTCGACACTCCGTGTCGCACCCATTTGTCCCTTGGGCGCC
>JAHRHJ020003703.1:55000-87500 GCA_019776745.2 Taxus chinensis | reverse complement strand
AAACACATCTGGCGACTCCATCTGATCAGCAACCCATTTCTGAAGTTGTAGACCTGTTTTTCATCCATTTCCATCCATTATTCTTTCCATCTCTTTCATTCTTTTCCATTCCATGAAGTTGTGCAATCATGACTTCATTTCCATCATGGAACTCACATTTACAACAGCAGCAATGTTTCCCACCTCCAACATGTTTTTTAAATCCTCCAAATCAGCATTTTGAACAAATTCAAAATCAGCATACATACCCATATGAGCAGCAATGCCAAAATCAGTTTGGCTATGGAGCTTTCCAAGAGCAAGGGTGTGCATACAATGAAGACAATCAGATGCAAGATGCTGGTCTGTTGGAGAAAATCCAAAAGATGGAGGTAAACATGGTGCAATCCAGGGCTCAAGCACAAATGAAAGCATTTGGAATCAGTTGTGGAGCACCCTGTCCATGGGTGGGACCTTTCCCAAGGCATTACAGCCCTCAAGAGAAGCTTGACTTCATGATTGCAATGCTGCCATTGCTTGCAAAGTGGATTGAAGGAATAGAGGTGTATGAGAGGAGTATTCAGCAACCTTGTCAATGGGTAAGCACACCATCTCATGCCTTTTCTTTTCCTCTTTCCCAATCTGTTTTATCTCAGCAGTGTCAAGTTTTAAACTCTCCATCTGCTGTCCCAAGTGTTGAATCCATTTCTCCACCCCCTAGTCTTCCACCTCATCTCAATTCTTCTGTCCTTTTCCCTTCCAAACAGTCATCCCCTCCACAAGAGCTAAATGAAACACCCTCTCCTCCAAAGAAACAAGAGGTTTTACCTCCTCCACCACCACAAAAAATTGCAAAAATCAGTCATGAAGGACAGCAAAAAGAGAAGCCAAACAAGGATGAAGAAATTCAAATTTTGAAGAGTTGGGCTCTTAAATTTGGGATGAAGAAGATCCCTTTGCTGATGAAACCTTCAGAAGAGGTTGGAGTTAAAGAACAAATGGTGGTCAGGACTGATTTTGTTGCAGCAGAAGAAGAGCAAAAAGGAGTTGCAGATCAGCAATCAATTTGTTCAGAATATAGTGTCCATGTTGGCACCCTATTTGAAGGAAATGCTGATCCAATTCAAATTGCAAAAATCAGTCATGAGGGACAGCAAGAGGAAGGAGAAGCTACTCCAAATCCAAAAGAAGAGGAGCACATTCTAGCTGTGGGGGAGAAAAGTGCAGATCCAAAGGCTTTGAGCACAAAGCAGGTTATAGAAGAACCTTCAGTTCTTCTCTCTACTTCATCTCTCTCAAGTTCTAGTACTGAAGAAGAGTTTGATCCCTCAAACTCAATGCTGGAGGATGAAAGAAACCATGGTGATCAAGTTGCAGATCAAGAGAATGCCATGGGAGAGGTTGAACATTTGCAGCAGGACAGCAATGAGGTAGTTTACCTATCTGATTTGGAGGATTGTTTTGATGAAGAAGAACTGGTTGAGTTTCCACCATTCTCTCTTTCATCATCCATCTTCCAAACACAAGAGCCTACTGTCATGGAGGAGAGTATTCATTTGCAGTAGCCTGCATCTTATAGAAGCTCTTTGGAACCAAGATTGGAAGATTTTAATCTTTCATGTCCTTCATTGGAGGAAGAGAAAGGGCAGAAGGGTTCTACCATTGCTTCCACACCATCCATTCAAGGTCTACAAGAGAACTCCATTCTTGGAGTTGAAAATCAGAATTATGGGCATACTCAACGGATCAGACCTTGCCCAATCAGGTATTTGGCTTCATTGGAGCCAAAGGAGAAGCCACAACCAGTCATGCTTGCTTCTAAGCATGAGGATGAGCTGATTAGTTCCAAGGATCAGCTGTCATACCTCTCCAATCCAAATGCAGAGCAACTAAAAGAGGTATTGGATTTGTTTTTAGTTGACACCTTGCTAATTTGGGTAGAAGACCAGCTTCTTGTTGATTTTCCACTCATCCAATCAGCCATACTCAGCTCCAAATCATTTGCATGGCTGCCAATTTTGAAGAAAGGAAGCTATTTTGCACAACCAGTTGTAGGGTTCGTTTAGCTCACCTTTGCTTCCAGTTAGAGTAGAGTAGGTAGGTTTGCTTTCAGTAGAAGAAGTGCTTGTGCACACTCTGCATGTTCCATTTGGAGCATGTATGATTTTCAGTTTGTACATAGTTTTGGTGCTGCTGGTTTCGCTCTTGCACAGTTCGTTTTGATGGCATTTTGGTGGGAACAACTCCATGTCCAGTGGGATTCAAGCGGTTCAGAGGGAAGTTTTCAAAGTTCAGATCAGTTTTCAGGCTACTACTCATGACTCCATGCCCAATGGATTGCTTCAGGCTACTGATCATTCATCCAGCAAGCAGATGACCCCTCTGAGTCGCCAACATTGTTATCCAAATGTGCCCCCTGCTCATTTTTGTGGCTAACTCCCTTTCATTCTTTCCTTCTATTGTGCCTCAGTCATAAATTTTTACTTTTTAGGCATTCAAAACCTTTTGGAAATGGCACCATTGGATAGAGCTCTTTCTCAGCTTTCCAGAAAGGTAAATTTTTCCTCCTAACTCCACGTATTTTTCAAGTTATGGCTCAGTGGAGTTTTTGTGGGAAATTTTTCCTTAGAAGGCCCGCAGCCAATCAGGAGCTGCCACGTGTCCAAAGGGCGAAAAAACACCAAGCGACCCGAAGGAAAAAATGGTCAGGAAGGGCCCGCACCCAATCAGAATGTGCCATGTGGCACAGGAGTGGCGGAGCATGGGGAAAATTTGAAAAATGTTCCAAAGACCAAACGGGTAAAAATTCAAACTTTTTGCCCGCCGATCCGATTTTGGCCTGTTTTTGCCCTAAAACTTCAAATCACCATAACTTTCGATCCAGAGCTCAGATTTTCACGTTCTTTATATCAATGGAAATCTGGTGAAATTATCTACAAGATTCCATGGTTAATTTTGAATTTTGGTTCATTTTGGAGGGATAAAATCAAAAAAACACTTCTGGTACGCGCCCATGGACAGAACTGACGTTTCAACAACCAATTTTAATGCAAAATGGGTCGCATTCTTCTCCAACATGGTCAAAAATGTTAGGGCATGGGTTTGTAAGGACCTCCATGCTGTTTTTAATGCATTTTGGTCAATGGGGAATGGCTCCCACATTTTTTCACATTTTCTCTCTCCTGGGCTCGACCCATGCACTGTAAAAGCCAGATTTGGCTCATTTTTCAAAGGTGGAACACTTTTTTTGCACATCAAGTTTCTATTTTCACCTTCAACAAGTGATTTTTTGCAAGTATCAACCTTCCAGGGATTGTAACAGGTTTTTCTGCCTCTTTGGTGTTGGAATACAAGGATTTTGATGTTGAAAATCACAATGCAGGCTCTGTGAATGCTTTCAGTCCTTTGTATGTGTTGTTTGCTTCATTTCAAACTTTTGATTACAGCTTATCAACCTGTGCATGATGTTTTATGTTGACAATTTCTGATTTGTGTCAATTTGCATGAGCAAGAAAGTGCTCACCACTCCTTTGGTGTATCACCCTTATCAGTTTAGTTTTAATTTTTGCATTTCTTATCCCTGTCTCCTTGCAAATTAGGATAAAATTAGGATCTGAACCTCTGCAGTTGTGCAAATAATAGATCTAATCAGAGGAGTTTGAGGAACCAGCCTCTAATCTGGAGATTCCTCTCTCATCTTGCAAGTCCCACACTTGGAGAGAGGTTTCAATGTTGTGCAATCACACTGGATGCCTAAAACATCAAGTTAGAACCTTTTGATTTCATCCAGGGGGTGTTGCTGATTTAATTGTTAACAACAGGACCAGTTTTGAGTTTGTTGAAATCAAGTACTAGGCACTGAGTATCAAAATGTATGAGATGTTAGCCACATATTTGGGTGCTTAGTATGTTCGTAATTCAATTTTACCTACACATGTGCTGAATTGGGGTTCCTTGCAGGTCCAAGTTACCTTGGAAGCATCCATTCATAAGTCATGAGTTGTAGCCTGCAAACTGATCTGAACTTTGAAAACCTCCTCTCTGAGCCACTTGGAAACCCACTAAAATGGACTGTGCAAGAGAAAAACCAGCACCACAAAAACTTTTCCATACAAAACTAAAGGCCATACATTCGCTCCAAAATGGAACATTCTACAGAGTGTGCACAAGCACTTCTTTTACAGATCTTAAAAACTACCTATCCTACTCTTTTTGGTATGAACAAAAGTGGGCTAAACAAACCCTGAACTGGCTGTCCTAGAAATATTCCTTTCTAGTTAGTTGCAACCATGCAACTGATTTGGCATTTAACATGGCTGATTGGAATGGAAAATCTTGATTTTTGTAAGAAGCTGGTCTTCCTTTCATCATGGTGTCAACTGAAGGTAAATTCAATACCTCTTTTAGACACATCTTTTGATTTAAGAGGAATGACAGCTGATCCATTAAGGTACCCTTGTTTAGCTCACCCTCATGCTTTAGATACTTGACTGAAGTTGTGACTTCTCCTTTGGTTTGCTAATGAAGACAATTGACCTTATTGGCTCTTAAGTTATGATCCTAAATATGCCCATAGCTCTGATTTTCAACTCCAAAAATGGAGTCTTCTTGTAGACCTTCTTTGGGTGGGTGATGTACCCCTAGAAGCAAATTAGGACTTTTTAAGTTGATGTTTTAGGCATCCATTGTGATTCATGGCAACATTGAAACCTCTTCCAAGTAGGGACTTGTAAAATGATGAGAGGAATCTCGTATTATTGAGGATCCAATGAAGATTGCTGATTTGCATTATTTGACACTACTGCAGAGGTTGGCAGAGATCCTCCATTTATCTTTTGGGAGACAGGGATCAAATTTTCCAAATCTTAATTCAAGATGGCATGTTGCACCAAAAGCTATGGAGAACACATATCTTGTCCTAATGAATCAAAAATTTGAAATGCAACATGGGAAAACATACAAAGCTGATACTTGTAGAATGAATGGTCTTGAAATGAAGGAAACATGGTAATTTCAGCTAGCTCTTCATCTAAACATTTCACTTCTAATTTCAGATGGAAAATCAAACTCTTGCATGGCTTTACCAGAAAGATGTATAAACCTGTTACAAACTGTGAAAAGGGTTTCCCATAGATTCTACATTTAAACTATCACTTGCTGGAGGTGAAAGAAGAAGTTTGTCAATGCCAAAAAAGTGTCAACCCTCAAGAAATGAGCCAAATCTGGCTTTTTACAGATGCATGAAGTCGAGCTCAGGAGAAGAAGCACGTAAAAAACATGGGAACCCATTCCTCACATTGATGGGAAATACATTAAACTCCTCAACATGGATGGACCTTACAAACATACCCTGTCAATTTTGACCATGCTTGGATGAAGAATGTGATAGTGATTTTGTATTAGCATTTGGTGTGATGTTAAAATGTGATTTCTAGGCCATGGGGACTTTGTTTAACGTTCACTAGATGGGGTTTTGAGATTAGCAGCTTTCATCTCTCCTCAATGAACCAAAATTAGAAATTCAGTGCAAAACTGGAATAATGTAGGTTCAGAATTTTAACAAATTTCCAATGGTATAAAGAACATGAAGGAGCTCTGGATCAAAAGCTATGATCGTTTCTTGACGATTTAGGGCAAAAACGGCCCAAAAACAGATCGGTGGGAAAAAATTTCAAATTTTACCTCTTTGCAAATGTCTTTGGATTTCAAAAATTTCCCATGCTACCGATGCCACGTGGACAAGCCTGATTCATTCTGGAATTATCTCTCCTTCACATCTTTGGGTTTTCCATTCCATTCTTCCACTTTGGAAAATTTGAGCAAATACTAGCAAATTTTTTCATTCCGCCCCCCCTGTGACACATTCACAGATCCTCCCGAACATTGGTTTGCGGGCCCTGCAAGAAAATTTCCATTTTAACCTTCGACCAAAATACTTGTAAAAAATTCAAATGTTGCCTCTGGACCCAGGTACTCCTCTGCCACTGGCAGCTTCCTTGCTTGGCTGAAGGCCTCAAAGGGAAAATTTTCCACAAAGACTCCGCCGAGCCATAACTTGAAAAATATAAGGAGTTTTTGAGGAAAAACTTTAAGCTTTCTGGAAAACAGATTAGAGAGTCTATCTGATGGTACTTTTCTAGACGGCCATATCCTTGATTCCTAGCAATTCATGATTAAAAATGTAGACTGGCAGGAACAAGAGCCATGAAAGAACACAAGGAGTATGTTGAAATGTGTTTTTTGGCCATGGACACGTACCAGAACCTTTTTGATTCTTTCCAAAATGAACCAAAATTAGAAATTCACCATGGAATAATGTAGGATTTGAATTTTAAGAGCAAATTTCTTGATTAAAGAACGTGAAAATCTGAGCTCTGGATCAAAAGATATGATCGTTGCAAATCAGCAGCACCCCTGGATGCAAATCAGGTTTCTAAGTTGATTTTAGAGCATCCAGTGTGATTGCACAACATTTCAAAACCTCTCTCCAAGTGTGGGACTTGTGAAAATGAGAGAGGAATCTCCAGATTAGAGGCTGGTTCCTCAAACTCCTCTGATTTAGATCTATATTTTGCACAACTACAGAGGTTCTAATCCTAATTCTACCCTAGATTGCAAGGAGACAGGGATAAAAATGCAAAAATGAAACTAAACTAAAGATGGTGATGCACCAAAAGGAGTGGTGAAACATTTTTTACCATGTAAATAGACACAAATTCATGAAATGCAACAAGGGAAAACATACACAAGCTGATAGATGTAATTAGAGGTCTTAAAATGAAGGAAAACAATACAAACAGAGGACTGAAAGCATTCACAGAGTTTGCACTGTCAATTCCATGTAAAAATCTCTTGCATTCCACCATCAAAGAGGTATAAACCTGTTACAAACTGTGAAAAAGGTCTGATTCTTACAACTATCACTTGTTGGAGGTGAAAGAAGAAGTTTGCAATGCCAAAAAGTGTTCAACCATGAAGAAATGAGCCAAATCTGGCTTTTACAGTGCATGGGTCGAGCCCAGGAGAGAGAAAACATGAAAAAATGTGGGAGCCCATTCCTCATTGATGGAAAATGCATTAAAACAACATGGAGGACCTTACAAACCCATACCCTGTCATTTTTGACCATATTGGAGAAGAATGCGACCCATTCTGTATTAAATTTGGTTGTTGAAATGTCATTTCTGGCCATGGACACGTACCAGAACCGTTTTTAAATTTTCTCTCTCCAAACTGAACCAAAATTAGAAATTGACCATGGAATCATGTAGATAATTTTAACATCTTTCCAATGATATAAAGAACATGAAAATCCGAGCTCTGGATCAAAAGATATGATCGTTTGAAGATTTAGGGCAAAAACATCCCAAAAACGGATCGACGGGAAAAAAGTTTCAAATTTTACCTTTTTTTGTCTTTGGAAATTTTTTCAAAAATTCTCCGCGCTCCGCTGGTCGGATGCCACGTGGCAAATTCCCTGCGGAATTCTCTCTCCTTCCATTTCGTGGGTTTTCCTTTGCGGGTTTTGACTTTTCTTACACTTTGGTGTTTTTTGGTCGCACGGGCCCCGTGGGAAAAAATCTTTCCATTTGAACCTTCAACCAAAATTTTTGAAAAAATTTCAAACTTGCCTTCGACCCTCGAACTCCTCTGCCACGTGGCAGCTTCCTATTGGCTGCGGGCCTCAAATGGGAAAATTTTCCACAAAAACTCCGCCGAGCCATAACTTGAAAAATATAAGGAGTTAGGAGGCAAACTTTACCTTTCTGGAAAGCTGAGAGAGAGCTCTATCTGATGGTGCCATTTCCAGAAAGCCTTGAGTGCCTGAAAATTAAAAAATGTAGACTGAGGCACAAGAGAGGCAAGAACACAAGGAGTTAGCCACAAAAATGAGCTGGGGCACCATTTTGGATAACAATTTTGGGGACTCAGAGGGGTCATCTGCCTGCTAGATGAAAATACCAGTTGCCTAAAGCACTCCATTGGGCATGGAGTCATCAAATATTCTGTTTAGAACCCCAACTGACTTAGAATGTGCAAGGAGGAAGATGGAATATCACATGATGGAAGCAAGGACTGCAAAACATCTCCAGGGACAGCAAGTTGTGCCAAAGCACTTAGGGAAAGCAAAAGTAACCTACAACAAAACAATGTGCACAAGCACTTGGAGGAATGAAAATCTAATCTAATATTTACAAGGTGGTAAATTTCCCTCTAGAAGCAACGCTTGAGATAGATTCCATTGACTGGAATCTGCAGTTCTTCACCATCCAATGAGGCCAATTGGAAAGCATTGTTGTTCTTGCACTTTGTGACCATGTATGGGCCACTCCAAATGGCATCAAATTTTGAATGCCTTCCCGGTTTTGCTCTATCCACATCCCATTTCAACACTAGATCTCCAACCTGAAAAGATCTATCCTTGGCCTTCCTATCAAAGGTCTTTTTGATCAAAGCTTGATCCTTTTCCATTGCTTGGGATGCCTGATTTCTGACCTCCTGCAGCTCCATCAACTCTGCATATCTCACCTCCATGGGCTCAAACTCTAGCAACTCTAATTGCTTCATGAGTTCCAATGTTGGCAACTCAAGTGACATGGGCAAGATTGCCTCTCTTCCATAGACAAGTTTGAATGGAGAGTTACCTGTGGATCTCTTGGGAGTTATCCTATCAGCCCATAAGGCTGATTTCAGTTTGGTATGCCAAGACCTCTGATTCTCATCAAGAGTCCTCCTAATGATCCTCAACAAGTTCTTGTTTGTAGACTCGGCCTGGCCATTACCTTGAGGGTAATAGTTTGATGAAGTGCTTAGGTAGATCCCGTTCTTGATAGCCCACTCAGTCACCTTGGATCCAATGAATGCCAATGCATTATCTGAGATTATTGTAGCAGGTATACCAAATCTGGTTGCTATCCCCTCATAAAAGTCTAAGATGCTGGACTCATTTACTTCTTTGAGTGCTACTGCTTCATTCGATTTGGTGAAGTAGTCTGTGGCTGTCAAAATCCATTTGTGCCCTTGACTTGAATTGGGATTAATGACTCCAATGAAGTCCAAACCCCATTGCATGAATGGCTGGTCAACTGAGATTGGATGCAATGGAAGGGCAGCAAGTCTCTCTTTTCCTGTGAAGAATGCACAATTCTTACACCTCTTAATCCATGCATAGCAATCACTGAAAATTTTAGGCCAATAATAACCAGCCTTCATGATTTTTAGAGCTGTCACTCTTGGTGCAAAATGACCACCAGCTGGTCCACCATGGAACTCTTCCAACACCCTATGAATCTGATTTGTGCTAATGCATCTCAGCAGCACTCCATTCACATCTTTCTTGAACAAAACTCCATCAACAATGGCATATGGGACAGCCTGCAATCTGAAGTGTCTTCTTTGGGTCTTGTTCATCTCCGGAGGGCATAGGCCTGTGCTTAGGAAGTGTATTATACCTTGGGTCCAGCAAGGAGTGGGGGGCAGCATTGTCTTCTTCTTGATTGCCACTTGGCTCATGGCTGTCCCTGGACTGTCAAAACAGCCTCTTCTTCATTGCATACTTCTTTTTGCTTCCCCAAAACCAGCTGCTCACACAATCCTTTTCCTCTTACCAGCTTGGTGATCTTGATCTCAATGTCATACTCCATGACACAGGTGATCCAACCTGCCCTTTTCTCATTCAAATCTTTGTTGAGGAGGAAGTCCTTAACCCCAGCATGTGAGACCAGCAACTGGACCTTGTTGTTTGAGACTAAATGCTTGAATTTCTTCAAGCTTCTGATTACTGCCAGCACATGCTTCTCAATAAAAGAATACCTCACCTCATAGTCATCTAGGCTCTGGCTGAAGAAAGCAATTGGCTGCTCATCATTATCCTTGTTCTGCTGTACCAAAATGGCAGAAATAGTATCATTACCTCCAAATGCATAGAGGATGAAATCCTTGGAGAAGTCCGGTTGATGAGAGTTGGTGCTTGAGAGATGGCTTCTTTGATTGCTTCAAAACTCTCCTTGCCTTCTGCCGTCCACTTGAAAGCCATGCTCTTCTTTAACATTTTGGTGATAGGTTTGACAAGGGCTGCAAAATCTGGGACAAACCTCCGAACAAAGTTTATCCTCCCCAAGAAACTCTGAAGGGATTTCTTGTGGCTTGGCAATGGTAGTGCTCTTATGGCTTCAACTCTCTCTGGATCAATTGCTAATCCTTCTTTGGAGACAATATGGCCAAGGAGCTTTCCTTCATGTGCAAGAAAGATACACTTCTTAGGATTCAAAGACACTCCAAATCTCCTACACCTCGTGAAAACTTGTCTCAAATGAGAGAGGTGGTCTGCTGCATTTTTGGAAAAAATAGTGATATCATCAAGGTAAATCAGCACCACGTTGTTAATCAAACCTTTGAACACCATGTCCATTGCTCTTTGGAAGGTAGCACCAGCGTTGGACAGCCCAAATGGCATTTTCCTGTATGCAAAAGTCCCCCATTTGGTTGTGAAGGTTGTCTTGAACTGGTCTTCTTCCTTCACCATAATCTGATTGTAGCCTGAGTAGCCATCAAGTAGTGAAAACCTCTCGGAGCCAGCCACAACTTGCAAGATTTGCTCCATGGAAGGGAGTGGGTAATGGTCCTTGAGAGATGTTCTATTTAAGTCTCTGAAATCAACACACAATTCTGATCTCTCCACTCTTCTTTCTGACTGGAACCAAGTTGGCAACCCAACTAGAATGCTTTATTGGGAA
This sequence comes from Taxus chinensis, assembly GCA_019776745.2. Lineage (NCBI taxonomy): Eukaryota > Viridiplantae > Streptophyta > Pinopsida > Cupressales > Taxaceae > Taxus > Taxus chinensis. The sequence goes on along the minus strand of JAHRHJ020003703.1, from coordinate 76,785 downwards.
TATGATTCTTGACTCAATCAACTTGTCCAATTCTTTCCTCATGAGAGGCTCCATGTGTGGATTGACTGGTCTTTGTTTCTGCCTGATAGGCTTAGTATTTGGATCCAATTCAATGGTATGCTGAGCTAAGTTGGGATTGAAACCTTTCAAATCTTCATAGCTCCAAGCAAACACATCAGGGAACTCTTGACACAGCTGTATGAACTCATACCTTTCTTGTTCAGTTGTCATCTTTCCAATTTGCAATGGTTTGTTCTCTTCCACCAAGATGGATACTGAATCTTCTCTCTTGACCTGAATGTTTGCTTTCTCTTTCCTAAACTGATCATTGGGATTAAAAATGGACTCCAAAGTGATAAGTCCCTTGGGCAGCTTGTTAGTTCTCAGCTGTACCACTTGGTCACCATACTGCTGTTCCAGTTATTCTTGATTCTTAGCTGAGAACTCAGCTTCTTCTTGCAAGAAATGGATGATTTGATGGTCATTCTCAAATACTTGCCAACTGACATTGTTATCCGGCACTGAAGGCCTCACAATCACATGGATGTTTGGATGTACCTTGTCTTGTTGAATGCTTTCCACAATGTCAAAGGCTGCCCCTACTGCTGCAAGCCTGTCAGCAGCTTGATTCTCTTTCCTAGGAATGGATTTGATGCCAAAACCCTCAAAATCTTCCATGAGGTCCCATACCCTATTCTTGTAGCACTTGAGTAGATCATTCTTGGTAGCATGCTGTCCCTTGACCTGATTTACAATCAATTCACTGTCACCAAAGACTTGCAAGTTCTTTATTTTCTTCTTGATTGCCCAATGCATCCCTTGCACCAAGGCTTCATATTCAGCAGTGTTATTGGAGCATGCAAACTGAAATCTAAAAGCTGAATAGTACTTTACTCCTTGAGGTGAAACAAGCATAGCTCCACCTCCTGCACCTTGTCTACTCCTTGATCCATCAAAAAACAGCTGCCATACCTCATTGTCATCCTTGATGGTTTGGCTTGGTGATGCTAGGAATAGGCTGATTTTCTTCATGTATACAATAGACCCCTAGCTTAGATTCTTCTACTTCTTGATAAGGATCAAAAGCATGTACCTTGTTTTCCCATTCATCAAGAGTTAGATCCGGGATGCTCCCAACCTTGGTGTCAGCTTCATCAGCTGCTTGGGTGATCTTCTTGATCAAATGCTGAACAATTGGCATTGATCTGACTTGGAGTGTAAGGCTCAATGTGGAAGTTTGCAATAAGTTCAGACCTGATTGTAGCTTTGGTTCCATACCTCGTTCTGAAAGTATGTGTGACCAATCAGCAGACAAATATCCCTGGAAATCTTGGCTGTGAAGTCCTCTGACAAGCATAGGGCAAAGAGTGGTGGAAGGTCTATGACTGATACATCTTGTAAAACAACAACATTTGGACATGCATGCAAGGTAAGACTCAAGTTTCTAATCACCCCAACTGTTTGTTACTGTTGTCCCATCCAGCTGCACTACCCCTTTGGATATGGTTTCATACTAGAGCCCTAGCTGATCAGCTATTTGTTTAATGGCATCACTGAAAAACTACTTGCCCTTGAAAATCTATCATGCAATTGTGCACTAACTTTACCTTTCCAATGATTAATGAAACATAGAAAGGAGGGGGCTTCAAAATGGTTTTACCTTGCTGTCCTCCATGATTTCCCTCAGGCTGGGCAATGCATTTGTGAGCACTTTCTTTGCATGCAGATGAACTTGCTGATTCGAAGTTGGCCAGTCCTTCATGGGCAGCTTGTAGTCAAATATTACTTGCCTACTGATTAGATAGTGGCATTACCAATTGAATATCATGGAAGCAGTTTCTGAGTCATCTCCAAAATATACCAAGGGTGAAGTGACCAAAAGGATGCAGTCTTAAGGGTGAAGCAAAACTAACCTACAACAACATGTGCAACACTTAGATCTGGGCATGAAAATTGGGTCATGTGATACAAGGTGACTAAATTTCTTTATTGGAAGCAAAATTTTCTCATGTTTGGAAGGTATTCTTCACCATGAATGAGGCCAAAGAAGCCAAAACATTCTTGCACTACAATGACCATGTATGATATCACTCCAAAGAATTTTGAATGCCTTCCCGAGTTGCTGGTATCCACAACCCATTTTTTAGAACAATTGGGTTGAGCATCTGAAAAGATCTATCCTTGGCCTTCTTATCAAAGGTCTTTTTGATCAAAGCTTGATCCTTCTCCATTGCTTGGGATGCCTGATTTCTGATCTCTTGCAGCTCCATCAACTCTGCATACCTCACCTCCATGGGCTTCAAACTCTAGCAACTCCAGCTTGCTTCATGAGTTCCAATGTTAGCAACTCAAGTGACATGGGCAAGATTGCCTCTCTTCCATAGACAAGTTTGAATGGAGAGTTACCTGTGGATCTCTTGGGAGTTATCCTATTAGCCCATAAGGCTGATTTTAGTTTGGTATGCCAAGACCTCTGATTCTCATCAAGAGTCCTCCTAATGATCCTTAACAAGTTCTTGTTTGTAGACTCGGCCTGGCCATTACCTTGAGGGTAATAGTTTGATGAAGTGCTTAGGTAGATACCGTTCTTGACAGCCCACTCAGTCACCTTAGATCCAATGAATGCCAATGCATTATCTGAGATTATTGTAATTAATGGTACACCAAATCTGGTTGTTATCCCCTCATAAAAGTCTAAGATGCTAGACTCATTTGCCTCTTTGAGTGCTACAGCTTCTGTCCATCTGGTGAAGTAGTCCGTGGCTGTCAAAATCCATTTGTGCCCTTGGCTTGAATTGGGATTAATGACTCCAATGAAGTCCAAACCCCATTGCATGAATGGCTGGTCAACTGAGATTGGATGTAATGGAAGGGCAGCAAGTCTCTCTTTTCCTGTGAAGAATGCACAATTCTTACACCTCTTGATCCATGCATAGCAATCACTGAAGATTTTAGGCCAATAATAACCAGCCTTCATGATTTTTAGAGCTGTCACTCTTGGTGCAAAATGGCCACCAGCTGATTGTCCACCATGGAACTCTTCCAACACTCTTTGAATCTGATTTGTGCTAATGCATCTCAGCAAACTCCATTCACATCTTTCTTGAACAAAACTCCATCAACAATGGCATACGGGAACAGCCTGCAATCTGAAGTGTCTCCTTTGGGTCTTGTTCATCTCCGAAGGGCATAGGCCTGTGCCTTGGAAGTGTATAATACCTTGGGTCCAGCAAGGAGTGGGGGCAAGCATTGTCTTCTTCTTGATTGCCACTTGGCTCATGGCTTGTCCTGGACTGTCAAAACAGCCTCTTCTTCATTGCATACTTCTTCTTGCTTCCCCAAAACTAGCTTCTCACACAATCCTTTCCCTCTTACCAGTTTGGTGATCTTGATCTCAATGTCATACTCCATGACATGGGTGATCCAACCTGCCCTTTTCTCATTCAAATCCTTGTTGAGGAGGAAGTCCTTGACCCCAGCATGTGAGACCAGTAACTTGGACCTTGTTGTTTGAGACTAAATGCTTGAATTTCTTCAAGCTTCTGATTACTGCCAAGTACATGCTTCTCAATAAAAGAGTACTTCACCTCATAGTCATCTAGGCTCTGGCTGAAGAAGGCAATTGGCTGCTCATCATTATCCTTGTTCTGCTGTACCAAAATGGTAGAAATAGTGTCATTACCTCCAAATGCATAGAGGATGAAATCCTTGGAGAAGTCCTGGGTTGATGAGAGTTGGTGCTTGAGAGATGGCTTCTTTGATTGCTTCAAAACTCTCCTTGCCTTCTGCTGTCCACTTGAAAGCCATGCTCTTCTTTAACATTTTGGTGATGGGCTTGACAAGGGCTGCAAAATCTGGGACAAACCTCTGAACAAAGTTTATCCTTCCCAAGAAACTCTGAAGGGCTTTCTTGTGGCTTGGCAATGGTAGTGCTCTTATGGCTTCAACCCTCTCTGGATCAATTGCTAATCCTTCTTTGGAGACAATATAACCAAGGAGCTTTCCTTCATGTGCAAGAAAGATACACTTCTTAGAATTCAAAGACACTCCAAATCTCCTGCAGTTTGTGAAGACTTGTCTCAAATGAGAGAGGTGGTCTGCTGCATTTTTGGAAAAAACAGTGATATCATCAAGGTAAATCAGCACCACGTTGTTAATCAAACCTTTGAATGCCATGTCCATTGCCCTTTGGAAGGTAGCACCAGCGTTGGACAGCCCAAATGGCATTTTCCTGTATGCAAAAGTTCCCCATTTGGTTGTGAAGGCTGTCTTGAACTGGTCTTCTTCCTTCACCATAATCTGATTGTAGCCTGAGTAGCCATCAAGTAGTGAAAACCTCTCGGAGCCAGCCACAACTTGCAAGATTTGCTCCATGGAAGGGAGTGGGTAATGGTCCTTGAGAGAGGCTCTATTCAAGTCTCTGAAGTCAACACACAATCTGATCTCTCCACTCTTCTTTCTGACTGGAACTAAGTTGGCAACCCAACTAGAATGCTTGATTGGGAATATGATCCTTGACTCAATCAGCTTGTCCAATTCTTTCCTCATGAGAGGCTCCATGTGTGGATTGACTGGTCTTTGTTTCTGCCTGACAGGCTTAGTATTTGGATCCAATTCAATGGTATGCTGAGCTAAGTTGGGATTGAAACCTTTCAAGTCTTCATAGCTCCAAGCAAACACATCAGGGAACTCTTGACACAGCTGTATGAACTCATACCTTTCTTGTTCAGTTGTCATCCTTCCAATTTGCAATGGTTTGTTCTCTTCTACCAAGATGGATACTGAATCCTCTCTCTTGACCTGAATGTTTGCTTTCTCCTTTCTAAACTGATCATTGGGATTAAAAATGGACTCCAAAGTGATAAGTCCCTTGGGCAGCTTGTTAGTTCTCAGCTGTACCACTTGGTCACCATACTGCTGTTCCAATTTTTCTTGATTCTTGGCTGAGAACTCAGCTTCTTCTTGCAAGAAATGGATGATTTGCTGGTCATTCTCAAACACTTGCCAACTAACATTGTTATCTGGCACTGAAGGCCTCACAATCACGTGGATGTTTGGTTGTACCTTGTCTTGTTGAATGCTTTCCACAATGTCAAAGGCTGCCCCTACTGCTGCAAGCCTGTCAGCAGCTTGATTCTCTTTCCTAGGAATGGATTTGATGCCAAAACCCTCAAAATCTTCCATGAGGTCCCACACCCTGTTCTTGTAGCACTTGAGTAGATCATTCTTGGCAGCATGTTCCCTTGACCTGATTTACAATCAATTCACTGTCCCCAAAGACTTGCAAGTTCTTTATTTTCTTCTTTATTGCCCAATGCATCCCTTGCACCAAGGCTTCATATTCAGCAGTGTTATTGGAGCATGCAAACTGAAATCTAAAAGCTGAATAGTACTTTACTCCTTGAGGTGAAACAAGCATGGCTCCACCTCCTACACCTTGTCTACTCCTTGATCCATCAAAAAACAGCTGCCATACCTCATTGTCATCTTTGTGGTTTGGCTTGGTGATGCTAGGAATAGGCTGATTTTCTTCGTGTATGCAATAGACCCCTAGCTTAGATTCTTCTACTTCTTGATAAGGATCAAAAGCATGTACCTTGTTTGCCCATTCATCAAGAGTTAGATCCGGGATGCTTCCAACCTTGGTGTCAGCTTCATCAGTGCTTGGGTGATCTTCTTGATCAAATGCTGAGCAATTGGCATTAATCTGACTTGGAGTGTAAGGCTCAATGTGGAAGTTTGCAATAGGTTCAGACCTGATTGTAGCTTTGGTTCCATACCTCATTCTGAACAGCATGTGTGACCAATCAGCAGACAAATATCCCCCAATCTTGGCTGTGAAGTCCCTTGACAAGCATAGGGCAAAGAGTGGTGGAAGGTCTATGACTGATACATCTTGTAAAACAACAACATTTGGACATGCATGCAAGGTAAGACTCAAGTTTCTAATCACTCCAACTGTTGTTACTGCTGTCCCATCTAGCTGCACTACCCCTTTGGATATTGTTTCATACTGGAGCCCTAGCTGATCAGCTATTTGTTTAGGCATCACTGAGCTACTTGCCCCGGAATCTATCATGCAATTGTGCACTAGCTGATTTCCAATGATTAATGAAACATAGAAAGGAGGGGGCTTCAACATTTTACCTTGCTGTCCTCCATGATTTCCCTCAGGCTGGGCAGCATTTGTGAGCACTTTGTCTTGCATCTGAACTTGCTGATTCGAAGTTGGCCAGTCCTTCATGGCAGCTTGTAGCAATCTCTTTGGCCTGGGATAGATAGGGATTCCCACATTGATATATTAACATTTGTCTTCTTCATCTGATCAATGATACTGAATGGTGATGAAGGATCTCTTTGTTGTCCCTTTGTTTGTACATTCACTCCTTGCACGTGGGCAGCAACAACTGGTATTTGAGTTGGTCTAGGAGCTGTTCTTGGCTGCCCTTGTGCATTTGAAATTGGATTTTGCTTGCCAACCATTTGTGGAGCCATGGAAGGTTGTGGATTGGTTGGAGCTAATGGCTGTTCTTCACCCAAATTCCTCCTTTTTGACCTTGTGTTGGCTGCAACACCTTGAGAAACTGCTTGATTCATGCCACAAAAATCTTCTGCTTGCCAATTTACCAATGTGGTGTCATTTGGGGCTGATTGCTGTTGGAATGTTTCTTGTTGTTGGTTGTTTCCTTGACTGCCCTCACCCTCCACACCAGTAGTTGTCACCATTAGTGCTTGATTCAAAGCACCATTGAAGCACATGGATTGGTTATGAGGCTCATTGCATGGAAAACACCAGTCATACTCCTGAGCAATGTTGTTTTGTGTTGGCACCAATGCCTTAGAGGCAGATATGGCATTTGGATTATAGGGCTGAAATGGTCTATTGGCAGGAGGCCTTGTTTGATTCATATTTGCAGCTGGATTAGGTGGTCTTTGTGGTTGGTATGGCTGCCTGTTAGGCTGAGCTTGGGGCTTGATAAGAAGGTCTAAAACCTTGGGCTTGTTGCCTCTTGAGAGTAACCAGCTCATTGCCTAGGTTTTGCAATTGCTTCATGACTTCTTGAAGCTCATTTGGGGCACTTGGAGATGAAGTGGAAGCTTCATTTGAACTCTGATTTCTAGGAGTGGGAGAAGGAGCCAAATTAGGTGCTTGATTGGTGTTTGGACTCTCTAAACTTGGAAACAATGGCATGGGAGGTCTAGGGGCAAGTTTTCCAGCTTGGATCAAACAATTTTCAGCCCTAATGGCAATGCTATAAGCCATAGGGATAGTTATGCCTCCCATGGACTGAATCAACATAGAAATATCAGAATTTAGAGCTTTGAGATAGTAGAGAAAAGCACCTTCTGCTGTTGGCCTGACTGCCACTGGAATTCTCTCCCAAGTCTTTTGAAATCTGAAGTTGAAATCGGTCAGCTGTTCATTGGGAGCTCTCTTGATGGTTGTCAGCTGCTCCAAAAGAGACAAGTTGTCTCCCTTCTCTCCAAATTGCTCATGAAGTGCTATACACAGCTGATTCCAATTTGTGATAGAACCAGCTCCAAGGCTTCTAAACCATTGCAATGCTTTCCCCTTGAATGAAGATGCCAGTAACTTGACAGCCACTTGCATCTCATTGATTTCATGAATTGCACAAAGGTTAGCAATGTCTTTAACATGATCACCTGGAGTAGTCTGATTTTCTCCAGTGAAGTAGGGAATGTTCTTCAAGGCTGCAATAGGAATTGGATGTTGTGCATTGAGGGCAAGTGGGCTGCTGCCTGTGAAGTTGACATAGGGGTTGTTTTGTGCCATTCTAATTGGTCTTAAAACCCTTGTTGACTGAATGAAAGGCCTACCAGGTGGAGGAGTTGAGAGAGTTCTGTTTGGTGGAGATGGAGACCTTTGAATCCTTCTTCCTCTTTTCCTTCTTCTTGGAGATAACTGCAGATATTCAAACAACACTTCTTCTTCTCCAACTCTTGACCTTGTGGTGATTCTTCTCATGAGTTTTCAGGCCTGCACTGCTGAAACCAGTCTGTTGTTGTTTTACAAGATGTATCAGTCATAGACCTTCCACCACTCTTTGCCCTATGCTTGTCAAGGGACTTCACAGCCAAGATTGGAGGATATTTGTCTGCTGATTGGTCACACATGCTGTTCAGAATGAGGTATGGAACCAAAGCTACAATCAGGTCTGAACCTATTACAAACTTCCACATTGAGCCTTACACTCCAAGTCAGATCAATGCCAATTGTTCAGCATTTGATCAAGAAGATCACCCAAGCACTGATGAAGCTGACACCAAGGTTGGAAGCATCCCAGATCTAACTCTTGATGAATGGGCAAACAAGGTACATGCTTTTGATCCTTATCAAGAAGTAGAGGAATCTGAGCTAGGGGTCTATTGCATACATGAAGAAAATCAGCCTATTCCTAGCATCACCAAGCCAAACCACAAGGATGACAATGAGGTATGGCAGCTATTTTTTGATGGATCAAGGAGTAGACAAGGTGCAGGAGGTGGAGCTATGCTTGTTTCACCTCAAGGAGTAAAGTACTATTCAGCTTTTAGATTTCAGTTTGCATGCTCCAATAACACTGCTGAATATGAAGCCTTGGTGCAAGGGATGCATTGGGCAATCAAGAAGAAAATAAAGAACTTGCAAGTCTTTGGTGACAGTGAATTGATTGTAAATCAGGTCAAGGGACAGCATGCTGCCAAGAATGATCTACTCAAGTGCTACAAGAACAGGGTGTGGGACCTCATTGAAGATTTTGAGGGTTTTGGCATCAAATCCATTCCTAGGAAAGAGAATCAAGCTGCTGACAGGCTTGCAGCAGTAGGGGCAGCCTTTGACATTGTGGAAAGCATTCAAAAAGACAAGGTACAGCCAAACATCCATGTGATTGTGAGGCCTTCAGTGCCAGATAACAATGTCAGTTGGCAAGTGTTTGAGAATGACCAGCAAATCATCCATTTCTTGCAAGAAGAAGCTGAGTTCTCAGCTAAGAATCAAGAAAAATTGGAACAACAGTATGGTGACCAAGTGGTACAGCTGAGAACTAACAAGCTGCCCAAGGGACTTATCACTTTGGAGTCCATTTTCAATCCCAATGATCAGTTTAGGAAGGAGAAAGCAAACATTCAGGTCAAGAGAGAAGATTCAGTATCCATCTTGGTGGAAGAGAACAAACCATTGCAAATTGGAAAGATGACAACTGAACAAGAAAGGTATGAGTTCATACAGCTGTGTCAAGAGTTCCCTGATGTGTTTTCTTGGAGCTATGAAGATTTGAAAGGTTTCAATCCCAACTTAGCTCAGCATACCATTGAATTGGATCCAAATACTAAGCCTGTCAGGCAGAAACAAAGACCAGTCAATCCACACATGGAGCCTCTCATGAGGAAAGAATTGGACAAGCTGATTGAGTCAAGAATCATATTCCCAATCAAGCATTCTAGTTGGGTTGCCAACTTGGTTCCAGTCAGAAAGAAGAGTGGAGAGATCAGATTGTGTGTTGATTTCAGAGACTTAAATAGAGCATCTCTCAAGGACCATTACCCACTCCCTTCCATGGAGCAAATCTTGCAAGTTGTGGCTGGCTCCGAGAGGTTTTCACTACTTGATGGCTACTCAGGCTACAATCAGATTATGGTGAAGGAAGAAGATCAGTTCAAGACAGCCTTCACAACCAAATGGGGAACTTATGCATACAGGAAAATGCCATTTGGGTTGTCCAACGCTGGAGCTACCTTCCAAAGGGCAATGGACATGGCATTCAAAGGTTTGATTAACAACATGGTGCTGATATACCTTGATGATATCACTATTTTTTCAAAAATGCAGCACACCACCTCTCTCATTTGAGACAAGTTTTCACAAGGTGCAGGAGATTTGGAGTGTTTTTGGATCCTAAAAGTGTATCTTTCTTGCACATGAAGGAAAGCTCCTTGGCCATATTGTCTCCAAAGAAGGATTAGCAATTGATCCAGAGAGGGTTGAAGCCATAAGAGCACTACCATTGCCAAGCCACAAGAAAGCCCTTCAGAGTTTCTTGGGGAGGATAAATTTTGTTCGGAGGTTTGTCCCAGATTTTGCAGCCCTTGTCAAGCCTATCACCAAAATGTTAAAGAAAAGCATGGCTTTCAAGTGGACATCAGAAGGCAAGGAGAGTTTTAAAGCAATCAAAGAAGCCATCTCAAAAGCACCAACTCTCATCAACCCGGACTTCTCCAAGGATTTCATCCTCTATGCATTTGGAGGTAATGATACTATTTCTGCCATTTTGGTACAGCAGAACAAGGACAATGATGAGCAGCCAATTGCTTTCTTCAGCCAGAGCCTAGATGACTATGAGGTGAGATATTCTTTTATTGAGAAGCATGTGCTTGCAGTAATCAGGAAGCTTGAAGAAATTCAAGCATTTAGTCTCAAACAACAAGGTCCAGTTGCTGGTCTCTCATGCTGGGGTTAAGGACTTCCTCCTCAACAAAGATTTGAATGAGAAAAGGGCAGGTTGGATCACTCGTGTCATGGAGTATGACATTGAGATCAAGATCACCAAGCTGGTAAGAGGAAAAGGATTGTGTGAGTAGCTGATTTTGGGGAAGCAAAAAGAAGTATGCAATGAAGAAGAGGCTGTTTTGACAGTTCAAGACAGCCATGAGCCAAGTGGCACTCAAGAAGAAAATAATGCTGTCCCCACTCCTTGCTGGACCCAAGGTATAATGCACTTCCTAAGCACAGGCCTATGCCCTTCAGAGATGAACAAGACCCAAAGAAGATACTTCAGATTGCAGGCTGTCCCATATGCCATTGTTGATGGAGTTTTGTTCAAGAAAGATGTGAATGGAGTGCTGCTGAGATGCATTAGCACAAATCAGATTCATAGGGTGTTGGAAGAGTTCCATGGTGGACCAGCTGGTGGTCATTTTGCACCAAGAGTGACAGCTCTAAAAATCATGAAGGCTGGTTATTATTGGCCTAAAATTTTCAGTGATTGCTATGCATGGATCAAGAGGTGTAAGAATTGTGCATTCTTCACAGGAAAAGAGAGACTTGCTGCCCTTCCATTGCATCCAATCTCAGTTGACCAGCCATTCATGCAATGGGGTTTGGACTTCATTGGAGTCATTAATCCCAATTCAAGCCAAGGGCACAAATGGATTTTGACAGCCACAGACTACTTCACCAAGTGGACTGAAGCAGTAGCACTCAAAGAAGCAAATGAGTCTAGCATCTTAGACTTTTATGAGGGGATAGCAACCAGATTTGGTATACCTGCTACAATAATCTCAGATAATGCATTGGCATTCATTGGATCCAAGGTGACTGAGTGGGCTGTCAAGAACGGGATCTACCTAAGCACTTCATCAAACTATTACCCTCAAGGTAATGGCCAGGCTGAGTCTACAAACAAGAACTTGTTGAGGATCATTAGGAGGACTCTTGATGAGAATCAGAGGTCTTGGCATACCAAACTGAAATCAGCCTTATGGGCTGATAGGATAACTCCCAAGAGATCCACAGGTAACTCTCCATTCAAGCTTGTTTATGGAAGAGAGGCAATCTTGCCCATGTCACTTGAGTTGCCAACATTGGAACTCATGAAGCAGTTAGAGTTGCTAGAGTTTGAGCCCATGGAGGTGAGATATGCAGAGTTGATGGAGCTGCAAGAGGTCAGAAATCAGGCATCCCAAGCAATGGAGAAGGATCAAGCTTTGATCAAGAAGACCTTTGATAGGAAGGCCAAGGATAGATCTTTCCAAGTTGGAGATCTAGTGTTAAAATGGGATGTGGATAGAGCAAAACCGGGAAGGCATTCAAAATTTGATGCCATTTGGAGTGGCCCATACATGGTCACAAAGTGCAAGAACAACAATGCTTTCCAATTGGCTTCATTGGATGGTGAAGAACTGCAGATTCCAGTCAATGGAATCTATCTCAAGCATTGCTTCTAGAGGGAAATTCTCCACCTTGTAAATATTAGCTTAGATTTTCATTCCTCCAAGTGCTTGTGCACATTGTTTTGCTGTAGGTTAGTTTTGCTTTCCCTAAGTGCTTTGGCATAGCTTGCTGTCCCTGGAGATGTTTTGCAGTCCTTGCTTCCATCAGGTGATATTCCATCTTCCTCCTTGCACATTCTAAGTCAGTTGGGGTTCTAAACAGAAAATTTGATGACTCCATGCCCAATGGACTGCTTCAGGCAACTGGTATCTTCATCTAGCAGGCAGATGACCCCTCTGAGTCGCCAAAATTGTTATCCAAAATGTGCCCCTACTCATTTTTGTGGCTAACTCCTTGTGTTCTTGCCTCTCTTGTGCCTCAGTCATACATTTTTTGATTTTCAGGCACTCAAATCTTTCTAGAAATGGCACCATTGGATAGAGCTCTCTCTCAGCTTTCCAGAAAGGTAAAGTTTTCCTCCTAACTCCTTATATTTTTCAAGTTATGGCTCGGCGGAGTTTTTGTGGGAAATTTTCCCCTTTGAAGGCCCGCAGCCAATAGGAAGCTGCCACGTGTCAAGAAGTGGCAGGGGTCGGAGGAAAACTTGGATTTTTTTAAAAAGTGTACCAGGAAAACCCGCGGATTTCAAGGAAGGAGAATTCTGAGAGCAATCATAATGGCCATTGGCATCCTTTGGAAAAAATTTGAAAAATTTTCCAAAGACCAAAAAGAGGTAAAATTTGAAATTTTTTCCCGCCGATCCGTTTTTGGGCCTGTTTTTGCCCTAAATCTTCAAATCGATCATATCTTTCGATCCAGAGCTCAGATTTTCACGTTCTTTATATCAATGGAAAGCTGTTGAAATTATCTACATGATTCCATGGTCAATTTTAATTTTGGTTCAGTTTGGAGAGAGAAAATTCAAAAAACATCTTCTGGTACGTGTCCATGGCCAGAAATGACATTTCAACAACCAAATTTAATACAAAATGGGTCGCATTCTTCTCCAATATGGTCAAAAATGTCAGGGCATGGGTTTGTAAGGTCCTCCATGCTATTTTAATGCATTTTCCATCAATGAGGAATGGCTCCCATGTTTTTTACATTTTCTCTCTCCTGGGCTCGACCCATGCACTGTAAAAGCCAGATTTGGCTCATTTTTCATGGTTGAACACTTTTTGGCATAGCAAAACTTCTTCTTTCACCTCCAGCAAGTGATTTTGTAAGAATCAGACCTTTTTCATGATTGTAACAGGTTTATACCTCTTTGATGGTGGAATGCAAGAGATTTTTACATGTGAAAAATGACAGTGCAAACTCTGTGAATGCTTTCAGTCCTCTGTTTGTATTGTTTGCTTCATTTCAAGACCTCTAATTACATCTTATCAGCCTTGTGTATGTTTTCCCTTGTTGCATTTCATGAATTTGTGTCTATTTGCATGAACAAAAAATGTTTCACCACTCCTTTTGGTGCATCACCATCTTTAGTTTAGTTTCAATTTTTGCATTTTTATCCCTGTCTCCTTGCAATTTAGAGTAGGATTAGGATTTGAACCTCTGTAGTTGTGCAAATATAGATCTAAATCAGAGGAGTTTGAGGAACCAGCCTCTAATCTGGAGATTCCTCTCTCATTTTCACAAGTCCCACACTTGGAGAGAGGTTTCCATGTTGTGCAATCACACTGGATGCCTAAAACATCAACTTAGAAACCTTGATTTGCATCCAGGGGTGCTGCTGATTTGCAACAACAGGTTTCTTTATCTCATGCAGACCTGGAAATTCAACATGATTCTTCTAACATGTTGCATTTTGCGAACATGACTACTTGAATTAATTGTCAAAACTCAAATTTGGCATCCCAACTGGACATAGACTTTAATCACATTTCAACTCAACAGTTTTTGGAAGAAACCTCATTTTTGTGCTCATGGCACATTGTGCAAGGATGGAAAATTTTGACAAATTTGTTTGACCAAGGGCCTCATCCCCTAAATCATTTTATGGATTTGGAAACATGGTGAAGACCTCCATGTTTTCATTTTAACTCTCTCATTGCATCCCAGCAATTTTTCAATGTGGTTGTTAAATGGGCTGGTACAAAATACAAACAAAATGTGCATAAGTAGAGGAAGTACCAACTTCCTTCACATTATAAGCTTTTCATTTCAACAAATCCATGCGGACTTAGAGATTGTGAACAAGTTTTAATGCCTTCACATGTAATGACTCACTTGGATCCTTGGAGATCCTTGGTGGGAACCTTTCACATGAGCATTGAATTTTTATTGCAATTGATTCAAATTGCATTCAATCCACATGATATCCATGAGTAATGGGACACTATTAAACATATCTTCATTTGACTAACATGGTGCAAATGACAAGGTTTTGCAGCCATGGAAAATGATGTAGTAATTGGTTCATGTAGTGCATGTTAGCATCACCTAAAGTCCTGTTCATAAGGCAATGAATCATGATAAAAGGCCTCAAAATGAGTAGGAGAATTTCCTGCACATTTGAAACCTCATAAACTTGTGTCTTGATTGAGAAAAATACAGATCAAACTTACTAGTTTGAGGAACCAGACCAATCTCTGGAATAATTCCATTATTTTTCATTGCAAATCCCTTGTTGGAGAGAGGTTTCACATGTTGTTAATCACACTGGAGGCATGGCACTATCCAAATATGGCATAATGCATTGATTTACATTTGGTTTGATGCAATCCAAACATGGATTCAACTTTTGGCCCCTTACATCAACCATTTGATTTGAGAACTAGATTCATGTTTTAGGTGTGATATACCTATTGATTAGCAACTAATTGTGTTGACTCAAACCTTTCAAGTCCCTGCACACAACAAATGGCTGGATTAAGATTGAATATGCTTCTCTTTCAAAAATGGATGATCTTGAGCAGAAATCACAAGGTTCTTACATGCAACTTAGGAATCTGTACACACAAAGATCAAGTAATCCATTTTATCCCCTAGGTCCTTCCACTACCCATGATCAATTTTCTGAAAGGCTGAAACAGGTGATTCCCTCACACCAAGATGAAAGAAAACCTGGAATCCTCTAAGCTCAAAAAATCTAAAATTTGATTATGATCCACTTCTCCTACCCTATGGATCCAAATCATATGTAAAGGGAAGTTTATTACGCATGCATCTAGAATGTAATCATGGATAAACAACATCCTCTAGAAGTAAAGACTGAGTGCAAAAGCCAAAAAGGATGAAGATTTAGGTAATGATGTGACTCGTTGGGTTCTTGGAATGATGGATTCAAAGATCTACCCTTGAATGGTGGTTTAATAGAAATAGTTAAGTGCTCTGAGAAATGGAAAACAAGGACTGAATTTTATCCTCAGAAGAATGGCAAAAAAATGTGTTGTTCTATGATGGTATGTGTCCCCAAATGGGAGCTGAATTAGCATTTTCACAACCATGATGCAATGTTGATCTCCAGTTCATAAAATGCAACAAAAACATTGGAAGGATATGAAAACCATTTCTCAAAACTAATCTTTTGAGGAGAAAGGATGTGGCAAGTCCAAGTTTAGGAAACAACAACAAGGATTAAAATACTGAATAAGAAGGCAACTATGTTTGTCTTCAAGTGATTTAGGATCTAGCCATTCTTTGAACTGAAAGCAAAATTACAGGTCTTCATCAAGTTTATCAAAAGGTCAAGACAATTTAATGATTTACTTCTCTCTCCAAATGCTCTCAAAAATTTGATTTGAAACCTTTTACATTGAAAATGTGGCCACCTTGAAAATGAAGTTCAGAATCTAGGTGCTTACAAATGCAGGGATTGAGCCATGAGGAGAAATCATGGAAAACAGGTCAAGGGAAAATTGGAAAATTTAAAGAACATTGAGCATGTTGAATATCAAAATCCTTCCCAAGAATAATGATTTGATGAGTTTATTAGAAGCCAAAGTTTGCTTTAAAATATATTGTATCTTCCTTCATATCCAAGAACTACTGTGCCAGATGGGACATTTGCCACTTTTCTCTCTTTGATTCCAAACATTTGAAATGACCTCTTAATCTTGAATTTGATAGCTTTCCATTGATCAAAGAGCAAAAACATCATTTGCAGCTGGATTCGAACAAATATGCAAAATACTTCAAAGATCTTTAGGAATCCATCGATTGGTCCCACTTTGAATTTTTGGCATGTTGTTTTGAAAAGAGCCAAAGAGGTAAATCAATCCCCATTGAAACTTCCACATCATAACCCACCCAAAGGTCTACAAGAAGACTCCATTTTTGGAGTTGAAAATCCCTTGGACAAATGGGCATATCAAACCTAAGGATCATACCTTTCCAATAAGGTATTTGAGCTTCATTGGAGTCAAAGGAGAAACAACCAGTCATGCTTGCTTCTAAGCATGAGGATGAGCTACAAAGTTGACCAAGGATCAAATTGTCATACCTCTTCAAGAAAATTTAGAGCAACTAAAAGAGGTATTGGAATTTTCTAGGTTGACACACTTCATGATTTGGGTACAAGAAGCTTTTTTTGATTTTCCACTTGATCCAATCAGCCATGACAAGTGCAAATCATTGCATGGAATTGAAAACTGAAAGAAAGGGAAGCTATTTCCATCCAGTAGTGGCAATGTTGCAGATTGTTTAGTGCCCACTTTTAATTCAAAAGAAGACCAATAGGTAATTTTAGAAGAAGTGAAATGAAGTTGCTTGTTCAATCTGCATGGGACCATTTTGAGCATGTATGAAAATTGGATGCTAGTTTTGTACATACAATACTTATTACATTTTGGTGCTGGTTTTGGTATTGCACAGTCCATTTTAGTGGGTTTCCAAAGGATCAGAGAGGAACTTGAAAGTTCTGATCAGTTTGCAAACTACAACCAACTCCATGCCAGCCAGATGCCATTGCAAACTGCAAACAGGTACATCATCCATACCACTGATTCACCCATAAAAAATATGATAACAATGTGAACTATTTCATGGAGTTCCAATGACTTCTTGGATCTCATTCATTGCCTGTACATCTTGTGCCATACCAATTAAGAATGGAATTTGGAAAGCAGTTATTGAACAACTTGTTGTTGCAAATCAGCAGCACCCCTGGATGCAAATCAGGTTTCTAAGTTGATGTTTTAGGCATCCAGTGTGATTGCACAACATTGAAACCTCTCTCCAAGTGTGGGACTTGTAAAATGAGAGAGGAATCTCCAGATTAGAGGCTGGTTCCTCAAACTCCTCTGATCAGATCTATTATTTGCACAACTGCAGAGGTTTGAATCCTAATTTTATCCTAAATTGCAAGGAGACAGGGATAAGAAATGCAAAAATTGAAACTAAACTGATAAGGGTGATACACCAAAGGAGTGGTGAGCACTTCTTGCTCATGCAAATTGACACAAATTTCATGAAATTGCAACATAAAACATCATGCACAGGTTAATAAGCTGTAATTAAGGGTTTGAAATGAAGCAAACAACACATACAAAGGACTGAAAGCATTCACAGAGCCTGCATTGTGATTTTCAACATCAAAATCCTTGTATTCCAACACCAAAGAGGCAGAAAAACCTGTTACAATCCCTGGAAGGTCTGATACTTGCCAAAATCACTTGTTGAAGGTGAAAACAGAAGCTTGCTATGCAAAAAAAATGTTCCCCCCTTTGAAAAATGAGCCAAATCTGGCTTTTACAGTGCATGGGTCGAGCCCAGGAGAGAGAAAATGTGTAAAAAACATGTGGGAGCCATTCCCCATTGACCAAAATGCATTAAAAACAGCATGGGCACCTTACAAACCCATGCCCTGACATTTTTGACCATGCTGGAGAAGAATGCGACCCATTTTGCATTAAAATTGGTTGTTGAAACGTCATTTCTGGCCATGGGCACGTACCAGAAGTGTTTTTAATTTTCTCCCTCCAAACTAAACCAAAATTCAATATTGACCCCGGAATCATGTAGAGAATTTCACCAGCTTTCCATTGATATAAAGAACGTGAAAATCTGAGCTCTGGATCGAAAGTTATGGCGATTTGAAGATTTAGGGCAAAAACAGGCCAAAATCGGATCGGCGGGAAAAAATTTGAAATTTTACCTCTTTTCTTTGGAAAAAATTTCAAATTTTCCCCACGGACCACCCACTGGCACATGGCAGTTCTGATTGGCTGCGGGCCTTGCAAGGGAAAATTTCCCACAAAAACTCCGCCGAGCCATAACTTGAAAAATACGTGGAGTTAGGAGGAAAACTTTACCTTTCTGGAAAGCTGAGAAAGAGCTCTATCCAATGGTGCCATTTCCAGAAGGTTTTGAGTGCCTAAAAAGTAAAAATTTATGACTGAGGCACAATAGAAGGAAAGAATGAAAGGGAGTTAGCCACAAAATGAGCAGGGGGCACATTTGGATAACAATTTTGGTGACTCAGAGGGGTCATCTGCCTGCTGGATGAATGATCAGTAGCCTGAAGCAATCCATTGGGCATGGAGTCATGAGTAGTAGCCTGAAAACTGATCTGAACTTTGAAAACTTCCCTCTGAACCACTTGAATCCCACTGGACATGGAGTTGTTCCCACCAAAATGCCATCAAAACGAACTGTGCAAGAGTGAAACCAGCAGCACCAAAACTATGTACAAACTGAAAATCATACATGCTCCAAATGGAACATGCAGAGTGTGCACAAGCACTTCTTCTACTGAAAGCAAACCTACCTACTCTACTCTAACTGGAAGCAAAGGTGAGCTAAATGAACCCTGCAACTGGTTGTGCAAAATAGCTTCCTTTCTTCAAAATTGGCAGCCATGCAAATGATTTGGAGCTGAGTATGGCTGATTGGATGAGTGGAAAATCAACAAGAAGCTGGTCTTCTACCCAAATTAGCAAGGTGTCAACTAAAAACAAATCCAATACCTCTTTTAGTTGCTCTGCATTTGGATTGGAGAGGTATGACAGCTGATCCTTGGAACTTTGTAGCTCATCCTCATGCTTAGAAGCAAGCATGACTAGTTGTGGCTTCTCCTTTGGCTCCAATGAAGCCAAATACCTGATTGGGCAAGGTCTGATCCATTGAGTATGCCCATAATTCTGATTTTCAACTCCAAGAATGGAGTTCTCTTGTAGACCTTGAATGGATGGTGTGGAAGCAATGGTAGAACCCTTCTGCCCTTTCTCTTCCTCCAATGAAGGACATGAAAGATTAAAATCTTCCAATCTTGGTTCCAAAGAGCTTCTATAAGATGCAGGCTGCTGCAAATGAATACTCTCCTCCATGACAGCAGGCTCTTGTGTTTGGAAGATGGATGATGAAAGAGAGAATGGTGGAAACTCAACCGGTTCTTCTTCATCAAAACAGTCCTCCAAATCAGACAGGTAAACTACCTCATTGTGTGTCTGCTGCAAATGTTCAACCTCTCCCATGGTATTCTCTTGATCTGCAACTTGAT
Source organism: Taxus chinensis (assembly GCA_019776745.2). Classification (NCBI taxonomy): domain Eukaryota; kingdom Viridiplantae; phylum Streptophyta; class Pinopsida; order Cupressales; family Taxaceae; genus Taxus; species Taxus chinensis. Next base: position 57,409 of record JAHRHJ020003703.1, on the reverse strand, counting down.
CACCATGGTTTCTTTCATCCTCCAGCATTGAGTTTGAGGGATCAAACTCTTCTTCAGTACTAGAACTTGAGAGAGATGAAGTAGAGAGAAGAACTGAAGGTTCTTCTATAACTGCTTTGTGCTCAAAGCCTTTGGATCTGCACTTTTCTCCCCCACAGCTAGAATGTGCTCCTCTTCTTTTGGATTTGGAGCAGCTTCTCCTTCCTCTTGCTGTCCCTCATGACTGAATTTTTGCAATTTGAATTGGATCAGCATTTCCTTCAAATAGGGTGCCAACATGGACACTATATTCTAAACAAATTGATTGCTGATCTGCAACTCCTTTTTGCTCTTCTTCTGCTGCAACAAAATCAGTCCTGACCACCATTTGTTCTTTAACTCCAACCTCTTCTGAAGGTTTCATCAGCAAAGGGATCTTCTTCATCCCAAATTTAAGAGCTCAACTCTTCAAAATTTGAATTTCTTCATCCTTGTTTGGCTTCTCTTTTTGCTGTCCTTCATGACTGATTTTTGCAATTTTTTGTGGTGGTGGAGGAGGTAAAACCTCTTGTTTCTTTGGAGGAGAGGGTGTTTCATTTAGCTCTTGTGGAGGGGATGACTGTTTGGAAGGGAAAAGGATAGAAGAATTGAGATGAGGTGGAAGACTAGGGGGTGGAGAAATGGATTCAACACTTGGGACAGCAGATGGAGAGTTTAAAACTTGACACTGCTGAGATAAAACAGATTGGGAAAGAGGAAAAGAAAAGGCATGAGATGGTGTGCTTACCCATTGACAAGGTTGCTGAATACTCCTCTCATACACCTCTATTCCTTCAATCCACTTTGCAAGCAATGGCAGCATTGCAATCATGAAGTCAAGCTTCTCTTGAGGGTTGTAATGCCTTGGGAAAGGTCCCACCCATGGACAGGGTGCTCCACAACCAATTCCAAATGCTTTCATTTGTGCTTGAGCCCTGGATTGCACCATGTTTACCTCCATCTTTTGGATTTTCTCCAACAGACCAGCATCTTGCATCTGATTGTCTTCATTGTATGCACACCCTTGCTCTTGGAAAGCTCCATAGCCAAACTGATTTTGGCATTGCTGCTCATATGGGTATGTATGCTGATTTTGAATTTGTTCAAAATGCTGATTTGGAGGATTTAAAAAACATGTTGGAGGTGGGAAACATTGCTGCTGTTGTAAATGTGAGTTCCATGATGGAAATGAAGTCATGATTGCACAACTTCATGGAATGGAAAAGAATGAAAGAGATGGAAAGAATAATGGATGGAAATGGATGAAAAACAGGTCTGCAACTTCAGAAATGGGTTGCTGATCAGATGGAGTCACCAGATGTGTTTGCAAGTGCCTCCAAAGGCTGAAATCTTCACAGGAACACACCAACCTGCAAAAGATGAAGTGGAAGACCTCTAAGGTCCCACCGGGCGTGCCAAAACTGTTGTTGCAAATCAGCAGCACCCCTGGATGCAAATCAGGTTTCTAAGTTGATGTTTCAGGCATCCAGTGTGATTGCACAACATTGAAACCTCTCTCCAAGTGTGGGACTTGTAAAATGAGAGAGGAATCTCCAGATTAGAGGCTGGTTCCTCAAACTCCTCTGATCAGATCTATTATTTACACAACTGCAGAGGTTCAGATCCTAATTTTATCTTAATTTGTAAGGAGACAGGGATAAGAAATGTAAAAATTAAAACTAAACTGATAAGGGTGATACACCAAAGGAGTGGTGAGCACTTCTTGCTCATGCAAATTGACACAAATCAGAAATTGCAACATAAAACATCATGCACAGGTTGATAAGCTGTAAACAAGGGTTTGAAATGAAGCAAACAACACATACAAAGGACTGAAAGCATTCACAGAGCCTGCATTGTGATTTTCAACATCAAAATCCTTGTATTCCAACACCAAAGAGGCAGAAAAACCTGTTACAATCCCTGGAAGGTCTGATACTTGCCAAAATCACTTGTTGAAAGTGAAAACAGAAGCTTGCTGTGCAAAAAAAGTGTTCCCCCCTTTGAAAAATGAGCCAAATCTGGCTTTTACAGTGCATGGGTCGAGCCCAGGAGAGAGAAAATGTGAAAAAACGTGGGAGCCATTCCCCATTGACCAAAATGCATTAAAAACAGCATGGAGGTCCTTACAAATCCATGCCCTGACATTTTTGACCATGTGGAGAAGAATGCGACCCATTTTGCATTAAAATTGGTTGTTGAAACGTCAGTTCTGTCCATGGGCACGTACCAGAAGCATTTTTTGATTTTCTCCCTCCAAACTGAACCAAAATTCAAAATTGACCATGGAATCTTGTAGAGAATTTCACCAGCTTTCCATTGATATAAAGAACGTGAAAATCTGAGCTCTGGATCGAAAGTTATGGCCATTTGAAGTTTTAGGGCAAAAAC
>JAHRHJ020003703.1:42500-45000 GCA_019776745.2 Taxus chinensis | reverse complement strand
ATCAAAGAAGTATCGGAAAACAACCATGTCTTCATTTATACTCAAGTTTCATCTGCAAAATTACTTGCACGGGTCAGTTCATTGAACTGAGCATATTAAGCACTTGTCTTTAAAATGAGGTGCTTTTAATTAACTGTCTCAATAAAAGAACCCTGCTTTTATGAAACGTTAATATGAACATCATTCAAGAATTAAATACCAAAAAGGATGAACAACATATCAACTCAATCATCCAATAACCCTCCTAATCAGACAAAGGATTACTGCCCTCTTTCCCAAATAATTATTACAAGAAGTAATTTCCTTCAACAGTTCCAGATTACAAACATCTGTAAGAACTAAAAACACAACTATGCAACTGTTGTTCTAACATAAATGCTATCAATTCCATTCTCTTACAATAGTTGTGAATTCAAAAGATAGATCTTAACTAAAATCTAAACCGAATTATTGTCCCTTCCTTCATACAACTCATCTGATTTCAAGCAATCAAACGCTGAAGAGAACAAGCAAACAACAATTAAATACAAATGCTTAACCCAAGCAGTACGAAATTCGTTCCATAACAATTATAGATTTCCAACTGTATGAGAGAAAAATGATCATTAATTCAAATTATCCATTCACACTCTCTTTCTTTTCCTCATAGCTGTACTAGAAGTTTTTAATCCAAACGTGATATCAATCAATGATAACAGTCCAAAGAGAAATAAACGAAAATCAATAATCGAATATAAGGGAGCAAGATCATATCACCTCTTCTTACTGTCTATCCAAATACCTCTTATTTAGAGCAGACATACTCCAATAGTATAATTCATTCAGAGTAGTATATTCAGTAATTGAAAACTACTATTACCTTTCCAAAAAGTTGACCAGAGTTCATTGCAACTGGTCTATAAACATTAGTACCAAAAGAACCATAACGCAATCATTTCCAAACATATCAAATTCACGTCTAGCATAAGTAAGATGCTACAATAGTTTTATCCTTACTTTCATCAGGGAAAGAATAATTCGTGTTTCATGCTAAATAAAACAAAAAAATCAAGGAATTATAACTCGCATAATAGTCTATTCAATATCACCACAGCTTTGTTTTTCCCAAAGAACGTTTACACACACTATTTACTCAAAAATACAATATTCCCAAGCATAACAATGCCTTCTATCAATGCAAACTCAGCATAGGGTAATAGATGCGCAAGCAAGGTACAGTCAAAACAATCTCAACAGCAAGCCAAATCTCATTTGTTTCATTCATTTACACAGAAACACTAAGCCATGTTCGTTTTTATGATGACAGTTCAGACTAGAAGATCAAACCGCATCCAAAATGCACAATAAAATCCTCTTTCCCATTACCTTCAGATTTCGAAGCAGCAAAGAGAAAACATAATTCATTAATGATTTCAATAAGAAGAACAATCATTTTCTTCAAACACCCGAGAATACCCAAGTCGTGTTCATTCTTTTAAGGACAGTTCAACCAGACATACAAATCATCTCATCTTTTCATTTTCACAAGAATGCTCAGAACTCAGAAGTGATATTCATTTAGCTAATGTATTTATTAGCACAACCCAAAATGGTAATAAAGCGAATACCCAACACTGCCGAAACGAACCACACAGCAAGGACAGTGTATTCAACTTAATCATTATGCAAAGAATGCTCAAGCCGCGTACAGCAAAAGAAAATGACTCAACTCAAAATCATCTCAACAACAACAGCCAAATCAAATAACCAAAACCCCCATCATAAGAGCAGGGTTGTTTTAATGAGACTATTAAGCAAAAGCAAGCGGTTTAAGGAGAAGGGCTTAACATGCCTGTTAATTTTTCTTGTGGCTCGAAGAAAACCGCGCCCACTGGAGTTGTTTCTCTCCACGACGTCCTCGGCCAGGCTTTCCAACCAGTCACTAACTTCCACAGGCTCAAGAATAGCCTTTGTTTTTCCAAAGAACAGAGATAATAATCAAAACACAGCTGGTTCGACAGAACCATGGAGAAACAAAATGCAGAGCAACTAAAATCCAAATGCACACAGCAACAAACAATTTTCCTTTTTCCTCTATCCTCTTTCCAAGGCGAGCTGGTCGCTAAGACCAAGATAATTAATGCATTGAATGCACTGCCTTTCCTCATTCCTCACGCCACCGCCGACTCGGGTTGGTGAGTTTCCAAATTTCAAATTTGCATATAAATTCCATTTAGTTTCACAAGCTAGTTGGACGCCTCCAACTTTTCTTTGTTCCCGCCAAACTTGGCGCTGTACATGTAAGGACTTCATTTACTGTCCCATTAAATTTCCTACCTTCCCCCCTTATCCTTTCCATCCACATGGGTCTATGCGTCCCCTTCCTTAGGTTAGGATTAGTTTAGGATTTTAATAGTCCATATCTAGGTCATTCGCCTAGTTCATAGGTTAATGGAATTTATATCTATTTTCTCCCTTATGAAATCTAAAATCCATATAGGATAGTAGTTAGGGTATAAGA
>JAHRHJ020003703.1:10000-15000 GCA_019776745.2 Taxus chinensis | reverse complement strand
TTGTTTGATGGTGAAATCCACAAATTGTCAATGTGTTTTGAGGATTTACCTTATGAATGATTTGAAGAAGTGCCATTGGTATTAGATCTGAGATGTTGGCGTCACATCAAAGAATAATGGAATTATGTTGATTAACGTTGCAGTTTTCCATGCCAGAAACTAGGTATGTATGCTTGTTGTTTACTTTGCAGTCATGCACCAAAAACATGGATGCAGGGAAACCTTTGTTACTGGAATGGATGTCCATCAAAGCATTGGTAGAGAGGAATTTTATTGTCAGTTGTTGTTGCTAATGCTCTGGTAGTCGTGTATGGCCAATTTGGATGTTATAAGAGCATGCAAACTGTTTGATAGAATGCCTCTTTTAATAGATGCGGGCTCATGGAATGCCACGATGGCAGGATGTGCACAGATGAGTTTGTTGAAAAGGCATTGGAAACTTCCAAGCAAATGCATGTGGTACGTGTAAACCCAGACTCCGCAGTTTTTTTTTCCTGCAATCTCCCAACCGCTGTCAAAATGGAAGCTTTAAAACAAAGTATGCACATCTGTCAAAGCATTATGGAGAAGGTATTTTTGAATGTTTTAGTTCCAAGTGCCCTGGCAAATACATATGCAATATGTGGAATCTTGTGAACTGTTCAATAGAATACCTGAAAGATATGTGGTCTCCTGGACTGCAATGATAGCAGGATACTCAAAAAATAAAAATTAGAAAAAATGGGTTTGTTAAAAAGGCATTGGACTATTTGACAGAATGCCTCAAAGATATTTCCGTCTCATGGCATGCCAATGGTTTCAGGGTATTCGTAGATGAGCTTGTTGATAAAGAAACACCTTTGAAAGCTTTGAAGAAAAATGGAGTTTTGGAACAGTGGTAAAGCAACAATTAATCAACTTTTTTTTTCAGAACACCCTCTTAAGTTGCCCTGATGGACATGTATGCACATGTGGAAGAATTCAAATGGCTTACCAACTATTTTGTTAGACATATTGCATAATGAAAATGTGGTCTCATGGATCTGGGATGACTATTTGACAAGTAAGATATGGTGTTTTGATGAGACATGGGTGCACAACAAATGGCTTGGATTTTCACATGACTATCTAGCATCATGTGGTAACAATGGTGGTCTCAATGGATCGTGAGTGTAAACTACTTGGAGTCCCTTATACCCATTTCGCTCATCGTTCCCAGGCATGGTTCATCTTCCCTTATCTTTCATAACTCTCATGTTTTAGTTTTCATTTGCAACTTAATATAATTTTAAAATATTAGGATTTTAATACAGTTAATTGTTTAATTTCAACTCGTTGCAAAAACAATAAAATATCATGTCGTAACTCACGAAATGTCAAAATAACCCGTTTACATTAAACCATGAACTTCAACCCTCATTCTGAGGTGATTTAGAAAACTTCTTACCTAGTTAGATCGCTACAATATTGTTTTATCGACAAGACGAATTTGACTTCCCAGTAATAATGTTGACCTTCTCCCTATTTTAAATAGTTAATTTTGCATTTTTTGGAGACTCATTAAGTACCCTGGGGAACTCTGAAAACGAGATGTGAAGCTTCATTCATGTACCTTGGTATGTGAGGAGTCACCTTGACCTGTGGTTTGACCCCGAATGAACATATGACATCCTTTTGATGCTATTATAGGAGCCCTATTACACTAGTTTACAGTTGTAAAAGTTGTTAAAACTAGAAAGTTGGCTTTCGTTTTGAACCGCCATTTGAAACCTGGATAGAGAAATTATCATCCCGTCTTCGCAAACCTCTAGTGTTTATACTAGATAATTACATGGAACATTCAGTATAGGGAAAGAGTGATTTTCTGGATAGTTTGGAAAAGCCATTTTGTAGGCCTCCGGTCACAGTTTGATGAGGTCAAACTGGACCAATTTCGACTTGTCGCTCCAGAAAAACTTGTCGCCGTTTGAAAATGGTTTTCTAGTTCTCAGTCCCGTCGACTCTGATGAATTCTCCTTATATAGGGGAACTAGTAGGAAGTGTCTCGTTGCATGTTCATCCATCAAACGTTAGTTTTGGACATGGTTTTTTGAGCCCTTGAGCTAACTTTTGTTCATTTGCAACTAAGTCAACTACGACTAGTGGCCCCGAAAAACTAGCCACCAAACGCAAACCGTTAGCTCTTTTTTAAATTCCGTCAATTTCTATGAACTCTTGGTATATCTAGGGACACGTAGAAATTGATCCATGGTGTGCATTCTCATCAGAAGATAACTTTTGGAAGTAGTTTCTTAGCCTCCGAGCCCGTTTTGATTGTTTTTGTAGCTAGTGAGAAAATGTAAAAATAGAAAGCTGTGGGACCCCCGTAGGGTTGCCAAACCACCCTGGAAACTTTTAACACATGCAAATAACTATTTAAAACCCTTTAGTGTATCTATTGTGTGAAATAGAACTTTTGACAAAATGGTGTTTTCTCTCTCTTCCCTTCTCTTTCTCTCTCCTGGGTTACAAAATGAAGAAAAATGAAATGCAATGAATACATGTTTCTAGACCTTTTTATTTTGATTGCAAATTGTAATTATTGTCAGATGTAAATGGGAAACTGAAAAATGATACTTATGTTAGGTTAGGGTGGATGCCATGCCAGCGAATTATCGTTGATATCATGCTCACGTGGGTTTTGCAAGATGGAAGAATGACGACAAAAAAAGGTGATGTGTAATTTAATTATTATTATTGTAATTTTTATAGGTCATTGTAAAATGAATAACTGTCTAATGTAGTCTCTTTTTACAGAAAATTTATAATTGAAATTTGTTAATATGCATGAGATGCTAGTTTTAGGGATACTTAGGAAATGTGCATCTAATCACCGGTTCAATTTGTTTCTTAGTTGTGTATGGCAAAAAAAAGGGTTTGATTTATACATAGTAAATTGAAATTGAAGTTAATATATTATAGTACTTTCTCAGTATTCTATAAACGATTAAATTAATTACTGGGTTATCTTCTTACCTTGCAAACATAATAAAGAGTTTTAATGGGAACACTCAACCTTAATAAAATATTCGTGCATAACTTGCCTGCATGTGTGATCCTTTTTACCATATAAGAAATTTAAGACCGTAGAATGAACTTAAGCTTTGCACTCGATGGAACACTCTAGGTTAGGTAAATAAAACCCCTAGTTGGAGTTTACCATCATAGTCATTATGTTTAACGACATTGTCGTGAACCCATATTTTAGGAATGACATGGTCCAACTTTATCCAGAGTATGCGGTTTCCTTCTAGTTTTGGTAATCGTGAGAAGAATGCCCTCTCTTCAGGTCCGACACCAGGTTGAGTGGCGAAGACCACTTTGGAAGTCACCTTATGAGTCCTTGTTCGAAGGAATGACTAAGCAGTGCTACCTTGGTTTCTATCAAAATAACATCTTGGTATCTTCTTGAAGGTGGTTTAGTATAAATATGTCTGCTTGCCTTAAAATCATATATAGTCTGAGGCATGTAGATCATTAGGTGCATATTGGAATTAAACTAAACCCTAAGATGGATTTTGTATGTTAACTTGTGGGTAGAAAACTATAATTTAACTCCTTGCATGTGAAATTGAGTTGAAAGATATTGATTCTAAAGAACCTTAGAAATTGTAATCTTGTCCCTTAATCCCTTTTATGTCATTTTATGGCATTAAGGAATAAATAATATTTCTTATGCAGAATCATGCAATGCAAGGATATGGGATCTTCGTGAACACAAATCACTTGTGTTCATGTGTAGTTTATAATGCTCCTAGCAATGTACTTCCTTAAGATGTTAGACAAGTGCTTTCGTAACTCTTTTGTTTTGAGACGATGATAAGAACGAGACCATAGTGCGACATAAGAGCATGTCATGTAAGATGAAAATGAGATTGGAGTTTAGGATTAAGGTCACTCTTGGATTCCTTATAACTTAATTTAAACATCTTTATGTGTTTCAAGAATATAAACTGCCTGGGTGTGACCAAAATTCAAGAAAACAAAAGATATATATATATATAAATATCAAAATTGGAATTCAACAAGTTATTGAACTATAATAATAATGGTAGCAAAATAACTTTTCTGTGATCGAAGGATGTTCTTGGGAATAAGCTATTTGGAATCTAAGTCTCCCTCAATCCCAAGATTTCATCTTGACATCACATTAGGTTCACTTGTGTAGCAAGGTTAAATTCTAAACATTGAATAAGCATTTTGGGAAGCATAATCTTAACATTAGAATGAGAGAGTTCAAATTTTGTATGAAATTTGAAATATGGAAAATACTTATGTAAGTTATGAAGATTGGCATAAGGGTAAAGAGCAAAAATTAAATGGTTCGAACAATAAGTGAAATGTGAAATGAATTTTCAGAACATGTAGGTGGAAAAAGGGAGAAAATTATGCTTACATAACAATGTTCTTGGGATGCTAATCGTAACTAAAATACATTTAAAGTAATGATGTGTTGTGGGTTCACCATTCCTGAAGTCATGTTTCTTGTGATTGGGTCATTGCTGGTATTCGTTCATTGTGAGAAGTGTGGCATCGACATGCCTATGTTGTTTTCTTGAGTCTATGTGAGTCGATGACTTATGTGATTGTCATATGCGAGTCGAGTTTTTGTACTTGGAGCCCTTGTTGTGTTGTGTGTAGCGTGCATTTTAGGTCAAATAAAATTTATCCTGGTATTTTACTGTTGTATTTGTGTGTGTTATGTGGGGGCACTACATCACGTGTGTGCGTGTGCTTGTGCATGTCCATGTGCATGTGCATATGCTTGTGAGTGAGCATGCGCGTCTGCGTGCGGCTGTGTGTGCGTGTGTGTGGGTGTGCATGTGCGTGTGCACTTGTGTGTGCATGTGCATGTGAATGTGAATGTGTGTGTGCATGCGTGTGTGTGTGTGTGTGGACATGTGCGTGTGTGTGTGCAAGTACTTGTGCATGTTTGTGCGCGTGTGTGTGCATGTGTGTGTGTATGTGCGTGTGGGTGTTCA
>JAHRHJ020003703.1:0-5000 GCA_019776745.2 Taxus chinensis | reverse complement strand
ATGGATTGGCAAACGGGCATAAAATTCCCCAATTTCCCACATGGGGAAATTGGACGGGGATTGCCAACCCATTTTGCCATTCCCGTTGGCAATTGGCCGTTACTTTTCCCATTTCCCCCTGGCACTTAAGCCACTACCCGGGATGAGAGGAAGTTGAATTAATCCTCGTAACTTCCTCCATCAAACCCGGTGGAAAAAGTCAGAATCTTCTTTTTCTTCAGGAAGACATAATACTTTGTTAACATTATGCAAGAGAGATACATGCACATTGGTTGAAGGAAAAGATAGGAGAGGTAGAACTGTCCCAGGAACTCCACGCACTGCCAAACCAAATACAAAACCTGCGCATGTTTTCAAATAAAAGACAAGAGAATTCTTTTCCACGCGCTGAGGGAAAGAAAGAAAGGAACAGTTTTCAAAAGAATAAAGATTAAAAGAAAAGAGGACAGCAATCCCCCATGCAGGAAGAAGGGAGAAACACACGTGGAGGAGAATAATCATATCAAAAGCCACGAAGCCTGCAGGGAAACTAACAACAAAGATAGAAATCTCTCACGCATGCATAAGAGGTTTACCAAGCTCCAAACTTTCCCACGCAGGAGGTGTAAGGGAAAAAGCCAGCAAATTGACAAAGGAAGATTTCCACGCATCTGAAGGAGAAGAACACCAGAAGCTTTCCATGCATGCAAAGGATGAGAATGCAGAAAGCAATTTTAAATCCCAGGCCAGAGCACTTTCCAAATAATGAGGAGCAGCCTCCAGCAATGCCTGAATGTTTCACACCAAATTTTATCGACCAGCTTCATAGGAGTTTCAATGGTCCACAACAGCTGGTACAAATGGAGTTGGGTCTGCTAAACGGCAGGAACCCTGGCCCTTCACTTTGGTGCAAGGTCCACCAGGGACAAGAAGGACACACACAGTCTTGGGAATGTTGAATGTTATTCATCTTGTTCAATATCAGCACTATTATGGTGCACTTCTTAAGAAACTTGCTCCTGAAAGCTACAGGAAATCCTACAATAATGCAAACAGTATTGGCACAGGATCAATCGATGATGTTATTCAAAGTATGGATCGCACACTGTTCCGCATGCTTCCTAAACTTTGCCCTAAACCACGAATGCTTGTTTGCGCTCCATCCAATGTTGCAACAGATGAATTGATACAGCGTGTTCTGGATCGTGGATTCATTGATGGTGAAATGAAGGTCTGTCGCCCTGATGTTGCGAGGGTGGGTGTGGATTTTCAAAATCATGCTGCACAGGCAGTATCAGTGAAGCGTAGAACTGAAATTCTCCTAGGAAGGTGCCATGAGTAAGTAGTTGGCTATATGCGGTAGCTACAGGGAAGAAGTCAGTTTCAACAAATCTGCAGAGTCTTCCTTTTGTTGTTACGAAGGGTCCCGATGGGCCCCACTGATTAAAGCACGGTATTTGGGTGAGTACCACTCGTTTACTTCCACTCAGATTCTTGCGATGATTTTGTTGAATATTAAGCGAATTGCCAAGAATAATTTAAAAAAAGGAAATTGTGGATTGCTGTATTGGAATACTCGTTATTTCACGGATCTTGAGCGTAGGGCAGTTCTAGATGCGGCCGCTATTGTTAACCTGAACCCACTTTGTTTGTTTCACGGCCACGGCCCTGGCTTATGGTATTTATAAAAGGGATTTGTCTGAAACGGATCCATTAAATGTCGTTTTTGTTGATTTTGGACATGCCAGCATACATCATTTCGGCAATCCGAGGTTTGAAATGATAAGGCATGAGGTTGTCAAGCCGCTATTGTTGGAGGTCGATCTGATCTACCATTTGGCCTGTCCCGCTTCGCCTGTTGATTACAAGTTTAATCCTGTCAAGACTATTAAAACCAATGTGGTGGGAACCTTGAACATGCTTGGCCTGGCCAAGCGAGTTGGGGCAAAGTTTTTGCTCACAAGCACTAGTGAGGTATATCGAGATCCTCTTCAACATCCTCAGGTTGAAACATATTGGGGTAATGTCAATCCGATTGGAGTCTGCAGTTGCTACAATGAGGACATGCGTACCGTGGAGACTTTGGCAATGGATTACCACAGGGGAGCAAATGTTGAGGTTGGAATCGCTAGAATCTTCAATACATATGGTCCACGGATGTGTATTGATGATGGACGGTTTGTAAGCAACTTTTTTGCTCAGGGTTTGCGTAGGGAACCTTTAATTGTCTATGGAGATGGTTTTCCAAGACGATGAGGTCTCACGGATGCTTCTCTGGAAATCAACGCTAGAAATTAACATGGAACATGCTCGAGAGTCACTTGATGTCATACTTCAATGGATGGAAAGGTATAAATCACACTCATCATAGCTCAAAGCGAAGAATCGGTAGCTCGTGGCATACATACAACATTTGATCAACTTGATCACCTCTGATGTCCAACTTCTAGTCCCAGTGGCTATTCTTAATCAAGAGGTGCTTGCATCATCAAAAGAAAATAACATCATTGGCCATATGATAAGGGGTTGGATAGATCAAATTTTGTGCCAAGGTTTGAGGGTCATTGATGAGGCGTCATGAATCTATGATTGGGTGCAAACCCATATGGATTCAATTTTCTATTTTGGAGAGGCTCTTGATGTCGAATTGGTCACTCTTGACAAACAAACTCCCAGACATTCGTGAACTTGCCAAGATCGTCTTCATGTCACTTGTTCATGAGGAAATACTTAAGTTTGCACATCACAGGGTCCATATAGAGTGGCTCAATTCAGCCAAGTTCAGGAAGATGATGCTGGTGGAGATAGATCGCACTAACAATTACCCACGAGATGAAGGTGAACTACAATTTTGGCTCTTGGAGATCTTCTCAATGGCGTAAGACCAAAAGTTGGATTTTGATAAACCAAGGTGGCGTAACGACTACGATCTCGTGACAAATGAGTAATTCACCATGGAAAGGTACTCGAAGCATGTGGAGAATTGTGAATGTGAATATGAATGAAGAAAAATTTTCTCACACCATGATATTGCTCAGGTAGAGATGTGGATGAATTGCTCAAGTTTCAAGCTCAGCACTCTTGTCTTCTGGTGGATTGCAGAGCACAGTCAATGAGTTCATTCCTGTACGATCGGGATAGGTGGACTCTTGGCCCAATGGATAAGGCACTGATCCTAGGTGTCTTGATCTAGGTAGCACATTGCTGACTAGGATGTCTACATGTGCATACAAGTCATTCAAGTGGGGTCCACATGTACCCATTTCTTTTATTTATGTATTTTTCCTTAAATGACCCTTTAACTTAAGTGGTTTCTAATTTTAGTCACTTTTTAAAAGTTGGTTGAAAAAGTCAAAGTCACTTAAGTGCCCTATTTAATGTGCATTTAAAACCCTAACTACTTTGTAACCAACTTTTGGGTTATAAAAGGAAGTGAAGGGCTCATTTGTAAAGGGTGACTTTGAGAGAGGAGAAGAAGATACTTTTGTGCAAGCTTTGTTTCAAGAAGAAAACTTTGTGTTCTTTGTGAAAAACATTTTGGAGTTAATAGAATTAGAACTTTGTGTCTCATTCATTGTCTCTTGTAACATTTGGTGTTCTTATGTTCATTAGATGTTAGGTGTTTGAATCTTGCATGCAAATATTATCTTTGATCTTATTGTCAACATTAGTAATCAGTTGTTCTAGTTCACAGTGATCAAGCTCTAACTATCTACTTGCTCATGTGTGTTCCCTTTTGCATGTTCTTGTTTGGCTAACTCAAACTCTGTTTTATTTGTGTTGGTTATTCACCTTTTCTCTTCATGCAATATTAGGCTCTGTTTTTACCTAACTCTTGCATGTTCTTTCAGTCCATTCCATTCCACTCCTTTCTTTCATTTCATTCTATCTCCTTCATTCACTTTTCTTCCATTGATGTTCCAAAACACCCCCCACATACAATTTTGAATGTACAGATGTAAATACAGTTTTGGTTTTCAATAAAGGTATCCTCACCTTCATTGAGGAGGGACTTCGTTCCCACACTGTTGCATGTCATTTGCATGCGTGCAAATCCATATGCTAACAGGATCCATAGATTGCACACCCCCACCTTGGCTTGTTTCCCCATGCCCTCCCACTGAAACTGAACCGGATGCCATTTATGTTTTTTTAATTTTATATCTCCAAAATCAAACTTCATTGAAAAATTAAAAAACATCAACTTAGATTAACAAAAATTAACTATACCCTACCTATCCTATCTTGCTTTGATAACCAAGTTCAATTGGAGTGAGACATACACAGTGTCAGTTTTTTATTTAAAAAAAACAAACTAAACTAAAAAAAGCAAAAAAAGAAGTTAAAGTTTTAAACCTACACATCATTATTCTACTTTTGATCAACAAGTTCACATTATAGGTGCGAGGTGAGAGATAAACAGATTTCAGATTATTTAATTTTAATTAAAAAAGCGAAATAAACGTTTAATTTGTAAAAATAAGGAAAAAGAATTAAATTATTCAAAACCTAGTATCCTATTATGCTTTGGATTCACCACGTTCCCCGTATAGGCGCGAAGGTGAGAGGCGACAAGAGTTCGAATTTTGTCATTTAAAAAATACCATAAAAACTCTTTAAATGAACAAAAACCCGACGCAGTCACTATTTTGCTTGATCACCAAGTTCACCATATAGGTGCGAGTGAAGCCATAACATCGTGTTTGCTAATATTTATAATGTTAGAAAACACATATGCCTTTTTATTTTAAAAACGACAAAGGAAATGGTTACATTTTTTCCTTGTTTTTTAGCATAGAGTGTAAAAATTACTAAATTAAAACTACCATATTATATCATGATCAATGATCACGAATGATGGTGCAGTTAATTGCACAACTATCATTCGTGGCACTTGATCACATTTAACACATTTCTTTAAAAAAATAAAAAAACTTGAAAACGACATGGTTTTTCCTCTTGAAGTTGATATCTCCTTCCAAATCGATTTGAAATTCTTCCTTGATGCTCTTAGACTCTAG
>JAHRHJ020003702.1:0-127265 GCA_019776745.2 Taxus chinensis | reverse complement strand
TAATTTATCAGGCTTCCGTCCCTGTTGTTCAATTTACATTTGGTACCAGAGCGAGAATCTGGACCTGTGAAGGTGTGAAAAGAGAGAGCAACAGAGATAGAGGAGTTTGGAGAAGTGTCTGCAGCAATTGAGAGCTTGTGCAACCTCCTACAACCTTCTAGCCCCATCCCTACCTCTCCACATCCTCCTATTCATTCCAGGTGTTTAGAACACAATTATTTTTTTCACTGGTGCACCTTGCACCAGGAAAAATTTGCTTTAGGTATAGAATTTTTAATTTTTTTTCCCCATCTAGGGGTTTTACCTCTAATTTAGAGGTGCATATTTAGTTACTGCTAGTATTAGTTGATTGACCTAATTTGGAGGACTGTTGCTATACCAAGGAGGTTCTTTCATTACATCTCAGAGGTCCTGACTGAGTTGCCATTGGACAGTTTACATTGATTGAGTCCAAGCTATTTATAAGGCGTTAGAAAGATATACATTGTTTGTTGATTGATCTATTTGGCCATCACCTCTATTTGAAGGTTGACAAGCTACATTGACGAAGTTATACCTGGATTGGTCGAGTTGAGCCATTCAACCTCCTACACCAAGATGATAGCAAGTGAGTTGGAAGAACCGATTCTAAGACAATGTTTGAAACAAGTTGAAGGCATTGAATGCTGACCTTGCCAAAGCTAGGCTATTTGTGTGTAAAGTTGAATGTCACCAGATTGCCTCCTAAGGTGAGCCATCCAAAATCAATAAGATCCCCCTTGTCTCTAATAACATTGGAATAATTGAGGCCAGATCAAAGTTCAATTAGCACGACATATAAAGAAAAGTTGGTTGAGCTCAAGCACCGTCAATTCGGATGAGCCACTAAGAAGTAGATTTCCTCCATCATAAGACCTACAAAAAACAACAAATAGTGGCTTAAGTATATTATCATGCAAACTACAATGAACGAAGTGACACCAAGTCTAAGGCCAAAAATCAAATAAAAAAACCTGGAGAGCCTATAATTTGCAAAGGCATGGTGAAAACAAAAATCAAAGAAGGAGAAAATGGTGACATAAGGAGATCTTTTTCCAGAATGGTTACCCTAAAACCCTAAACAAATACTAGCACCACATGTGGAGTTCTCCAAAGTTGGCTGCCAGGTCACATTTTTTAAAGGTTGAGTAATTTTTGATTTTATTTAAATATCAATTGCTTTTTTACTATAGCATAAGCACTCATAAGAGATAAGGTTGGTTAGAGGAAGTACGAATTGGGGAAGGTGAGGTTTGGGGTTTGACCCCCACCCCCAATTTTTTTAAATTTTGAAGTTTAGCAAGAAAATTTGGTGGAAACCACCAAACTGAGTGGAGGTTTAGCTAAACCTCTAAAATAGCAGTTAGTCATAACTAAATAGGCACTAAATTTTAGCAAGAAAAAACCCTAATATAGGGAAAAAAATTTTTTCTCCTATTAGGCCTATTTTTTCATTCCAGAGAAACATTTGCTAAAGGAGGTACACCAAAAAATTGCATTTCAGCTAGTTTTTTGCAATTTTTGGCGTAGTGGGTCATTTTGGGCTCCAGAGGCCACAAGGGCCCATAAAACAATTTTTTTTTGCCTACCATTCAATTTTTTCCAAAATTTTGAATGTAATTGTATGCTTCAGTATATTGTACTAATTTATAGGTTTCCATAGTCAACTACAAAATTTTTAACTGCTCAGAAACTGGTAGAATATTGTAATAAAAAATAATAAAATTTGGTTCTAAAACACTCACGAGATCCTAGATCTCATTCACAGCGTTCGGTATATACAGTGCCTCTGGGAAGCGCTTACGGGTAAAGCCATCACGACTACTACTGCACTTAACACCTAATATAGCTGCAACAACATCGTCTGGGCATCGACCCTTTAAATCGACAGGGAGTAATAAGGTCACAGTGCACACACTATGAGCCATCCCATCCATCTGTGAACGATTGCACGACATAAATCTGGACTGAGAAATTATCTGAGTATATAGTGAAGTTACGCACGCGTATGAGGATATTTCTTTGAGTCGGTGTCAATAATCACACAGACCCCTTTCAGTACTGTCTTGGTACCATGTATCAAATTCTTTCACGTACGTTAACGCCTCTTTCACGTACCACTGAGTATATAGAAAGGGTGAGATTCTTCCACGTACTGACGGGTATATCGGAAGGGCACATATATAGAAAGGTTTGGTATATCAGACTGACAGTATATAGATTGGGAGACCTTATACCTGGAGTGATAAGAGCCTAACCCTGTCAATGATTTCTGCAAAATGGGCACCAATGCCCCCAAATTTTTTCTTCCGGATTCACAACTACTCAGAGGAAACAACTATGCTGCATGGAAGACAAAAATCAAGACACAACTTGAGTTTGAAGAAATCTGGCCTGTTGTGAATGGTACTCTGACCAGATCAACTACTGATACAACACAACAACGACAATTTGATAGATACGATCAGAAGGCCAAACTCATCATCTTGTTTGGAGTGTTCGACGATGTGCAACCCCACATTTGAGATGCCAAAACAACCAAAGAAGCGTGGGATAAGTTGAGCACAATATATGAGGCCAAAAACAAGAATGTCATATTAAATTTGTAGAGTCAGTTACATACACTGAAGTTCAAGCAAAATGAGAAAATTGAAGCTTTCTTAAGAAGAGTTACAGAGTTGAGGGCTTCACTTCTAGCCCTGGGAGAAGTGGTCACAGATGAATCTCTCATTCCCATTGTTCTGAGAGCTCTCCCTTCTTCTTACCACATTTTTGTAACAACACTAAACTTGTCAGATACGACAATTAGTTTTGACAAGCTGGTAAACCTACTGCAACAAGAGGAAGCCATGCATAATAAGGATGATGAAGAGGAGCAGGAACTTTCTTCACATCAAAAATGGAAAGGAAAAGGTAAAGGAAAACCTAATTCCTATCAAAAGTCCCAACATCAGAATCAGTATCAACATCAAGGGGACAAACAACAGAAGAAGAAATGTCCAATTTGTAAAAGAGAACATGAGTTGAAAGATTGTTGGTATAACACTTACAAGAAAGGTTCATCAAGAAACTCTGGACCTCAACACCAACAACATTCTCACAAGGGACATTCAAACTACAATCAAGGGAAGAAAAAGGGGAACTGGAAAAGAAGACCCCATCAGCAAGGAAATATTGTTGAGCAAGAAGAACAGTTCAGATAATGAAGACTTCTTGTACACTACTCGATCAAGTGAACCTTCCACATCATCTAGTGATGTCTGGTATGTTGATTCGGGAGCCACTTGACACATGACCAGCCACAGAGACTGGTTTACTTCAATGAGGGACACACCTTCAAAAAACCATGTTTCATTGGGTGATGATTCTTCATATACAGTTCAGGGGATTGGGAACATTTCTCTACCCCTTGGTTCACACAACTGTAGACTATCAGATGTCTTATATGTCCTGGGGGTAACAAAGAATCTGTTGTCAGTCAGTGAACTCCTAGATCACAACTTAAAATTGACTTTGATAGTCATTCCAGCAAGAAAATGTGTTTAATTCGAGACAAATCACGAGGCTCAAAAATAGTTGCAAAAGCCTCCAATGTGGGACGACATGTTCCAGCTTGATTTTGTCCACAGAGATGATCAAGCACTTGTGGCTAAGAACTCTACCTCAACACAGTTGTGGCATCGGAGACTTGGTCATGTTAGTTTCAAGTATCTCAAGACACTTCACCGGCAATATGGTACATGGGTTACCATCTCTTTAGAAGGATACAGATAAATGTCCTCACTACTTAGTAGGAAAATAACACAAAGCTTCATTTCATAAGAGTAATTTTTGAGCTCATGGTAAGCTTGATCTAGTTCATACCGATCTTTGCGGTTTGATGCAACCAAGTCATTCTGGGTTCCAGTACTTCATGCTTTGTGTTGATGACTATTCACGAAAAATGTGGATTTTTTGTCTTCACAAGAAAAGTGAAGCTTTTGAAACCTTCAAAAAGTTCAAAGTAGTTGTTGAGAATGAAACTAGTCGTCACATCAGAACTCTCCACTCAGATCGAGGGGGGGAATTCACCAGTGATGAGTTCAAAGACTACCTACAAACTCATGGGATTCATCGACAAATTCCTCCTCCACACACACTGCAATAGAATGGTGTTGTTGAGAGAAGAAATCGTACTATCATGGAAATGGTGTGATGCATGATCGATGATTCTGGACTTGCAAATACATTTTGGGCAGAAGCAGCAAAAACAACAATGTATTTGTTGAATAGAGTGCCCACAATTGCTCTTGATGGAGTAACACCACAAGAAGCATGGTCAAAATGAAAACCATCTATTGCACATCTCAGAGTATTACGGTGCAAAGAAAGTATGCACATACCCAAGAAAAACATAAATAAATTGGACATGAAGTCATAGAATCTCATCTTCATTGGATACAGTGAAGAGACTCTTGGGTACAGATTGATGGATCCTAAGACCAGGAAAGTCTACACAAGCAGAGATGTTGAGTTCTTTCGAGAAGAAGGAAGCAGAGACTCCTCCTCTAGACTCACCTGATGTAGATTTTTCACCAGTTGTAAAAATTGAAGCTGATGTTCCCACAAAATGATGAAAGTGATGATGGGGATGATGGTGATGATCAAATAGAACCAACCCATGGGAATAGTTCAACGTATGCCTAAGTGGTATACAAGTACATGTTACAAGATGCAAGAATGGATGCTCCACCAGATACATCCACCCCTGGACCACAGACTCACAGTAAAGAAAGGGAAGGAGTAACTTTGCTTTGATGAGTAGAGTTATTGAATCAGATGAGTAGAGTTATTGAATCAGATGAGCCCTCTATAGTCCAGGAATCCCTACAGTCAAAAGCTTGGAAAGATGCTATGGATTTTGAATATCAATCAATGATTAAAAACAACACTTGGAAGCTTGTAGATCTTCCACCAGGGAAGAAACCCATTGGATGTAGATGGATATTCAAAACTAAGTACAAAGAAGATGGGACAGTGGACAAGTATAAAGCAAGACTTGTAGCAAAGGGGTATGCACAAAAAGAAGGCATTGACTATGAGGAGACATTTTCTCCCATAGCTAAGATCAAAATGATCAGGATGATCTTTTCTCTAGCTGCACAGTTTGGTTGGAAAGTTCCATCAGATGGATGTAAAAAGTGCCTTCGTGAATGGAGATTTACAAGAAGAAGTCTACATGACTCAACCTGAGGGATATGTTGTACCTGGTCAAGAAGAAAAGGTATGCAGACTCAGGAAATCTCTGTATGGTCTCAAACAGGCACCCCGGGCATGGTACATCAAAGTTGATGAGCATCTCGTACAACATGGATTCTTAGAAATCCATACGATCCCAATCTCTACCTAAAAAAGCAAGGGGGGGGGGGTTTGTGATTTTCGTTGTCTATGTCGATGATCTAGTCATCACTGGCAGTTCAGTGAGGATGATCAATGCAACGAAGAAAGATCTTAATCAATCATTCGACATGACAGATCTCGGGCTAATGCACTATTGTCTTGGATTGGAAGTATGGCAGAAAGAGAATCACATCTTTGTTTCTTAGATGAAATATACCAAGACAACACTCGAGAAATTTAGGATGATGGATTGCACACCAATTGCTACACCTATGGAGAACAGATTATAGTTATCTCATTCAGATCCATCTCCTGAGGTAAATGCCACTCTCTATCGACAGTTGATTGGGAGTCTCATTTACCTGACCTACACTAGACCAAATATTAGCTTTGCAATGAGCTATCTATCCAGGTTCATGTAGGAACCCAAAGTTTGTCATTAGAAATAAACAAGGCACATCTTGAGATATCTCAAAGGATTAGTGGATCTTGGTCTAGAGTACAAGAAGAATGAAAACTTCTTCTTGTCAGGATATTTGGATTCAGATCATGCAAAATAACATTGATGATAGAAAATCCACTTCATGGTTTGTATTCTTTATGGGATCTGGACCAATATCATGGGGAAGTAAGAAACAACACTTTGTTTCTCGCTCTTCCACAGAAGCCGAGTATCGTTCTACAGGAGAAGTTGTCTGTGAAGTGATTTGGCTACATCACATACTGGAAGGACTTGGAATACCACAGGACAAACCTACCACCATGTATGTAGACAATGAAGATATTCTCAAACTTGTTCGCAATCCAGTTTTTCATGAAAGAACAAAATACATTGAGTTACAGGTACATTTCATATGTGATCATGTCTTGAAGCACAATATACAGCTTCAGTTTTGTCCAATAGCTGAACAACGAGCAAATATCTTCACAAAGTCACTTGCACGTGACAAGTTCAAGTTGTTTAGAGAGTTCCTCTCCTCATCCCTTGAGAAAATGCAAAATTAAGGGGGGGAATGTTAGGATAAAATATTATATTACCTAAAGTAATTAATTATTTATAAGGTAATTATTTAATATATTGTTATAAATTTTTATAATAATATTTTTCATATTATTTTAGGTTATATTGTTACGTAGTTGTAACAATATTTTTCTTTTTTTACATTATTGTTATTCCCATTGTATTTTGGAAGTATATTTGTTTTTGTACTAATGTCCTGCTTTTGTTGGTATGTTATTGGAATATGCTAAATATTCATTTTGTGCATTTGGTTGATTTCACCTGTAATAACTTATCCTCCTATGTTACAGTATTTGGCTGTGCAATATCTATAAATATTGCAGCCCATTCTCAAGATGAGTTAACTCAAAAGAGTTAGCCTCCTTGATGAACTAATAATGTATGGGCCACTCCAAAGTGCATGTTTTTGGTGTCCTGGTTTAGCTCTATCAGTATCCCATTTCAATGACCAAGTCCTCAACTTTGAAATCTTGAGGCCTGGACTTTCTGTCGAAATAATTTCTTTTTTGATTGTTGATGTTGTTCTAGCTTGATCATGGTAGAGTTTATTGAATTCTTCAAGATTCAACATCTCTGCCATTTTAATTTCTCTATCTGTGCCTTCAACTCCAGTTGTTGGGCAAGCGCCAATGAACGAACTCAATAGATAAAGGAAGTCGTAGCCTCCTTTCCATAGACAAGTTTATTGTAAGGTGATATTGCCTATCTTCATTATTGTTTTTCTATCCCCAACAGTGCATGAGACCTTTGTATGCCACTTGTCTTTAGGCTGATGTTCATTATTTTCTTCATGATACTGATTACGTTCTTATTTGTTGATTCTTGCATACCATTGCCTTGAGGGTAATAGTTGGAAGAAGTATTCAAATAGATTCCAAGGCTTAGATGCCAATCAGAAATTTTGGTACCAAGGAAGGCTTTTGCATTATCAGAGATAATGGTTTGAGGAATGCCAAACCTTGTGACTATACCCTTGAGAAATTCAATGATGACTAACTCAGTTGATTCCTTGAGCGTGACTGCTTCTGTCCATCTGGTGAAGTAATCCGTAGCTATCAACACCCATTTGTTTCCAGCGCTTCAAAGTGGATTGATCATGCCTACGAAGTTCAAGACCCCATTAGGAAAAAGGTTGATCTTCTTGGATTGGTCGAAGGGGAAGCATTTCTAGTTTCTTCTTTCCTACAAATAAAGTGCATTCTTTGCATTTTGTGACCCAATTATGCATTTGAAAAAGAGTAGGCCAAAATATACCTGCCTTATGATCTTCATTTTTTGTATTATCTTGGGTAGATAAGTTTCCACCAGAGAATCCATCATGAAATTATATTAACATTTTTTTACTTGCATCATTGATACACCTTAAGCACATGCCATCAATATTCTTCTTGAAGAGAAGTCCATCAATCAAAAAATGGGATAGATTGTAACCTCAAATGCCTTCTCTTTGTCCTTTTTAACTAGGAGGGTATGCACCCTCGGAAATGGAATGTGATCATGTCTTCATCCAACTACACGTGCCAAGATTCTATTCTTGTGAGGTTTTGCATGTGGAGGTCTTCATCTAGAAACAATGAAGTCTTAGGTTCATTTTGTACATCCTCAACTATTCTTGCAGAGAAAGTGCGCTACCTCTTACCAAATTTTATGGCTTTGATATTCACATCACACTCCATGATTTTGGTCACCCATATTTCTCTTTTCTCATTGATTTATGCTCCTATGATGAAGTCTCTCACAGAAGACTAAGATACTAATACCTTGATATGATTCGTGGTGAGCATACTTTTGAACTTCTTGAGTGCATGCATGATGGAATATAACCTGTTTCTCCATGTGACTGTATTTTAATTCATAATCCTTCAATGTCTGATAAAGAAAGCCACTGGTTATTCCAGACCCTTGTTCATTTTCTTGTGTTAGCACAAAAAGCAACACTTGCATTGGCTCCATAAGCATAAAGGATAAAATCCTTTGAATAATCTGGTTGATGAGTGTTAGCATGAAAGAAAATATTTTTTGATCTTGTTGAAGCTTTCTTTTCCTTCTGCTATCCATTGAAAGGTAAGTCCTTTTTGAGCATAAGGGTGATGGGCCTTACCAGTCCTTAAAAGTTAGGAATGAAATCTCCTAACAAAATTGATCTTACTAGGAAGGACTGCAAATCCTTCTTGTGTACCAGATAAGGAAAGATCGAGGATGGTTGAAACATGCTCAGGATCAATTGTGATGCCATCCTTTGAAACCACATGGCCCAAAATATTTCCCTGCGCCATTGAAAAATTACAATTCTTGGGGTTAAGAGACGCCCCATACTTTTTGAACCTCTCAAATAATTTCTCTAGGTGCACCATGTGATCCTCCCTCTATTTTGAGAAGACAGTTATATCATCAAGGTAAACCAAGATGAACTCATTGATATAACCTTTGAAGGAAATGTCCATGGTACGTTGAAATGTTGCACCCATGTTTGACAGAAAAAGGGCATCTTATGATATGCATATGTCCCCCACTTGGTTGTAAATGTTGTTTTTGAATTGATCCTCTTCCTTGACCAAGATATGATTAAAACCTGAATACCCATCCAACATTGAAAATATTGCTCATCAACCACATTCTGTAGAATATACTCCATTGAGGGAAAATGGATAATGATCCTTTAGAGATGTCCTTGTTCAAATCTCTAAAATCAACATAGAGTCTAATTTCACCATTCTTCTTATGCACCAGAACCATATTCACGACCTAAGTATAATACTTGATTGGGAAAATTATATCTTCCTCAATGAGTTTGGATAACTCCTTTCTCATGATGGGTTCTATCTTTGGATTGATTGGTCGCTAATTTTTTCTAACAGGCTTGATATCAAGATCGAGGTAAATAGAGTGTTGAGCAACACTTAGATCAAAACCTTTGATATCTTCATACTCCCATGAGAAGATATCACTTTATTTTTGACATAGAGAGAGATGAAATCCTATGTTTTTGTCATGTGCACAAGCTTTACTTGAGTAGGGATCCAACTCCTTACATCATGCAATAGTGACTAGAAGAAGTCTTCTTGCACCAAACATATATGCATTTATTCACCTTTGAACTCATCATCAGGGCCAAACATTTTCTCTAAGGTTACCAACCCTTTGGGAAACTATGTTTTTCTTGAGTTTAGGACTTGGTCACCATTGCTATCATGTCCATGTTTCTTGCATGCTTGATTGAGAACTCAACTTCATTTGAATGAAAGGATGATCTGTGCATCATTGTCAAACACTTTCCCAGCCTGGTGTTGTTATCTGGAATACAATGGTCCTGATCAGTATTTTATCACGCTACATGTCCTTGAACAAATTCCTCAAAATCATCGAAGCTGTGAACCAAGTGTGTACCATATGATCATGCTTCCTTGTTCATTTTCTTGAACCACTTATAGAGTCAGAGCATCAAATATCTCAAGGAGGTCCCAAACTCTTTGTACTTATAAGCTTTGAAGAGATTATTATTCTTCTTGCATACTTGTTTGTAACCTGGTGGATAACCAATTATGTATTCCCAAATATCTACAGCACCTTAATCCTTTTCTTCTCAATAATGAGAAGGCCATGTCCACCAACACTTCATATTCTGAACATTGTTGGAGCATGTAAATTTGTTGGTTACACGTGTAAGAAGAAAATCTCATCCTTAGGGGAAATGAGAAAACACCATCATAATTCACCCACTAGCATTTCTGCTTCTGAACCATGTCAAAGTATAACTTCCATAGACCAAAATTTTCTTCATTTTGCTTGAGCGTGTGACAACATAACTTCTTCAAGGATGTAATAAGTACCAAGCCCAATTTCATAAGCTTCTAGTTCCTCAGCATATGGATCAAATTTTGGTTCCTCTCTACCCACTCATCTAGTACTAAATCAGGTAGAGGGGGATGGAAGAGCCTTCTCTTCAGGAACTAAATCTATGACACTTCTTGGATTAGATCTAAAGTTAGCTTGAAGAGGGGATGGGTACTTATGACTCCACATGATAGGAAAATATTGTCTCAGAGAATGTATGGTAAAATGGGTACCAGAACTTGTCTTAGTAACATATGAGACCAATCAAAAGATAAGTAACCACCCACTTTAGCAATAAATGTCTTGATAGGCAAGAAAAACAAAGGAGGTAATTCAATGATAGACACATCTTGAGTTATGGTGAGGCTTGGACATGCATGGAGGGTCAACTCAAAATTATTGGCTTGATGATTCCTAAGGTAGTAATAGTTGAAGCCATCAAGTTTAGGACTCCTTTAGACAAGGGGTATAATTTAGACCTAGGACATCAACTATCTTTTTAGGCATAAAATGAAAGTGCCTAATATCAAATTCTTTACAAGGAATTGTGCACTAGGTGTTTTCCTATGATCAAGGACATATAAAAGGGTGGGGTTTTGACAATACTTACTTCCTTTTCCTTGTCTTTGTAGGTTGATAGAAACGTGTGCATGTGAATAGTGGAGATCAACATGTTTGGTTTGGTGGGATAACCTCATGCATAAGATCACTTGAGATGGAATGGTTAAGCGTCCATTATGAAATCTTGTGACAATTTATATTTGTCTTAACTTCATCTATTGGCCACAATGCTAAATGGAAGAAACTGATTTATGTATTTTTGGACACTAACATCCCTTTTTGAGAATGTGCAGGAATGGGGCTTTAGCAAAGTTGTGCAGGCTTGATCTACAAAAGGAGGGGGCAATGCCTATGTTGAAGGATAACATTGTGGGACCTCAAGTATAGGAGGATTTGAGTGCTTTTATTACTAAATGCCCTGGCTGCATATTTTTGCTTCTGAGGGTTGGCTTGTGTTGTTGGGATTGTGACCTATGCGCAAAATTCTCATTATTTTCTTGTAGCTTGTGTTTTTTGTAACTTGGGCACATGGTCTATTTGAAATCATCTGTGGCTTGGTTGATTGGAAAAAAGTAGCTCAAGTGAAAAGAACATCAAATTAGAATCAGGACGATAGTTTGGACCTTCAAGGTTCACTACTTTAGGTGTAAGTGAATGAAGGCTCATAGATAGAAGTATTCTAGCCATTCATTGAAGGCTTACTCGCACATAACATTAGTACAATGATATTAATTATGTAAGCATGTTGTAAGGGAATGCACCATTCTGACTCCTGCACCTGTTGGTTTTCAAATAGGACTTTTTAGAAGAGCAACAGTCAGGGGACAAGAAGTCCCTCCTCTTTAATGGGAGAGGTTCCCTTATTCAGAAACGAACTTATTTACAAATGTACAAAATATTATTTTATGGTTGAACTTGGATATTACGAAAGTGTTTTCCACAAGGATCATCAGTTACAAAAGGACTGAGGAAAGGGAATAAGAGGATGAGCAGAATAGCAACATTCAGAATTATAGATAGCAGAATAATTCTTTATGTATGCGAAGTTTCAAGGAATTTAAGACAAGATCATTTGCATTGGCTGAATAGGATTAAATTTAAAGACACAAAGTTCTGTAAATAACCTTCTTCAGATTCATTAATCAAGGACACAAAGTTCCTTCTTGGTTATACAAGATCGCTGTATTTGCAAAACCGGACAGTATGCAATCAGAGAGACTAACAAATTAGAGACAAAATGATCTTCACAATATTAAATGGAAAACACAGAAATAGCAGAGATCAGATAGACAATGAATAGAAAGCCCTTTTGTATTGATTTCTTTAAGATCTATTTACACTTTCAGAAAATATGCCAAGTTCTTCCTCCTCTTTTGAATGGCGTAGAAAGAAGGCCATTATATAGCTTACAATTCGGTTACTCTTCGTAACCGTTTCTTTTAACTAAAGAATAGTTAAGGACCGCCAATCGCAATACCTTAACTAATTACAAAGAATACGAAAGGAATAGGAAGAAGAGAAAAGAATGGGGAAGGAGACAGGTGGCCAGTCACTGAGAGGGACCCACCGTCTTCAGAAACCGCTGCTTGAATTTTCTTCCACGTCTCAGCTATGTCCTTGCCACGAGGGACACACCAGAATTTTCATCTTGAGGATGACAATGAATATCTTTGAAAACTGATATAACCGGCGTCTTGAAAGCTTCGTCTTTCTGCCAGCTGTCCTTGGAATTTGATCTTCGGATTGATAGTATCAGAGCCGCAACTTAAATTCATATTTAGCATATTCGGGTCGAGCGGGAAAAACTAAGTATGAATTGCATTAGGTTCACTTGGGACATGTGAGACGCGAATGCGCGAAACACGCGGCTCGGCCGATTCGGGTGAAATAGGGAGAAGACGCACAAATGCATTTTGGGACATTTGGGACGAAAATGCGCGAAGGACGCGGTTCGGCGTTTCGGCCGAAAATGGAACAGTTTGCATTTTTTTTCGGGACAGTTGGGACAAAGAGAGCTGAAGGTACGCGACTCGGGAGTTTCGGCCGAAAATGGGGAACAGACTTGCAATTTGGAACTCGGGACAGTTGGGACAAAATTGCGCGAAGGTACGCGGTTCGGGCGAATCGGCCGAAAATGGAACAGTTTGCACCAATTTGGAACTTTGGGACATTTGGGACATGAAAGCGCGGTTCGGGCGAATCGGCCGAAAATGGAACAAAAGGCCCACTTTGAACTTGGGACATTTGAGACAAAAAGTTCCGGAGTACGCGACTCGGCTGGTTCGGGTGAAAATGGAACAACTCGCACTTTTTGATTTGGGACATTTGGAACAAGAAAGTGCGAAGTACGCGGTTCGGGTGTTTCGGCCGAAATTGGAACATCTTGCACAATAAGTTTTGGGACACTTGGGACAAAAAGTTCCGGCGGGCCCGAAAATGGAACAACTTCGGGGATTTCGGCCGATCGGGGAACAGAATGCACTTTCGTACTTGGGACAGGCGGGACAAAAATGTCCGACAGGCCCGAAATACATACAAAATGACCCGAAACACAGATTTTCTCAATTTTCACGACTTAGGCACTTTAGAGGAAACACTCATAACTCAAAATTTTGAAATTTTACTTTCATTAGGGCAGGGAATTTTGAGTGGACAACAGCTGGCTCCTTCTGGGGATGACTTGGCATAAATTCAAGGAATGAGGTAAGGCAAGAACTTAGACAAACTCGAGAAAAGCAGACCAGTGCCTTATCCATTGGGCCACGGAGTCAAAAAGAACACCAATACAGAGGGCAACACACCAGAACAACAAAAGGAAAACACACCAAAAGCAGAGAAGCAAAAACACTGTACAGAATATACAAGGGACTCCCTAATCACCTAGGACTTGAACAACTTGAGGTACTGCCCACTATAAGGAAGTGGGAGAGGGGAACCATCCATGTAATCAAGATAGAAAGAATTCTTACCAGCAAAGTGTCTGATCTTGAAAGGCCCGAGCCACAGGGAATCAAACTTTCCATGGCTGCCACGAGGTTCATGTCTTTTATCCCATAGCAACACAGTGTCTCCGACTTGGAAATCTCTGAACCTAGCTTTCTTGTCAAACAGGGCCTTTACCTTCTGCTGGTGAACAG
Source organism: Taxus chinensis (assembly GCA_019776745.2). Taxonomy (NCBI): domain Eukaryota; kingdom Viridiplantae; phylum Streptophyta; class Pinopsida; order Cupressales; family Taxaceae; genus Taxus; species Taxus chinensis. The sequence goes on along the minus strand of JAHRHJ020003702.1, from coordinate 113,315 downwards.
ATATCCTATCAGCAACCTCCAATCTGTCCTCATTCAGTTTGTGCAGGTACATAATTCTCTTATCCAGAGCATCACTGAAACTAGTATCCTCAATGGCCTTCATTAGGTGCAAGGCTGGCAGCTCCACTGTCACTGGTAACTGAGCTTCTACTCCATACACCACTTGAAAAGGAGACATTCCAATAGCTCTCTGGAAAGTGGCACCAGCATTAATAAGCCCAAAAGGCATTCTCTTGTAGGCAAAGGTACCCCAAGGAGTGGTGAAGGCTGTCTTGTGTTGATCTGCAGTATCAACCTCTACCTGATTGTATCCCGAGAATCCATCAAGCATAGATAACATTTCAGATCCTGTTACTGCTTGCAATATCTGATCCATCATAGGCAAAGGGTAGTTATCTTTCAGAGAAGCCTGATTCAGGTTCCTGAAATCAACACAGATGCGGATCTCACCATTTTTCTTCCTGACAGGCACAATATTTGCAATCCATGTCGAATGGTGAATAGGAAAAATAATTTTAGCCTTCAACAACTTCTGAATCTCCTGAAAGATGGTGTCAGCTATTTTGGGGTTGTACTGCCTTTGTTTCTGCTTGAAAGGCTTAATTCCTGGTTTGAGAGGGATAGAGTGCTGCATATCTTTTGGCTTGAAGGCTTTCAGATCTTCATAAGAATATGCAAGAACATCCTTATACCTTCTTAGAAGATCAATTGCTTTTCTCCTCTCATCTGCCGTACAACATTTTCCAATATTTACTAGCTTAGGGTCATTAGAACTCCCAATATCAATCTTATCATACTCGGCTGATTGCTGAGGTCCAGTAGAAGCTTTAGATTTCACATACCTGTCATGTTTATCAAACAATTCCTCCAGACTCACCAAACCTTTAGGAATCTTGTTTCCTTTGAGTTTAATGCACCCTTCCTGATCTGTTTCTTCTCCTTGGGTGACAGCTTGGTCAAAGGACACAATTTCGCGAGGCAGGTTGTCACTTCCCTCAAAATACAGTTGTTCGAAATTACCCTTGAGTTCCAGGAAGGAAAGCAAATGCTGATCATCGTTGAAAACTTGCCAGTTATTGGTATTGTCAGGTACACTAGGCCGATGGACCATTTCAATAGTGAACTTATCCTGAGAGAATTCAGGATGGGGAATCAGTAGTGACCCTGAGACAGCCAGTGAATCAGCCCTGCTGTTCTTTTCTCTAGGTATTGCTTCAATAGAGAAAGCATCAAGGAATTCAATGGAATCCCAAACCTGATTCCGGTAATGCTTCAGCCTCCCATTTTTTACCTGAAAGAGGTTTCTGACCTGCTTCACAATCAACTCTGCATCACCACGAGCCAGAAGGTTCTTCACACCTTGTTCTTTGGCCACTTGCAGTCCAAGAATGAGAGCCTCATACTCTGCTGTATTATTAGTGTTTTCAAACTGCAACTTAAATGAAAAAGGATGTAGGCATCCTTCAGGTGACACTAGCAGGACACCAGCTCCAGAACCAGCTGAGGAACAACTTCCATCAAATTCTAAAATCCAAACACCATTAGGATCTTTAGGTGACACTTTGGAGGGTTGGATTTCATCAGGGGACATAATCATGTAATTACCATGCCCCATATCCTCATAGAGTATTTGTGCTTTAGGATCATCCGTTTTCTGCACAATATACTCAGACTGCTTCTCAGGTAGTAACTTCTTCATTTGTCCATTGACAGGTATGAGTGCATGTGACCAATCCATTTGAATCTCCCCACCCACATCTTTACAGAAGTTTCTACTTAGCAACATTCCATAAGAAGGAGGAATGTCTGCTACTAGGATGGTAGCCAAGACTTTCTTTTCAGGCAAAGCAGCAAAAGCCACTTGTGCATCTTTAATCCTTCCAACCAAAGGCACTTCCTTACTCTCCATGGAGTAGTAGGATCCATAAGTACGAGTGAGGGTCAAGCCTAAAGCATGAGCTACTTTAGCAGGCATCACATTATCTGAGGCTCCAAAATCTATGACACAATTACTGAGCCTATGGCCAGCTATGAGAAGTGTTACATAAAATGGTTTAATTTTGTCACCAGGGGAGGTGACAGCAGCTACCAGACTTGGCTGTGGTGCAGAAGGAGGAGTAGGTAAAAGGCCTTTAGAAGTGGTCTTAGAGTTGGAATTAACAAAGTGGATCATTTTGGCAAAGGCTTTGGGATGGGTTTGATAGTACTCAGCTTCTGAGATTTGTACCTTGGTCTTTTTCAGGTGATCAACAATATCAAAGGATCCAGAAGTGGACGGGCCATCATCATTTGGAATTCTAGGCTTATCAACTTTAGGAGAAAAAGAAGAAGCAACTTTGGTAGCTGGATTGATAGGACTCACCTTCTGTGTAGACGAAGTAGGGATAGGAGATCCTCTTCTTGCAATTACAGGGATAGTTGCCGACTGCTCCTTGGATTTCTTAGGTGGCTGGGTCACCTTCTCCCTCTGCTTTGTCTGTTCTCGAGTCATGACAGCAAAAGATTCACTGTTCATGTCTGCTACCACTTCATCATAATCTCCATCATCATGCCCTCGGTGGTAAAGAAATTAACTCGAGATCCCTCAAGTTCCTCTGCCTCATCATCAAATTCCTCCACAAACTCTTCGCAAGCTTCATTATCTTCATCATCATCTGGCTCTTCAACTTCATAGGTTACGCATTCACAGGAACCTTAACAGGAGGTCCTTCAAGTGCTAATCTTGTTTGAGAAGCAGGCAAACGATTCCTGGGCTGGAAATTTCTCCTCGGAACGTCTGCATAAGGAGCGTGCTGAGCCAGTTGTTTCTTTATAGCAAGAAGATCATTTGCAAGTTTCTGAACTAATGGATCAGTGTTAGGTCCAGGGGTGGAAGAGGAAGAAGCAGCAGACTTAGATTTGGAAGTGTCTCTTCTCAACTTCCCTGACATGATCAAGTCATCCTCGACACTAACAGCCAGTTCTTGATCCAGAGCTAACATTGCGAGATTAGCCCTTCTTAGTGCATAACTAACTTTAGGTGATTGGGCATTTAGAAAGAAACATTTTTGAATTTGATCAATAGGTCGAGTGTTTGTTGGAATTTTATTTATCAACCTGTTGAATCGAGCCACAAATTCTCTCATGGGTTCTTGCGAATCTTTCTTTATTTGAGAAATTTGGGCGAGCAAAGCATGCACATCTTCTGCCGGCTTGAAACGGTTCTCGAACTGAGTTCTCATTGTGTCCCAGTCGGTTATAGCACCAGCCGGAAGGTGATAGAACCAATCAGCAGCATTATCTTGTAACGTCTCAACAAACAGCCTTACGGAGACGTCTTCATATTCAACTCCCAGAACTCCACATGCAACAACGAAGGCTGCGATGTGTTCATCAGGGTGCACTTTGCCATCGCCTTTGAATTTGGGGAAGTTCTTCCGGTTACCTCTGGGTAACTCATGCAAAGGCTGAGTAAGGGCCAGAGGCCCGACACGATGACCCCATGGTAATGGTGCCGCCATTCTTGGAAAAACGGCTTGGAGAGGAACTGTAACACCAGCAAGGATCAAAGCTCGTAGATTGGGACTAGCAGGTTCTGAAGGAATACCACCCGGAGGACTTCTGTCTCGAACAGGTGGAGTGCTTGTCGAACGAGTCCTTCTATTTCTTGTTGAATTTGAAGGGAAAGGAAAACCCTGTTGCTCCAAAAGCTGAAACTGAGAATCTTCAATACCAAGGGTCCTTCTCCCTCGAGTGAAACGCGGAGTCGCCAGATCAAAGGATGATCAAAAATTCAGAACTGGAATGTGATTTTCCCCAGCGGAGTCGCCAAAAACTGTTGGTTTTCAAATAGGACTTTTTAGAAGAGCAACAGTCAGGGGACAAGAAGTCCCTCCTCTTTAATGGGAGAGGTTCCCTTATTCAGAAACGAACTTATTTACAAATATATAAAACATTATTTTATGGTTGAACTTGGATATTACGAAAGTGTTTTCCACAAGGATCATCAGTTACAAAAGGACTGAGGAAAGGGAATAAGAGGATGAGCAGAATAGCAACATTCAGAATTATAGATAGCAGAATAATTCTTTATGTATGCGAAGTTTCAAGGAATTTAAGACAAGATCATTTGCATTGGCTGAATAGGATTAAATTTAAAGACACAAAGTTCTGTAAATAACCTTCTTCAGATTCATTAATCAAGGACACAAAGTTCCTTCTTGGTTATACAAGATCACTGTATTTGCAAAACCGAACAGTATGCAATCAGAGAGACTAACAAATTAGAGACAAAATGATCTTCACAATATTAAATGGAAAACACAGAAATAGCAGAGATCAGATAGACAAAGAATAGAAAGCCCTTTTGTATTGATTTCTTTAAGATCTATTTACACTTTCAGAAAATATGCCAAGTTCTTCCTCCTTTTGAATGGCGTAAAAAGGCCATTATATAGCTTACAATTCAGTTACTCTTCGTAACCGTTTCTTTTAACTAAAGAATAGTTAAGGACCGCCAATCGCAATACCTTAACCTAATTACAAAGAAAACGAAAAGAAAGGGAAGAAGAGAAAAGAATGGAGAAGAAGACAGGTGGCCAGTCACTGAGAGGGACCCACCGTCTTCAGAAACCGCTGCTTGAATTTCTTCCACGTCTCAGCTATGTCTTTGCCACGAGGGACACACCAGAATTTTCATCTTGAAGATGACAATGGATATCTTTGAAAACTGATGTAACCGGCGTCTTGAAAGCTTCGTCCTTCTGCCAGCTGTCCTTGAAATTTGATCTTCGGATTGATAGCATCAGAGCCGCAACTTAAATTCATATTTAGCATATTCGGGTCGAGCGGGAAAAACTAAGTATGAATTGCATTAGGTTCACTTGGGACATGTGAGACGCGAATGCGCGAAACACGCGGCTCGGCCGATTCGGGTGAAACAGGGAGAAGACGCACAAATGCATTTTGGGACATTTGGGACGAAAACGCGTGAAGGACGCGGTTCGGGTGTTTCGGCCGAAATTGGAACAGTTTGCATTTTTTGCTTCGGGACAAAGAACATGAAGGCGCGGTTCGGGCGTTTCGGCCGATCATGGAACAGAGAGCAATTTTTTGAACTCGGGACAGTTGGGACAAAATTGCGCGAAGTACGCGGTTCGGGTGAATCGGCCGAAAATGGAACAGCGTGCACAATTTTAACTTTGGGACATTTGGGACATGAAAGCGCGGTTCGGGCGAATCGGCCGAAAATGGAACAAAAGGCCCGTTTGAACTTGGGACATTTGAGACAAAAAGTTCCGGAGTACGCGACTCGGCCGGTTCGGGCGAAAATGGAACAACTCGCACTTTTTGATTTGGGACATTTGGAACAAGAAAGTGCGAAGTACGCGGTTCGGGTGATTCGGCCGAAATTGGAAACAACTTGCACAATAAGTTTTGGGACACTTGGGACAAAAAGTTCCGACGGGCCCGAAAATGGAACAACTTCGGGGATTTCGGCCGATCGGGGAACAGAATGCACTTTCGTACTTGGGACAGGCGGGACAAAAATGTCCGACAGGCCCGAAATACATACAAAATGACCCAAAACACAGATTTTCTCAATTTTCACGACTTAGGCACTTTAGAGAAAACACTCATAACTCAAAATTTTGAAATTTTACTTTTATCAGAGCAGGGAATTTTGAGTGGACAACAGCACCAAATTTGTTTGAACTAGAACAAGCATATGACTTGTACTGGGTGCTGGAAGAGGTTGTACAGACCTGAGAGTATGCCATCTATCATTCTGCTGATTGGGTGCGTATCTTTGGTTTCTATATTGAATCCTACCAAGGCCGAGTTGTTTTTTCTATGCACATAATTAGAAATGCCTCTATAGTCTTGTGCATTTTGTTTCTCTAATGATATGACCTTGTTTGAAAATTTAATAATTAGGGTCTTCAATTCTTCATCTTATTTCTACCTTGCTGAAGAGTAGGATATTGATCTACTTCAGGTTTCATCTTTTCTTCAAGAATAGGAATAAGGGCTATAGAAAGTTGGGGTGCTTGTTTCAATCAATCTGGGAACAAGGGTATAAGTGGTCTAGGAGCTATCTTTCCCGCCAACCTAAGACTATTTTCTGCCCTTACTGCAATATTATAAGCATCTGGTAAAGTTCCTTCCCATGGATTGAATCATAACTGCGATATCATTGTTTAATGCCTTTTGATAATAAAGGAAAGGATGTTGGGCTATATTTCTTACCACAAGAGGGATTTTTTCCCAATTCATCTGAAATATGATGTTGAAATCATTCATCTACTCATTCGGCATCCTCTCCTTGTTGTTGACAATTACTCCACCAAAGATATTGATCTGACTTATCTTCAAAATCATTACAAAGAGTTGTTCCCATCTCATCCTAGGTGGCAATAGATCCAAGTGACTTTAAGCCTCGGTACCATTGGAGCACTTTTCCTTTAAAAGAGGCTGCAAGTAGCCTGACTACTACATTGTCGTGTGTGATTAGCTAGACTGAACATATGTTTGCTACATCCTGGATATGATCTTGAAGGGTGACTTGATTCTCACCAACAGTAAAGTATGGAATACTTTTGAGTGTGCCATTTGGAATATCATTATTGCACAGTCCAGAACCAGTAATCACTTCCTCTGGAGAATTTAGCAAAGTTACTTAGTTTGAGAAGGTGGTTGATGCGCCATTACAGGGTGCGTAGGTTATTAGTTTTGAGGTGGAGTTGAATGGGCATGATTAATAGAGATGGAGATGTACACTTTGCAGGCTTTCTGCTGTGAAATCTTCTTGAAGATAAAATTTACATCAAAGGAATCTTCAGCTACTGCACTTTTAGTTGTATCACTAGTTCTCATGAAGGGTGAACTAGGGTTGTAAAAGAGAGTTCTTAAAATGTTGGGAGTCACAAGATGTGTTGAAATGATGCTTCAAAGGATAAAATACTAACTCCACACACTAGAACTTAGCAATATGAAATTTATGATTTCAATGCTTGTCCCATCGAGCGTGCCAAAAAATGTTGGTCATTCAAATGTGCACCCACGTCTCAAATCCAGAAGGAGCTGAGATGTTTGAGATCCATCAATGGAACCATCCCTATATCAACTTCACCGATATTAGTCCTTGTGCGCTTGTTCCAGGATGGATCTCCAGAGAAGGCATGGTTCCTCTATCTATTCTACTGTTATTGCTACTTCCTAGGCTGATAGGGAAAACTAAGCTAATGAATGCCAAGGGACCAAGGATAAAATGATAACATAAAAGGAAACTACACTAAAAGGTGATAGCACCATAAAAATAGGGATGAACACTATAGTTTTCTAGTGCAAATGAAGGGAAATGCTCTGAAAGAAGGTTAGGCACGTGTAAACAACTAAAATGTATTTACTAAATTAGATTCATGGAACATAACTAAATCAAGAATGGCAGGGATGTAATGGACAGAATGCACCGAACATGCAATTGTAAAAGAAAGGCAAAAAAATAAATATAAACACACTAATGAAAATAATATTCACAAAAGGATGCTTCCATAAATGTGCAAAGCTTTAAATTACAATGGTCAAAGATGACAATATCCACATGCACGAGCCAGCATCTAAGGTCTGCGAACCTCAAAATATCTCCAATATGAAATCCTTAGCAAAATCGTAAGGATCCCAAAATGTCTAACATAAAAAATGATCCCAAATCTTACATTTATAGATGAATTCATGGAAGAATAAGAGAAGAAGGGGGAAAAATCTAAATTTGAAATGCAAGCACCAAAAAGAAGCATCTAATGCCTACAAATCTCACCTTGAAGGTTGAATGCACTTCCCCATGTATGTTTGGCATGTTGACAAAGGAAGGAGGGTGAATCTGATCAAATAAGGTGGTTGGGATAATTAGATCCACTCATTAATGTCCAGAATGTCGTTTTCCCATTTCACACCTACTAGATCCACTAGGAATTTTGAATTTGAATGTCTAGGACTGTAGCCCATGTCAATAGATACGCCGATTGAGACTAGGCACGCACTGATCAAAGATCTGTAGCAAAATATATGACTATCAGAATATGTTTAGAGTTTTTTACGCATGCAAGACACATGACATGTGTGTGTTGGCTGAAATAATGACCAAGTAAACAAAAAAAATTGTCATCTCTGCCACGTGTCACTCATTGATTCGTTGCAAGGATTTAGTGCCCTATTGGTGCACTTTGAATGTTTGCATATGGCACACTCAAGCATATTAGAGAATGACATGGCATAGAAAGGCATGAAGGAGGGTGTGTCATCACCAATCCGGCACTATGATAATTCTTCACCGGGAACTCCTCGTGCTATGATTATTTACTAATGCACAGCCTTTAGTTTGGTGGATGTAATCTGGAAACAAAACAACAACCGAACACAAGAATACCATTGACTATGATAAGACGGAATGATGACAAATCTGAAATATCAAAGTAAATTATAATATTAACATGAAATTGTTACAATCTCACCCATGAGGTACTTCAATAAGACTATGGGAGAAACTTTACAATTACGCCTCTTGATGGCTTCTTCAACACACCTTTAACTGATGGCTTCCTTTGCACACTTCCTACAATATTTCTCACTACTTCTTTCTATGCTAAATGAGGGGGGTGGCCTCTCTATTTATAGAACTTCCAGGATTATCCATCCTATCTCTAAGATAGGATAAGAAATCCACTCTGACGAATCATATTCCATACCTTAACTCTTATCTGTACATGTAAGCTTATCTCTTAAGATAAGATAAACCTTATCATTTTACATGGGTTCCACATTTTTAGACTTTTTACAAATAAAATACACAAAATATTTATGACCTCACTCCTTGTCCTTATTACCAATATAATATTTCTAATTCCTAATCATGTAGACCCTACTTCTCTAATTACCCAAACTTTGACATTTTAACATTACCGGACCACTTACGACAAATATTTACTTTTTACAACATTCCTATTGTACTTTGACTGTTACCGTACTCCACATTATTGGCGGCACCGTACTGATGGTGCCGTTATCTTCTATTAGACGCTACTACTAATTATACTTAACAACATCCTATTCCTAATACATACATTAATGAAATAGAAATTATGGAGGAAAATTTTAGTGTCGACATCTTCCCCCTTCCTAGCTTCTACTCCGTCCTCGGAGTAGACTCTTCTGATGCTTGGAAAATCTTCAACTTGTCGTGGTTGACCCATTTCGTAATGGGAGTGCCATCCAATTCCTCCAGTCGGTACGTACCATTTTCATGCACAGCTGCTATTTTGTAGGGCCCCATCCATTTTGGAAGAAATTTTCTCTGTTTTCTTTTTTTGTATCTGGAATCATATACTAGGACCAAGTCATTCACATGAAATGGAGACCACTGGATCTTTTGATCAAAGTATTCCTTCTGCTTCATTTTCTTCTTATGGCTTGTATCCTTTGCTATTTCCCTCATTTCCTCTAGCAAATGAAGATGTACCAACCTTTCTTTTACTGAATCACTTTCATCCATCCTTTCATTTTTCATAACTCTCACAGTGGGAATATCAAACTCAATAGGAAGAACTGGATCAATGCCATAGGCCAACTGAAATGGGGAGTATCCTGTTGCTGACTTTGATGTTGCCCTATATGCCCACAATGCTACATGAATCCTTTTATCCCATTTATGTACCTGCAAGGCTGCATCTTTTGCTAGAATTTGACACAGCACAAAATTTGTTCGTTCCACCTGTCCATTTGTGCTTGGCTTGTATGTTGTTGCCTTCCTGTGCTTAATAGAAAACTTATTGACTAGGGCTTCTACCACCTCATTAATGAAGTGGCTTCCTTGATCTGTTACAATTTCTAATGGACAACCAAATCTGGTGACAATGCGTTCATATATGAACCTTGCCACTTCATCCATGGAAGCTGTTTTCAATGGCCTAGCTTCAACCCACTTGGTTAAATAATCTGTGGCAACTACAATATACTTATTTTGGACGTGATGTAGTTGGAAGTGGACCTACAATGTCTATTCCCCACTTTTCAAAGGGACCAAGGGGAAGAATAGGACATAATGGAGCTGATGAAGTCTTACGGTTACCATGTGTTTGACAAATATCACATGTCTTACAATAATTATAACAATCTTTAAAAAGAGTGGGCCAGTGATAACCTGCATCCAAGATCCTTCTTGCTGTAAGTTGTCCAGAGAAGTGCCCTCCACATGTACCATTGTGGAATTCTTCTAGCAGCTCCTTTCCTTGATCACGTCCAACTGCCCTCTTGTACTGTCCATCAGGTCCTATTTGAAATAATGCTCCATGCAGAATAGAATATGGACGACTGGCTTGAGTAATCTTTCTCTTAGTCTTTGCATTGGCACCATCAGGAAACTTGAATTCATTCAGATAATTCCAAATATCTATGTATTCACTAGGGATTGTGTCAAGGGAGAACAATGCTGCATCGGGAAAATCATCATCATCACAAGATGATCCTAAACCATCATAGGCTCGAGAGAGTGCATCTGCATTGACATGCTTCTTTCCTGGCCTATCTATAATATCAAATTCAAATTCTTGCAGCAAAATTATCCATCTTGCTATCCTCCCTGATGGGTTAGGCTTATTGACAATATATTTCAGAGCCTGATGATCTGTTACAACTATAAATTTCTACCCTAGCAAGTAATTTCTAAACTTCTTTACAGCAAAAATGATAGCCAGAGCCTCTTTTTCAGTTACAGTATAGTTTACCTCAGCACTGCTCATTTGTCTGCTCCCAAAGTAAATTGGATGTTCATTCCCCTTTTCATCCTTTTGGCTCAAAGTACTTCCTAGTGCTGCATCTGAGGCATCAGTGTACACAATGAATGGCTTGCTCCAATCTGGATTCTTCAAAACAGGTGAAGACACCAGGGCTTCCTTCAGTTGTCCAAAAGCTTCATGCGCCTTATTTCCTGGTTCATAAGTAACATCCTTCTTCAAGAACTGGGTTAGTGGCTGTGCAATCTTTGAGAAATTCTTGATAAACCTTCTATAGTAACCCACATGGCCTAAAAATGATCTCAACTTACTTCTATTAATAGGAAATGGTAAATCTTTGATTTTTGAAACTTTATCAGGATCAGTACCAATACCATCTCTGGATACAACATGCCCTAACAAAACGCCTTTAGAACATCCAAAGACACACTTTGTAGGGTTTAGTGAGGCTTGTGCTTCATCTAACCTTTGAAATGCTGTCTCCATTTGGTGCAGGTGGTCCAACTTGCTCCCATAGATGCAAAAATCATCCAGAAATACTCTGATGAAGGTCCCAATGTAGGGTTCGAACACCCTATTCATCAAACGCTGGAATGTTGCTGGAGCATTACACAATCCAAAAGGCATAACTCTATAGGCAAACGTTCCCCAAGGAGTGGTGAACATGGTCTTCAGCTGATCTTTCTCTGCTATACGAACTTGGTTGTAGCCGCTATATCCATCAGCAAAACTATAGCACTCTTGGCCAGCTACTTCATCCAAGATCTGATCTGAAAATGGAAGAGGGTAATGATCCTTCTTTGTTGCCTTATTGAGCTTCCTGTAATCAACACAAATGCGTAGCTTCCCATTCTTTTTTATTGAAATCACAATGGGAGAAACCCATTCTGAATTCTCCACAGCAAATATGAATCCTGCATCAAGCAACTTATCTATTTCTTCTTTTACAGTCTTGAAAAAATTAGGATTCATTCTATATGGCATTTGCTTTATGGGCTTAGCATCATCTACCAGCTCAATAGAATGTTCTACCCAACTTACTTGATGAAGTTCCTTGTAACCAAAAGTGAATAGGTGTATGTACCTTTGAAAGAGCTGGAGGTAGGATTCCTTCTCACTCTCCATCACAGCATCACCAATCTTTATTTGTTGGAGACGATCATCAACTTCTTCTTCAGATAATTTTATAGGGTCATGAGTTGGTGTGACTGGAAGGATATCCATGACTGAAACATCCACCTCAATTTCTTCATCTTCAGTGTCCACTTCACTAGTACTAGAGTAATCAGAGGATGTCCAATCATCAGTTTCATCACTTGAATCCACAGGTTCTGCCTTATGATGTCAAGGGATCACGTTTATCTTCACCCTCTCTCTACCACGTCCAAGTGTCATGAAACCTTCATTCCAATAGTTTCTTGCATGAACTCTCCTTAGCCATGGTCTTCCCAGTAGCATTGGGTATGCAACAGTACCATTTTTCATCACCTGAAAGTCTACCACACATACAACACCCATAACAGATATTGCCACATTTGAAACTACACCTTCTGGTTTAGTTTTTCCCTTATTTAATGACCTTAACATAAGTGTTGAAGGGCGATCAATTTTTAAACCCAACATATTCATTACAGACTCGGTCATTACATTAACTGCAGCACCTCCATCAACTAAGATATCATGAATTGAAATACCATTACATAATACCTCAGCTTGTGGAGCATAGGGATCTGCCTCTGCCTCCAAAACAGGGACCTCAACCTCCTTCCTTCTTCGAGCATTGAGTCCACCTCGCAACTCCCGCCTCTTCTCAGAAGACATAGCCAAGAGTTGACCATATGTAATATTTGTAGGCCTTTTGGACAGATCTTCCAAGATGGAGTATGGTCCTTGCCCCTGTGAAATTAGAAAATCCTGCACACCCAACTTTCTTCTCCTATGTTTCTTACTAGTTTCTCCTTTCATCTTCTTAGGATCAGTTCCATCTTGATTATCTTTTTCTTTCTTTCTTTTTGTTACAAACACATCTACTTCATTATTTCTACTCTTATCTACTACATCAAGAGAATTCACAGGTGCTTTTCCTTTATCATTATCTCTTGTACCAGATGTAGAAGCTCTATCTAGACAATTATACTTATAATGACCCTTTTTATAACAACCATAACAAACAACTTCAGAAATATTTCTTTTTGGACCTCTATCTCCTCCCTGAGAACTAAATTCCTTTCCTTGAAGAAGATTAATAGTTAACTGACCCATCTTTTTGAGCAGATCTTCATACTCAGTAGATGTACTAGGAGAAATATTTGTGCTCACCGGGAGTGGTTGTGGATTCTGGACCAAAGGTGCTGGTGTAGGCTCTACTTTAGCAACAATTTCTTTGGGCTCCTCTTCCATGCTTTCTTCTTACCTTCTTGCAATCTCCTTTGCTTGTTCAATGGTAGCTGGGCGGTCATACTTCACTCGTTGTCTGATCTCTGGCTTCATCCCAAGAATGAAGTGCTTACAGAGGAGATTATCCACGCCATTCATCAACCCATCCGCTAGTCCTTCCTTCCGGATCTGGGCATCGAGCTTCCTCCTTAGCTCTAGAACACGAGCATGATAATCCCTTATCTTCTCCTTCTCTCCTTGGGATAGCTTTGTGATCTCGATCATGAGATCTGCATATTTCTGTTGTTCACCAAATTCTTCAAGAAAACTTTCAGTTAATAAATCCCATGAATTTTTCACATTATCACCTAGTGTTTCAAACCACCTAAGTGCTGAACCATCCAAAAAGGTAGGAAAAAATTCAGTCCATTGTTCCCTTCTTATAAGGCCATTACAAATACAAGATCATTTAAACTCTTGAATGAAAGAAGAAGCATCTTCATTAGATTGAGCTGAAAAAACAGGAATCTTTCCCATTTTCAAAAGTAACCACCGTGAAATACCAACCCACAAGTACAATCAACAAGACTTATGTGCACAAATAATTGGAATCACTATACTAGAAAGTGACCTTACACGGAAAAACTTTCTACAGTAAAATAGAAATGACCATGGTAAACTATGGTAAAACTTGACTTACTACGGTAAAAACTGACTTTACTGTGGTAAACACTATTCATGGTAAAAAGTGACTTTACTGCGGTAAATACTATTCACGGTAAAAAGTGACTTTACCAGGGTAATTACTATTCATGGAAAAAATGACTTTAACATGCGGTAACTACTATTCACAGTAAAAATGACTTTACCATGGTAACTACTATGCACAGTAAAAACAAGGTTACCCTCCAATTAATTTTTGCCTAAGTGGGAATATCTCTCCAGAAAATCCACCAACGAGGAATGGTCCCGGCAACGGAACCAAAATGTCATCACCAATCCGGCACTATGATAATTCTTCACCGGGAACTCCTCGTGCTATGATTATTTACTAATGCACAACCTTTAGTTTGGTGGATGTAATCTGGAAACAAAACAACAACCGAACACAAGAATATCATTGACTATGATAAGACGGAATGATGACAAATCTGAAATATCAAAGTAAATTATAATATTAACATGAAATTGTTACAATCTCACCCATGAGGTACTTCAACAAGACTATGGGAGAAACTTTACAATTACGCCTCTTGATGGCTTCTTCAACACACCTTTAACTGATGGCTTCCTTTGCACACTTCCTACAATATTTCTCACTACTTCTTTCTATGCTAAATGAGAGGGGTGGCCTCTCTATTTATAGAACTTCCAGGCTTATCCATCATATCTCTAAGATAGGATAAGAAATCCACTCTGACGAATCATATTCCATACCTTAACTCTTATCTGTACATGTAAGCTTATCTCTTAAGATAAGATAAACCTTATCATTTTACATGGGTTCCACATTTTTAGACTTTTTACAAATAAAATACACAAAATATTTATGACCTCACTCCTTGTCCTTATTACCAATATAATATTTCTAATTCCTAATCATGTAGACCCTACTTCTCTAATTACCCAAACTTTGACATTTTAACATTACCGGACCACTTACGACAAATATTTACTTTTTACAACATTCCTATTGTACTTTGACTGTTACCGTACTCCACATTATTGGCGACACCGTACTGACGGCACCATTATCTTCTATCAGACACTACTACTAATTATACTTAACAACATCCTATTCCTAATACATACATTAATGAAATAGAAATTATGGAGGAAAAATTTAGTGTCGACAGGTGCAAAAATATGCGTGTGGAAGAATGAGGCATAGGAAGAAGGTAGAAGGAATGTGGCGCAATGCACGTGGGGAAATGAAGCAAAATATATGAGTAGAGAACACATAGTCAAGGCACAATTATTACAAGATAATGTGTGGGGTGCGTGAGAGGGTTCAGGGACTTAGTTGATTGAAGCAAGTGTGAGGCACACACACGGGATGAAATATCTTCTAGGGAGAAGGTGAATGCATAGAAGATGTGTGTAAGATGAGCATGGAACAAAGAGGAAAAGGAAAATGGAAAGGGGAGAAGGGGAAAGCGTGCAAGGGTGCGGGAGAAAAAAGTGACCAAATGAATGTGCCGAGGAGACAACTGAGGTACGTGCCACTACAATGAAGATCTTTGAGCCAAAATATGTATGCAAGTTATCTAAAAAACTAGGAGAGTTATTTGGATAACATATAGTTAATTAAAATATTGTCATGTTTACAACTCATGAATAGTATTATATTTTATTTATGATAAATTCTTAATTAAAATATGTCTTACGTATGTGAAAGTATTATAAATGGAAGAATTTAGGAAATTATTAATGTTAACTTATTCATAATATTTGATTCTATTTATATTTATGAAATTTATTCATTTAAGAATTTTAGCGATATAAGTTGTAAAGATGAGGTGGATAGTCTTTCATGCCAGTTCGGTTATAACTGACTATGTACAATTTTGTACTTCAACATTTTTAGATTACAGGTTAAAAAGCAATGTGAAAAGAACAAAATACTGATTGTGCATCCAGTTCTGATGATAAAATTACTTAACATTGATTATATTGTAGAATATGATGAATGTTAGAAATCACAAGCATTGAGAGGGGGCGTGAATCAATGCCAATAAAAACATTATAGCTTTTCAATTTCATAGTTTCTTTATTATGAGAAAGATCTATAACATGAACATATGAACAAATACATGTAAGAAGATAATGTCTCACAACACAAAATTTATGTGGGAAACCCATAAATGGAGAAAACCCACTTTAAAACCAAGGATTTATTAGGAAAACCAATTCCAAAGAATATGATGATCTTGGTTTTGTTGAGCACCAACTCAACTTATGAAGCACCCACTTCAAAGATCTTAAAGCACCCACTTGAAGAAAGCTAAGCACTCACTCAGAAAATTTTAGCAAGCTGCAACTTACAAGGAGCACCCACCCCATATGATCTAAACACCCACTTAGGTAAATATTATACAGGAATTTAATCATACATAGCTACATGTTGCTAATACAACTGATTATTATTACTTTTCTCTACTGTCTTCACTCTTCAAGCTCATATATTAATTACACTCCTTACCTCTCCTTTCACTTCCTCTTCAGGAATTCATCTGCACTTGGATTTTTGCTTATCTCTAGAGATCTTTCATCACCACCTTTATCATTCAATAAATATTCATTTGATAAAAGTCTCCTCTGTCTCTGTAATAATTCTTATCTCAATTTCACCCTTCCTCTATTTCTTCAACAACAACATTATGCTTAAAATTTGGATTAAATAGACAAGTATAACTCCTTTTCCTTATTTATGATTTTTTGTTTTTAAATTTTCCTTTACATGTACTGGTGAATATAGAAGGTTACAACTATTTTTTCCCAAAATTATCTTCAATTCCACTATGCTCCATGATTTTATCAATGTTCAGATGAAGAAATTTAAATGTTTCCCTTTTTGACATTCTGTTATACCTTCAAAAATGAATTTTTCTATTTCACATGAAAAGAGGATGAAACACCCTTTCAAGAAAGTCCAATATCTTTGAAATTGGTCAACTGGAGTGAAATTTATGTCAATGCGGGTCTGGGGGCTCTTGGAGATCTGAGTTATAAATCCACATTACTAGTCAGTAATACACATAGCCTTTAAAAACATTTTAACACTTTATATTTGCAGTCCCTTTATCAATCGGATAAATTGGGTCATCAGAGAACATATGGAACATAGGGAACACATGCCTCCTTATCTTTGTTCTTCCACACCTATTTTCTCTCACACTCTACCTTTCCTTTTTTGATCAGATCATAAAGGGTTGCGGGGAACTTGGGTTCTTATGGAACTTGTTCCATGTATACAAGGTTCATCTGACTCTTTACTTTTCTACATCTCACTTTCCTTTGTTATTTGGATCAAATAAGGTTGTGAGGAACTCAGTCTCATGTGGTATAGTACTTCACCTAGGCCTATTGGGCTCACATCCTTCACCTGACCTACAAAACACTTCATCCTTCTACTCTTGCTCTCCTTCATTCATTATGGATAAAACTTGACTTACAGAGAACACCTTCCTCCAAGGAACTATACAACTTGGGCCCTTTGTGCCCGCAACACTTTTGTGACCCACAATATACCAACTCCTACTAATTTTGTCCTAAATATCTTTGTAGGGAACACCAACTCACTTGGAACTTATTCTGTTCGGGGCCTTTGTGCCTGACTTACTCACCTTACCCACAAAACACTTAACCCCTTTGTTTTGTGGCCCCAAGACCCTTACGAGGAACTCTAGTTCTTGGGGAACTAGTTACATCCACACCACATATGTTTGCAATTCACTAGAAAAGGTGAAATACTCAAATTTCTCCAAATTTTTCTAAGTACCAAAATTTAATATTTTACCATAAAGACTTTGTTAACACCTGAATGACCCTGTCGAACCTTGGGAAGTCTACATACTACCTTGGGCACACACCTTACTTGTTTGACCATGCAATCACTTTGTTAGGAGGCACTATCAATCAACCTTCAAATTCACCATTCACACATTTTTCCATCAATTCCACATGACATAAATGACAACACCAGTGACTAGGGTCCAAAAAACTCCCCCTTTGTCATTGATGGAAAAAATACTTTTATGCTTGGTTTATGATTGACCTTCAGAAGTGCATTCTCTCCCCCTTTTACATCGATGAAAAAGGGCCACCTATTCAACACCATGATTAATCTACAAAGAAGCTCGATAAACCATAAACTTACCTTGGATGGTTGATTAAAAGAGTATAATTTACTACACAATCCCACTTCACACATTTTTCCAATGCTCTCCTTTTCCACAAGCTCCCACTAGGATTGTATTCCTTCTTCTCTGACTCAAATCATTAAAAAACCTGATCCATTTGACCTGATAAGAACTTAAACAAGGCTCCCCATAAGTTGATACATTTGGGCATACTTTAGACCACACTCACAACCCTTATGAAAATGAATAACATGAACAATCATGAAAAACACTAAACAAGATGCCAAATAAGAACAATATTATGAGCTAGTAGACTAGCTCCCCCTAACATGAAGACTTCATTGCACTTTGTAGGAGATGATATTGCATGAAGTCTCTCCCTTAAGTTGTCTCAATACTCCTAGTTTTTGTTGGGATTAGGAATGGCCCCCGATTCATTTCTCCAATGCTCAATTATTTCTTTAGGCAGTGGCTTAGTCATTATATCAAAAATATATTCTTTTGTACTTGAATATTCTAGGTGGATATTCTTATCATTTACTTGTTCTCTACAAGAGTAAAACCTGATTGGAATATGTTTTGTCTTTGAGTGGAACACATGGTTCTTGGATACACTGATAGCACTAGTACTATCACAAATAAAGGAATTGGACCATAAAATTTTACCTTATTGTCCTCCAATGTTTGTCTCATTCAAAGAACTTGAGTACAACACATGATAGCTACTATATAATTTTCCTCATATGTTGAAAGTGCTACTAAAGATATTTTCTTTCTCAACCAAGATACCAGGAAATTTCCAATGAATAATGCACCACCACTTGTACTCTTCCTATCATCATTGTATCCTACCCAGTCAGCATCAGTGTATGCTTTTACATTGAAATCATTGCTTTTAGGGTACCAAATTCCATATTCAAGTGTTTACATAAGGTATCTCAGTATCCTTTTGAGTTCCTTGAAGTGTGTTTCCCTTGGATCTTCTTGAAATCTCCCAATAATAACCAGAACTTACATGATATAATATTTTGATACAGTAGAGTAGGGAAGACTGCATATCATAGATCTATACAAGGTTTTGTCTACTTTTGGTGAGTTTTCCTCTTTTCTCAGCTTGCATCTCACCTCCATTGGTGTAACTATAGGTCTACAATATTCCATCCTAAACCTTTTGAGAATTTCCTTGATGTATTTAGTTTGAGATATGAAAATTCATTGATCTGATTGACTGATTTGTAAGCCCAGGAAGAATGAAAAATCCCCAAGCATAGAAATTTCAAATTGTTTTCTCATCACATCCGCAAATTCATGAGTCATCTTATCATGATCTCCTCAAAATATTATATCATCCACATATACTATGAAAAATAGTATATGATCTCCTTCTTCTTTAATGTAAATATTACTGTCAACCAAACCTTTTCTAAAGCCTTTCTCAATGAGGTATGTGTCTAGTTTGTTATACTAAGATCTAGGGGATTTTTGAGTCCATAAAAATCATTTTTCAACCTGTACACATAGTCTTTATCTTAAGTTAGAGAGAAACCATCATGTTTCT
This sequence comes from Taxus chinensis, assembly GCA_019776745.2. NCBI lineage: Eukaryota > Viridiplantae > Streptophyta > Pinopsida > Cupressales > Taxaceae > Taxus > Taxus chinensis. The sequence goes on along the minus strand of JAHRHJ020003702.1, from coordinate 93,750 downwards.
CAATATATACTTCCTCATTTAGATGACCATTTAGGAAAGTAGACTTGACGTCCATTTGGAAAGCTCTGATTTTCTTGTAATCAACATATGCCAATAAAAATATAATTCATTCCATCCTTTCTAAAGGTGAAATTTTTTCATCAAAATCAATTCCCTCCATTTTTCCATAACCTTTACATATAAGTCTTTTCGGGTTTCTTGTCACTTCACCTTTCTCATTCATTTTATTTCTAAATACCCATTTTGTTCCTATCACATTCTTGTCTTTTGGTCTTGGTACAAGATCCTACATTTCATTATTTTAAATGTGGTCAAGCTCCTCATTCATGGCATCCATCCAATGATGGTCCTTATTAGCTTATGCTACATTCTTTGGTTCTATCATGGATAAGAGTGATATGTCTTCATTGTTTTTTCTGATCTATTGAATTTCTTCTTATGAGAATACCTCCTTCTTTTCTTTGAATGATATGATTTGCTGGATGATCCCTCTTAACTTGTCTTGAAGGTGCCTTGGTGTCTTTTTTTTCTTCCACTTCTTCACATGTACATTCCACTTCTTCATCATCTTATTGATCTTCACGGGTTTCCTTAGGCTGAGTGCGAGCGTTTGAAGAATAAGACTCATCAAAATTAACATTTTTTTATCTCAACCACCTTTTGTAGCCTCTTATTGTACCATCTATATGCAACACTAACTTATGAATATCCAATAAATATTCCCTCATCACACCTAGGGTAAAATTTTCCTAGGTTGTTTTCATCCCTCTTGATATTAAATTTGTTTCTAAAGACTCTTATGTGTTTCACACTGGTTGGCAATCCTTTCCAGGGTTCATAAGGTGTCTTTTTGATGTTCACTCTTAACTGATATTTGTTTAGAATGTAGACAATGGTATATACTACCTCACTCCAATAGCCATCAATAAGTCTAGATTCATTCAACATCGGTCTGGCCATTTCTTGCATAGCCTTATTCTTTCTTTCAACAACCCCATTTTTTTAGGTGTTGTAGTGGTTGATAATTGTATTTGAATCCCATGTTCTTTACAATATTCATCAAATTCATTAGAACAAAATTATCCACCTCTATCAGATCTCAAACATTTGATTTTGGTGTTCTTCTCATTCTCCACAAGTGCTTTGAAGGATTTGAATCTATCCAAAGATTATAAATTGTTCTTCAAACAAGATACCCATTTCATCCTTGTGAATTCATATATTCTAAGCATGAAATAAACATATTTGCGTCTAATTTTTTTGGAATTTTAGCAAAGATTGTACCTGAGTTAGTTGGATTGTGCCTTTGAAGATTTTTCTTGAAAGGTTTTTGACCTGATGTAGCGGAATATAATATTGTAATTCTGTAGACTGATATGTTTTTAAATGTTTGTAAGACCATGAAAAAACATCAATGATTACTTTAATAGCCTCGTGAAAGCTTATTGTTTTGTATCCAAACAACACTTACCAAGATTCACCATCTTAGGTTCATCTTCTACACCCAAATTCAATGGTTGCACATTCTGATGAAGAAATTTCTCCATACTCTTTATTTTTCTTCAAGAAACTGATCATGTTTATTAAATATCTCTTCAAGAGATACCAAACCTTTAGGAATATTATTTCCTTTTAGATGAATAATTTCTTTATTTCCCTCAAGCTCTAGATCAGTCTCACCAATTGTAGTTTGTTGTGGAAGTGAATTACTTCCTTCAAAACACAACTCATCAAATTTGTATTGCTAATTTAGAAACATATCAGATTTGTTTGTCATCATTGAATACCTACCACTAATCTACATTATCTGGAACTTTTGTTCAAAAAAATTTCTCAAATTTATAATCACCTTGTCCAAATATGGTAGGTGGATGATCTAGATTTAAAAGAGTTGTAAGTAATTACTAAGAATCTGCCCTAGAATTCTGATAGTTAGGGAATATAAAATATGGAGAAGGCTACAAAATCCATGTGGTAGAAAACACACAATCTCTATAATGTCTCATATTGTCTTTTTTCACTTGATATTGACCTTGTATTTTCTTCACGATGAGTTCAACATCTCCCCTTTCTTGAAGTAATTTCACTCCCATTCTCTTAGCTTGTTCCATTCCTAACAGCAATTCCTCATACTCTGTTGTTTTATTAGTGTTATCAAACATAAGCTTAAAAGGAATAGGATATGCCTTCCCCTCAAGAGAAATCAGCACTATCCTACACCAGACCTATGAGAGAACTACAACTACCATCAAACTCAAGAGTCCAAATCTTGTTGTCCTCTACATGTGATTCATGAGTTACATGTTCAGGTTCTTCATTTTCCAACTCCAGATAGTAAACTCCATGATCTGATTCTTAAAAAAGCATCTGAGACCTCGGGTATTTATATTTGGAGACTTTGTAGTTGGATTTCTTTTCTGGTTCCAACCTTTGATTCACCCTTTTGATTGGGATGTATGCACAAGACCAATCCATCTTTACTTCTCCACCCAAATCCTTAAAGAATTTTCTTCTAAGAAAAATACCATAAGAGATGGAAATATATGTACCAAGATTGTCATCTTCAACCTCTTGTCTTGTAAAGCTGCCAAAATAGCTTGAGCATCCTTGATTTTCCAATGAGAGGAACTTTTCTCTCCATTGAATAACACCTACCAATTTTTTAGTTAATGTGAGCCCCAGAGCATCTGCAACCTTAGCTAGAATTACATTGTCAGAAGCTCTTGAATCTAAAATATAATTACTCATCTTGTAACCATTAATAAGTAATGAAACATAAAAGGTCTCAATTCTCTCATATGATGCATAAGCAGTAGTTGTAGCATTATTTTTTGGAGAGGTATTCTTAGGATTAGGAAATATACCTCTTCAAGTATTGTTAGGAGACTTATTTGGTCCATTTCTTTATACATAATTTACTAACATGTTCAACTGATCAGGAAAGCCCTCAAATACTCATCTTCAGACATTTGGATCTTTGTTTTCTTGATGTGATCAATAATGTCAAAGGATGGAATGAATGTACTCTGACTAACTTCTAAAATCTTCCCCAACATTCTCTGTAATTGATTAGGAGAAAAATTCACTTGCTTATCTCTAGGAGCCAAGGAAGAAGGAAGTGGAGTACCTCTATTTAGAATAGTAAAATTTGGTCTTGGCCCATCTCTTTCTCTCCTATGTCCACTAAAATAAGTCTTGTCACCATGTTGCATTTGAGATCTTGTAAATACTACAAATGTGTGACCATCACTATCTTTGAAAGAATCGTAATAGCCTTCATCTAATTTATAGTCCAGGTAGCTGATATTAGAGTCGCCATACAGGGTCTACAAAATATTCATCTTCAAGTAAACCAGTATCAAGTAGCAATGATCCTCTTCATTCATCTCCAAGTTTTTCCTCAAAGATAACTTTAATTTCCAGTCTCTTTGGTGCATCAAGAAGAATGATTCCAATTCTGATTCTGGTTATTGAAGTTCTCGGAGTAGGGGACTGTTCTAGATGGGGTAGCATTACCTTCTTGTGTCATTTACTTCTTTATTTACAACATGTCATTAGAAAATCTATGAATAGTGGATCAAATGTACTGGTTGAAGTTCATTCCTTTATCTTTAGAATCTGAATATCTAATCTTTCCTGCCATAATAAGATCATATCCAACTTCAATGGAAATTTCTTTACCATGGCAGATGTTCTGTGCTGATATCAAGCTTCTAAACTAGTTATAATGGTTCGATGCTCTACGTAGCTGGAGGTGTATGAGATTCTAGTAACAAAGTGTTGATTGGGTTAATGAAAAAACTTTTTGATTCTCATCATTGAGAGCAGAAGTAGCAGGAATTTTATACAGAATTCTCTAGAATTTAGCAATAAAATCCCTCATATTCTCATGAGGTTCCTTCTTTCAATTGAATCCAAGCTGAGTTATTAGTGTGCTTTGCATCCTCTATGGGTTTGAATATCTTTAGGAACTGATTCCCACATGATAACCCAGATGGTTATGGTTCCTAGAGCTAGTCAATAGAACCATTCTCTAGCTAATTCGTGCAACGTTTCAATGAACACTATGATTGATACATCTTCATGTTCCACAGTGAGCACTCCACATGATATGAATAAATATTACTAAATGATCATCAGGATTTTTTTACCATCTCCATTAAACTTTGGGAAATTTTTCCTAGAACCTTTGGGTAATTCATGGAGAGGGGGAGTTAAATTTAGAGGACCAAAGGCCATGCCCCAAGGGATAGGAAGTTGCTGAGCCAATTTGTAAAGGAATAAACAAATGAGGATTAACTGGTTATGAATTATACCAGTGATTGGGCTATGTTGCAATTGATTTGGTGAAGTTTGAACTCTCCCTATAGGTGAAAGACTTGATCTGCATGTTTGGGCTTGAGGTGGATAATTAAAATTAATTTTTTCTTGCAGATGAAAGAAGTGATTAGTTCTTCCCTGAGCCCAACTTGCCCGGGTAAATGGATGAATTTCCAGAATGAAATATTTTTAAAAGCTATGGGGTGGGCTTCAACAAATAATTGTTATCTTTTGGGAAATTTCCTTTACTCAAAAATGTGCACACCTAACTTCAAGTATGAGACTTATTTTATAATATGTGCCTAACTCTTAGTTTAAGGTAGAGTGACCAACGTGAACAAGGGAGTGCATGCATGAAAATTTTTTTTAAAATTTATTTCATAATTTAATAGCAGTTTACGGTCAAGCAATCATAGTCCAAGAGCCTATGTTAAACCAAACTAACTAGAGTCATTTATCTTACACCCATAGGATAAGTACACAAGTTGTTAATTTAATTTTGTTCCCTCGGCGGAGTCGTCAAAAAATATTGGCTAAATTTTATGCTTAGATAAAACATAACACCTAGGAAGTCATGGGATGAATCCCCTTCATTTTACGGTGAAGCTCCCTTTTATTTATTTATTTATTTATGTGGCCTTTAAATCTATGTTCGGGGTATTACTTTAGTTGAAATATCTCATGAACCATAGCTAAACAACTTTGCAACAAGTAAGCAGTTATACAGGAAATAAATTACTAGGAGAAGTAAGATGGGAATGTGGAAAATAGAAATAACTTATGCAAAGAAATGTGCTTGGTAAAAAGTAGATAACAGAGCTAAGTTACAACCACATGAAATAAACAAATAATTAAGTGATTTTTACAAATTTTATCAAATGAAAAGAAGTGTACTTATATGAAATTTAAAGATAACGTAAAGTTTACCATTATCCTTCACAGTTTGCACAACAAGATTTTAGAAGACACAAAGTTCAACAAAAATCTTCCTCTCTTCTCATTCAATTTTCCAACTGTTTATAAAATGAACATCTAATTATTTCAACACAAAGTTTGAAATAACCATGTACAATGTAAAACAATTAGTTTGCAAAAATTCCTAGATCTTTTGACCCGTAGGTCTCTCCTTCTATTTATAGTCATCATAAGGAAATACAAAAGAGATAATGTCCATTATACTTCCATAAGTGTCTAACTATAAAGGTGCGAGGAGTTGAGCATTTTTTCCTCAAAGTCCTCATTGCATGTCACATAACAGTTCAAAATGTTCCATTATTTAAACGAGAATTTCGATTGTCCACTATCATCAAGTAATTTTGAATTTTTCAACCAACTTAAAGTAAATTAACCAGAATTACTTAAGTCTTCCAAAAACACATTAGTATTTGAGAATTATCGAAGAAAGATAAAAGAAGAAGAAGAAGAAGAATTATTTAAACTCCACAACTTACTTTTTGTTTTATTCCTCGGGTGATTCACAATGAAAAAGGGGTCATTACATTTATTACATTGAGAAGTGGTCAAAGAAAGAGAGAATAAGAATACGTTCTATTCCAAATACAATGCTATTGATCTTCATGCCTTATCCTTTTCCTCACATATATCCTTATTATTTTCATGGTAATTAGCCTCAATTTCTATTGTATCCAGCAACGTATTTGATCACATTCCTTCTTTTCCTGCCATAACTTCATCAAAAAATTATCACCATGGATAGAATTATTTCCTGGTTGGGAATAGGTTTTATCTATGACTCAAAAGGTAATTAACATCCCCTTAAAGACTTTGATAATTATACTCCATTACTTGTCAACAATTAAAGGGAATTTTGTGACATGTAGCATTGTTCATCCCCTTATTGAAATAATTTGAAGGAATTTTAATCCATTGAGGTATTATCAGTATTATACATTTTTCATTTTGCAATAGCCTCCATATGTTCAAACTTGAAGTAATTCCTTCTCCAAGATTTTACACCATCCTCTTACTTTCCCAATTCTAGACTCAAGGTAATTAACATCCCCTTGAAGCTTTGATAATTTTCCATTGATTCTTGACCGAAGGGAATGGTAGCATTGTTCATTTCTTGCTAAATTTTTGAAGGAATTCTTCATATGTCCTTTGGAGGTTTATCAGTATTGTACTTTGTTATTCATAGATGCCATCATCAAGCTCATCCAAGGAACCTCTTCTTCTAAATGTTTCATCCTTTCCATAATTTGATTAAGTTTCCATAATGAAAGAGTAAGAATTTTTTGTTTCCCCTTCTTCACAAACCCTTTAGGTGTAATTTGATCTTCAATTAACACATTATCTGGTAATGAGCCAATTACTTGTAGACTCTGAAGTTGAATCTCTATCATCCCACATTCATTATCAACTTCTTTTCTTAAACCTTTTAGTTTATCCCATTTATCTTGGCATTCTTTCATTTTTACAAGTATTTCTTTGTAGTCCTCCGTAGCTATTTTGGTGATATTAGTTATCCATTCATCCACAACTTTAGCCTTTTTCACCAGTTTCTTCCATTATAGTGATCACTTGGGGATTCACCTGCTCCTCTATCAATACTGGCTTGAATTGAAGACCTTGCAACCTTTCATAATTATTTCACATAGCTTGGATGTTTGTTCCTTTAACTTGGTATTCTTATCTTTTCCTCATCCAATCTAAGAAAAATACTATTAATCAATGTTTGTATCTTTCTTAAGGCCTTCAGTAGTTACTTCACCTAGAGGCACTCTTGTCACCATCAGATCTTCTTTAGTCAATTCAGCTTTCCTTTACCTGTACTGGGGTAGACACTTCAACAAAATTTTGTCCAGATGGTTCAATTATAATTCTTGAAGTTACTTTGGCTGTCTTGGACCTTCTTCCCTTCTTCTCAATACTCTTCAACAATTACAAATCCATATCTTCTAAATTGACCGCTTCCTTGGCACTAGGAAGTGTCTGTGATGCCAACCATGTAGCAAAGTTTGTCCTGAAGAGAGCTTGGGCACCAGAATGGACTACCATCTCTTGACCAATTACTTCCTTAAGATGGAGGTATAATTATTTCTTGTTGTTCCTTTCACACTTCAGGAGTAGAATCTTGTAGCATCACTTTTTCAAATTCAAACATCTTTTAAAATACTAATTGATTTTTAATCTCCTTATCCTCCTCAATTTTTTGTCAATATTACATTCAACTTCTTTTTCTTTCTCAACTTCCTTTGTACTAGAGGCTCTGGAACTAAAGGTTCTTGAAATGTCTCCAAATGAATATATCCTTCACCCTCCTTTTTAATCTCTCCTTCTTCAATCTCCATAGTTTCTATTAAGACTTTACCTTTCTCTAATGGTTGAGATACCTCCTGAAGTGAGGATCCTTACATGTAGCATCATGTATCTCCTCCTTCTGAGTAATTGATTGTTCTTATGAAGATGGAGGAGGATATTTATTGGTGGAGAGAAAGGAGGAGGATGAGGAGATGGAACTTCTATCACAACTAGAAGGAAATAGAATGTAGCAAGGATTTTAAAGGAGGCACCACAATTTATTCCCTGTGTAGAAGGAATTTGAATGGTAGGAGATAACAATAGATGAAGACACCAATGAGTGAGAAGCATCACTTGAATTAGCTTCTGAAATTGATGCTTTTCTTCAAGATGTTACATGATGCCCCAATTTTGTTCTGGGATTCTTATTTGGTTGTAACTTTATAGGCCCCCCCGCTACTCTCCCCTGGTCCTTCTTTTCTCTTAGTGCTCTTCTGACTTATTTCATTCATCACAGATTCCTAGGAAATAACCTTTACTAAGAATCCAATTAGGAAGTATAGAAGAAGAACTCTAGATGTTCTTTCCATTTTTTTTTGATTTATTCCTCATGGTCTGGTAATGGAGCATCATCCCCTCCCTCCTCATAATATGCATCTAAATTACATTTCCATCATCTGAGAGCTTCTTGGGAATATTTCCAGGCCCAATCTTATGATTTTTTACACTGTCATTCAGCTATAATCCCTTCTTCTGATTTAAAATTCATCTTTGCAGTCTATCCAATAATCCTCCAGTGTTGGGAGATGTGTGTGATCCAATGAGACTATTTTCCTGTAATATTTCTATAGTCAAAATTTATTCTAGCTTTATAATGACTCTGAGTATAATTAAGGAACATTTCTTTAGAAACATTTCAAGCTTTTGGATATTGGCACAATGATAATGCCCAATGACAACTAGGAAATGAACCACTTCCCTATGAAGTCCTTGTTGTAAATCATGAAGTTCCACTAGTTGTCTACATAATTCAAGTAAAATCCACTTATCACTAGGATACCTTGGAGCTTTAGTGGAGTTCCTAAGAAACCACAAAACTCTTAAATAAGTGAAATGAGATAACTGAATAAAAATACATCCATATTGAACAACTGCATTCCATGCAACATCAGACACCCTCTTTGCTTTCAGCTCAGTATCAAGCTTGCAAATAACCTCATAGAAAATAAATCATTGACCTGTCTGTACTCCTTGAAATACACTGGCAAGGCTAATTGTAGATAATACTTATGAATTGGACTTTCTGCTGAGGAACCTTGACTCCGTAACTTGGAAAAAAACCATTTTCTACTGCAACATACACTAGATAAGAAGTCCTCTTGAAATTAAGGGTTTGAGTGATTCCCTGTAATTAGCTATCAATATTATTGCTAATAATTTCAGTATAATTAATCAAAGCACTAGGCTTACTAGTCTCAATCATTCTGATCAAATAATACATTCGTGAAGAAAAGTGTTTGGCATTTTTCTCTCCATTGATCTGCACAATAATTGGTTATATCATCTACTTCTTGGACTAGATCAGATCTCACAATAGTCCTAGGAAACCTTGAGGGATGCTTCTTCTCCTTTAAATAATTCAAGTTCATGATTCTGAATGGCATCAACTATATTATTCTTCCAGTATTCATTATCCTTTTCCATACTAACCCCCAGTGCTTTAGCTAGTAGTAGGGATCTTCAAGAAAAATTTAAAGAAATGGGCATCAAGCCTCACTACTATATTACCAGATGTATCCTTGATTGTCCTTGTTTGAGAATCATAATGTTTAGCACATTCTAGTACAAAATTCAGGAAATTGAGCAGTACTAGGAAAAACAGTTGCTTGTATTAACCCACTCTAGTCAAGGCCTGCATGAGAGGTGTTTGAATTTTGGCCTTAGATCTTCAATAAATTCATTAATGGAGACATGCCCCATGTTTTTGTCACTTATTTCAGTAAGCTTGGATACAATACAAGATTCCATTAGATATCCTTTATACCCATACTTCATCTCACTCCCTGTTTTTTCACTGGTTGAGACTTAGCCTTCCCTTTACCTTTCCTAGCCTTGGAAGTTTCTTCAATAACAAGATTAGGGTCTTCTCGAATCACAACAACTTCTTCTTCCCCCAATGACTTCTCACTTACTTCAATTGATTCTTCCCTTATTTCAAACATCTACTCTCCTTCAAGTAACCAATGTGCTCCAACTACTGAAATATTAGTAACAACCCTGCTTTAAATATAGAATTCAAGTCAAGTCACATTATTTCAATTCCATGCAGATATTCAAATTCAATCTTGGTCATGAAAATGCATTAAGATCCTCTTAGAAGTGAAGTTCAAAGTTCACTGGAAGTGATCAAGTAAAACAACTCATTTTGTAATGCATTGCGGGTTTTTAGGATGCTTACTTACTTGAGACTTGAAGTTAACAAGTAAGAAGTAATTCAATTATGCGCAATGAAGAAGAAGTAAAATCTTTTTAAAACACCACAATACATGGGAAGTAATTGACCCTTGGTTTACCTACAATGTATAGGAAGTAATCACCCATCAGTTTACACAAATCTATTGGAAGTATTAAGTAATTCAAAACCTAAAATGTAGTAAGAAGTAATAAGGGGTCAGTTTAGCGCAACTTACAAGTAAGTAAAAGAGTTTCAGAAACCCGCAAGTCATTTAGAAGTAGGAGTAACCCAGAACACCACAATGTATATGAAGTAATAGTGAGTAATCAATTTAGCACAAAAACATAGGCTAGGAAGTAGAAGTAGTTCCAAACAACACAATAACATAGAAGAAGTAGCAATTATTCAAATCCATGCAAACTAAGAGGGATAATGTGATTGTTTGGGATGTGATTACTTTGAAAATTACTGATTCCAAATGCCAAGTATAAGTAATGTAAAAATGCAAAGAAAGATGATGTAAGGATGTGTTATGTGGTGTTTACAAAATTACTTTTCTTCTATTAAACCTAAGGAGTAGAAGAAATTCCTAAACTCTACAAAAACATGAAGAAAGGAGATGTTTGAAACTCAAGAAAAGGATCAATGGAAGATACCATCTACTTGATACTAGAAAGGAAGAAGTAAAATACCCTTCAGAAACCCACAAAATTACTAGGGAAAAAACTAGGGTTTGCAAATGGTAGAAAATTTAAAGGATTCCATCAAAAGGTAACAACGGGTTCATTAATCTAGACAAAACCTAATCCCAATTAACAAAAAATAACCCAATTTCAAACCAACCTTACACCAAAACACAGAAAAGCAAACACTCCAGAAGGGAAAAACTACAAACTAGAAAAATTAACAACACAGAGAAAGAAATAAACAAGAAAAGAAGGAGGCAAAATGAAGTACTAACCTTTCCTGCAAGAGGATCAAATTTGGTTTTCAAAAATTGTTCTCCAATCAGTCACACGAGATCACTCAGGGTTTAGGGATCAGAAAACTTCTCTCTAAGTATGCACAAATGCGTGGATCTGACATGTAATTTCTTGGGATTTTATATATTCCATCTCATTTAATGATCAAATAGTACCACGTCACCACATTTCCTTATATGTGGGTTTTGAGAATAGCTTAACTTCATTACTTTTTAAAATAAGTAAAGCACCTCCAAAAGACTGATAACTTAAGTGCTTAGTTATGTGGACATTTGAGAGTTAATTTACTTGTTTTACTTTTTAAGAAGTAAAGTAGTTGTGATTTATCAAAATGAGACAAGTAGTTAGGTATCAATTTAGTGTAATGAATAGTTTAGCTTTGCGGCATTCTAGGAATACTTTACTTGCTTAATGTTAAGAAGTAAAATCATTTCGGTTTAGTGCAAATATGAAAAGTAAAACATTTCTAGTTTAGCGCTGGAACTAAGAAATAAAGCCAGTTTTGTGGGGTTCTCAAACTACTTGACTTATCAACTTTTAATAAGTAAAAGCACTCCTTGTTTAGCACAAAGAAGGAGGCTTATGTGAATCAGGTTTTGGAGGATAAACTACTTGTTACTTAGAAGTATATCACTCTAAACAACTTGATAACTTAGGAGAACAAGTATTTGAATTTTTAGGGATTTTTAGGGCATTTTGAGCACATGGGTATTTTATCAATTACCCCCAAGAAACCTCCTGTAACCTTTTGAAGAATTATAAAGCATTCTGCAACCCAAATTAGTCAAGGAAACAACCTAAACACACTAATCAACAACTCAAAGAACTACAAACAACATGAACACAACTCTTCACAAGACATGAAAACTCAAAATTTTCAAAGAGGTACCCAAAATTTCTAAGTGAAATATTGCCCACACCCTATGATCTAAGGACCCATTCAGATAAATAATACAAGGAATTTTATCATATAGCTGCTAGGTTGCTAATACAACTAATTATGGTTACTTTTCTCTTCTTTCTTCACTCTTTAGGCTCATATTTTCATTACACTCCTTACCTCCTTTTCACTTCCTCTTTAGGAATTCATCAGACTTGGATTTCTTCTTATCTCTAGACCTTTATCATCACCACCTTTATTAGTCAACAAATATTCATTTGATAACACAATCTCCTGATGTCCAGGGATATACTAAACATGTGCTTCTAGATTAGTCTTATCCCTGATAACTCACCTCAAGAGTACAAATCCTTGTATGAGCAATGAGTTTATGGTACTTTCTCATTCTAATCCCCTACTCTGATGACCTTATCACCCACATCAACTCTTATACACTTTTCCCCTCACTAACTCATAGTGTTGGCTCTATGCTACCATCACAATTCATGCATTCATATAAACACTATAGGAAAGGAAACATGAAATGATTACCTTGATTATAAATTATAGCTCCATTGTTCTTTTAAATCCATTTCCTTATCATCATCATCCCTACACACCCTGATTTTTAATTCATATCCTGATTCACATGTCATCACTTGCATGCATTATCCTTGACACTCATAACCTTAGACTTAAATAGGATTCTTTATCCCTAATGCTCAAATTCACATATATGTTTATAGATCACTTTCTTTACCCTTGGACAACTTCATATGTTCTAACCAAGTTATTTAGACTCTTGGTTCAGTCATACACATGTTATTCACATACAATATCTTGTTAGGCCTTGTTGTCCTTCTAGCCTTACAAACACACAAATTATTATGTATCTCAATGTCTTCCAAAACAACTACACAACCTACTTGATGATCCAAACACCTCTTTATGGCTTCTCTATCATACCCAAATTTCAGCCATTAATACCTTGTAAGGATTTGTACTTCCTTTGGACTGTACTATGTGGATTAGATATTTTTTCCTTGTACCTTGAAAGTGATACTAGAAACTGTGTTCTCACTTGGTTATTTATGAATTCACCTCTAAAAGGTCTTCTAGATGCTCCTTGATAAAATTTGAGTCTTGATTTTATATTTTTCTCATGTATGCAACCATATCCTTGCTTCCCTACAACCTATGACAGTCATTCCTGCAAAACCTAACATATAATTCTCACACGTGTGAATTAAGGTCTAAAACTTCATAGAAATTTATTTATCCTCTAAACAAAGATGCTCACAAAAAATTTTGATTTTTGAATGGCTAGAATTCAAATGGCATAAGGCCCTGGTTTGATCCCAAGAGAGATTATTTAGAGCTACAGGTGTTCTACATAAGGTTTCAAGAGTTGAAAATGTTTGATATTGCTCCTTATGTATTTCCTCAACTATTCATACTCTCACAAAATTCAAAACATTCATTTTATCTTGAATGTCATTTTCCTTCTCTCGGCTTGTAAAGGATTCTTAATGACTACTAATAGAGAACACAAAGGAAACATGCAAAATATACCTTGAAATCACTTTTAATCTTCAATACCAATTTATTCATGCTTCATTTTTTCCCTTACAATCATTCCCCATGGGAACATGCATATGGAGGCCAATAATCCAAAATTTACACCTTTGATGACACTATCCCTACCTTCACTCAACCACCCACCAAAATATCTAACTAAACTCTTGACTTAGGAATCAGTTCAAACTCCATACTCATGTTGAGATGACTTGGAGATATTTTCCTAAAAATATCTTCAAGTCTACACTCATATCCCCATTTGTCCTTATTATACACATGGGCCTTATTTATGCTTTTACACAAAACATTACCAATTTTGAATATTTGAAATAAAAATTTTATAGGAAAATGATAATACTTATTTCTAAGGAAATCTAAACTCAAACTTGGACATGAAAACACTTAAATGATAACCTATTGATGCTCCTGCTTTAGATTACCCAGTTTGAAATTTTTTCATGGGCTCCTGCTCATGGGTCTCTATCTTTCATTTCTCTTTGATGTTATTGTTACTCATGACTCCTCCATGTCTTTCATTTGTATGTTCAAAAATTCCTGATCTCAATGTTGGTGTGGGCTTCTTTTTTTTCCTTCTTGTTTCTTACTCCAAGTTGTATGCTTCTGATTGTTTTTCTAGATTTGGTTGGCTTACTAGATTTACTTGTCTTTCTATCCATTCTTATTCCACTTTGAAACTTGGACTACCTTCTCTTTTCTTAGTTTGGATTTACACATATCTTATTTTCATTTATGTTATTCCTTCCATCATTCTTCCTTCCTTCTTGGTTAGTTGTTCCTACAACACTAAAACGATTACTAAATGTAAAAGCGTGAGACTTGAGAGTCTCTTCCACATGCTTTATTATGTCCTTTTGTTCCCCTTTACCTGTAGCTTCTTGAAAATCACTCTTCACCTTATCCATGCACTGAAAGTAATCAAAATTGAGGTCTAACTTCCTTGCATTATTTAAAAGTTCATATGCCTCTTTAGTTGTCATATGATTCCCTAGTAGTTGATTATCCCCTTTTTCATCACTGTATGAAACACCATTATTTACACAACCTCCTTGTGCTTTGTGGTTCACTAGTACTTCTTGTTTCTCATCACCTATGCTTCCTCTTTGCATTTTACCTTTTCCATTGTGTATTATGCCTCTTATTTATTGCCCTTGTACTAATTTAGCTTCCACCCGATGTCTTCTATATACCAAACTTGTCATAATTTCATAAATTTGTATGACCATCCTTCTACTTTTATGGTTATTGATGGGCATCATTATATTTCTAGGACTGCTTGTATGATTGTTCTTAACCATAGTTTTATCATATTTCCCATTATAGGGTCTTCTTTTCCAATTCTCTATACTCCACCAAATATCCATACTTTTATTTTTGTTCAAAAGTTCTAGGAGTCTTCTAACTTGGAATTATGACTTCTCCATTATCATATCCTTCTTAGACCAATAGTTTTCTCTAGAGAATATCAGTCATCTTATCTACCTGCTCTATCTTATTAGCTTAATAATGTCAAATACCTTCATGTTTTGATGTAGCACCATACTTTTTTTCTCCTTAGTTTATTGATTTCCCTATTTTAAGAAACTTCTTCCACGTTCCTGCCACTTGTAATTGTAAAACTCATGATTTCTAGGCAATAATAAACTTCTCTGTCCTCGCCATGTCCTTGTTTCACCTCTGAAATTCCTTCTTCCATTCAATATCTCTCATACTTCTTACTTCCTTTTTTATTCTGATATCATTCTTATACAACACATTATACTAATTGCTACCATTAAATTTGTACCATGAAACTCTTTCTCAACTATAATTTATGCTTTGCTCATATGCATACATACCTTGTTTAGGCAGTTAGGATTCTAGTTCCCATGTTTGTACTTTTTATGACCAAACTCCAGTAATATTATAGACTTGTTTAACTTATTCTTATAATCAATACCATTCATGCTCCCCTCATGCACTAGATATTCATGATCTTGGTACTGTCATACCAACTCTCTTTCTTCCACTGGACAATTCGTCCATTACTTCTTGACAACTTGTTTCAGTGCTACACTTGCAAGCATAGTAGACTACGAACTCCTATGTCAAGATTCTTTGCTTTCTTCTTCATTTTTTGCACTTCTTCATATGATCATTTGATCTTGAATCTCCTCCTTGACCTTGACTTCAATCATGTAATAGATTGTACCTAATCTGCATCTAAAATGGTACATTCTCTTGAATAAATGCATTCATTCCTTTTTAAAGTCTCTAGGAACACTTCATTCATTATATGTTCTATTTCCCTGAATTGTCTTCCTTTTCCATTGTGATGCTCATCTTCTTGATCATCATGTCTGTTGAAACCTTGCATTCACACATTCTAACACATTTTTGAGGTGATCCAAACCATTTAAATCTCCTTCATGGGCATTAGTTTTCTCCTTTGTTTTCCACTTGTTACTGTCACTTTTACCTTCGCTTGTGAATGCTCTCATGTTAATGCATTGTTTCTTTATACCTGCATTTACTGCACATAGGTAACTGATTAGTTTCAAAAATCAGAATTTTTTAATCCATGACACTATAGATGTTTCCTTACCAAATCAATCCTTTATTGCTTCCACATAGACTTGATTCTTCATTGAAGCTTGTTAAAAATCTTGCTTCTTCATCACCATTGTCTTGGTTTCTCTTCACACTTTCCCAGGACTCGATAGTATCTTTTCTTTCTCTATTCATCTTCTCACATATTTTATAATTTTCTTCTTCATTCATTACAACATCCTCTAGGCCTATGAGTACCTTCTTTTTTACTATCCCATCCTTCTTCATATCTTGGTCTTTCTCTTCATGGCCTTGCATAAGAGTCTTCAAGGACTATTTTCTAAACTCCATGTTCTCTCTTGTTCATCTTCTACCTTGTTGTAGAACTCCCTGTCTGTCATACCTTCATTTATGTGACTCATTTCACCTACTTTTTTACCAATCTCACTCTTCTTTTTTGACCTTCATAGTCTCTCTCTCAACCTCATTTCTTGGGCTTGTTTCTTCAACTTTCACTCTGATCTTCATGATCCACTACATCTGTGGATCTTGACTGTTGCTCTCTATCTTGACAACATTTGTCTTAACATCCTGTCCTTCCAAGGACATACTCACCTTAACTTCTATCCTTCAATGGATCCTTCATGAAGGATAAGCACCCAAATTCTTGGTCTTTCTATAACAATATTCATCGAGTACTAAACACCATGCTCATCTTTTCATCACCTACATGTTGATCCATCAAAGGTGCCAAAATATTCTCTTTTCCATCCTTCATTAGAAAACATTTTTTAACCTTCCATTGTAAACTACCCTTTTACCATACTTCCATGGTTTACATAGTAGTAAGTGACATACATCCATAGGCATCACATCACACAATAATTCATCATACAAACTCCCAATTTTGAAAGGGACTATACATTTTTCATTTACAAGAATCAGATGGTATTTCTAAACCCATGCTACTGTATAGGGTGTAAGATGAGGTATTCTTCTCATATTAAATTTTGACACCATTTCTTCAGACACAATATTATCATTTATTCCATTATCAATAATTACATGACATACCTTACCTCTTGTTGTGCTTCTTGTTCTAAAAAGATTCCTTGCCATCAAACTTGGTTCTTTCTTGTTAGAGTTCAAGATCCTTCTGGTTAATAATAGTTCATGAAGTTCTCCCTTACTTGGATGCCCTCTTTTCTCATGAAATAATACATTTTTCATCTTCTATTGTCCTTTATCACTTCCTTCATGTTTCTCTTTCAACTTTAAAAATCCATCATGTCTATCTTTTAATGAGGTTCGTATTAAATTCATCATTTACATTTTCACCACAAGATCTTTTTGAACCATAGTCAAGGATTACATACCTGACATCATGTTTCTCTATACTTCCTCAATACCTTTTGCAAACTCATCAAACTTTTGAATTACATGATGGTAATTACAATTTACTTCTCAATCTCTTAATTTTCATTTCTTGTCTACTTGGATCCACATATGTGCACAACCTTATAATATTTCTAATATATCAGTTAATCAAAAAAATTGAATTCTTTCAACAAATTTTAATTCTCTGCAATATGTTAGGAAAATCATAGATTAGGCTCTGCTACCAAAATGATGTCTGGGGATATACTAAACATGTGGTTCTAGATTAGTCATAGCCCTGATTACTCACCTCAAGAGTAAAAATTCTTGTATGAGCATTGAGTTTTGTGTGCTTTCTCATTCCAATCCCCTTCTCTGAGGACCTTATCACCCACATCAACTCTTATACAATATTTCCCTCCCTAACTCACAATGTTGGATCTATGCTACCATCACAATTCATGCATTCATATAAACACTATAGTCAAGGAAACATGAAATGATCACCTTGTTTATAAATTGTAGCTCCATTGTTCTTGCAAATACATTTCCTTATCAGCATCATCCCTGCACACCTTGATTGCCAATTCATATCCTAACTCACATGCCATCACTTACATGCATTATCCTTGACACTCACAACCTTAGACCTAAATAGGATTCTTTATCCCTAATGCTCAAATTCACATATATGTTTATAGATCACTTTCTTTACCCCTGGACCACTTCATCTGTTCTAACCAAGGTAGTTAGACTCCTGGTTCATTGATACACATGTTATTCACATACAATATCTTATTAGGCCTTGTTTTCCTTCTAGCCTTACAAACACACAAATTGGTCTGTATCTCAATCTCTTCCAAAACAAATATACAACCTACTTGATGATCCAAATAAATATTTATGGATTCTATACCATACCCAAATTTCAAGCATTGTTACCTTGTAAATATGTGTACTTCCTTTGGACTGTACTATGTGGATTAGATCTCTTTTTTCGTTACACCATGAAAGTGATACTTGAAATTTTTTTCTCGTCTGGTTCTTAATGGATACACCTCTGAAAATTCTTCTAGATGTTCCTTGATAACATTTGAGTCTTGATTTGATATTTTTCTCATGTATGTAACCATATCCTTGCTTCCCTACAACCTATGACATTCATTCCTACAAAACCTAGAATATAATTATCATGTTTACAAATTAATGTCTAAAAATTCACATACATTTAGTTATCCTCTAGAAATATATGCTCACAAAAACTCATGATTTTTGAATTTGTAGAATTCAAATGGAACAATTCCCTAGTTTGAGCCGAAGAGCCATTAATTACAGCTAAAGGAATTTGTAGAAGGTTTCAAGAGCTAAATTTTTTTGATATGGATCCTTATGTCTTACCTCAGCTATTCATACTCTCACAGACTTCAAAACATTTGTTTTATCATGACTTTCATTTTCCTTCTCTAGTCCTGCACAAGATTCTTAATGACTGCTAATAGAGAACACAAAGGAAACATGTAAAATAAACCTTGAAATCACTTCTAATCTTCCATACCAGTTTATTCATGCTTAATTTTTTTCCTTACAATCATTCCCCATGGGAACATGCATATGGAGGAAAAAAATCCAACTTTTACACCTCTAACTACATTATCCCTACCTTCACTCAACCATCCACCAAAGTAGCTAACTGAAATCTTGACTTAGGAATCAGTTCAAACTCCCTACTCACATTGAGATGACTTGGAGATATTTTCCTAAAAATATCTTCAAGTCTACACTCATATTCTCATTTGGCCTTATTATACGTATAGGCCTTATTTAGAATTTTACACACAACATTACCAATTTTGAATATTTGAAATACAAATACTTATTTCTAAGGAAATATAGACTCAAACTTGAACATGATAACACTTAAAAGATAACCTATTGATGCTCCTACATCATCTCATGTCTCTCTGCAGTCCTTCGCTTGATTGCACCCTTTCTCTATTTCTTCAGCAAAAAAAAATGCTTAAAATTTGGTTTAAATAGATAAGTATAACTCCTTTTCGTGATTTATGATTTTTTATTTTTAAATTTCCTTCACACGTATTGGTGAATATAGAAGGTTACAAGATTATTTCCAAAAAGTATCTATAGTTCCACTATCCTCCATGATTTTCTCAACATTTAGATGAAGAAATTTACAAGTTTCCCTTTTTAAAATTTTGTTATACACCCTGAACTGTTGTTACTTCCTCCTAAGCATACAAGTGTTGATATGTGATTTCTTTGTAAAAGGATGTGTTCCTTGATTGAGAAGTCATGCTTGATATGTACTGTATCTTCTTTGCAGATTGCAGATCTTTGACTGAGTCGGATTATGATTGGACTCTTTTATTTATTTCATTTTGCATCTGAGTTTAATCTGATCTCGGAACGAATTATGAAGTTATTCATCTATAAGACCTAGCCTTGGATCAGTGGTATTGATCCAAGTGGTGCTTTAAGTTATTCGTGATGAATTAAAAATTATAAACCTTTCACAGGTTGCAAGGTCTGAATTCGTTGAATAAAGCCAATCCCGAGTCTAACTCAGGTTGATCGTGTGAAATGGAATGGTTCCCGATATCGAAGTATATCTGGAAGGTCTTGATCGTGGACCAGGTAATAATTCTGTTACATATAATTCTGTAGCCTAATGGCAGTACAGGAGTGAACCCTGTTCGAGAATGCATGTTGTAGGTCTTTTTCTGAGTATATGAAATGTTAGACCTAACTGGAATTATTAATGTTAGTAACCTAAAACTAAACTTAACCTAGGGGTTAGATTAGTGTTAATCTAACCTAGACCTAGGCTAAGAGCTAATGTTCTAAGTTAGTATCTATGTGCTAAGTGGTTAGACTAGGTGTTATCCTAAATCCTAACCTAAGTTACTAACCTAACTATTGAGCAAAGAATAAGGGGACCTATGGAGGGGTGCGAACCATGGGCGGCAGTTTCTATGTTATTAAATGCGTGGATAAGCATGAGGGACAGGTAATTGGTGGAAGTTTTAAAACGGCTAACTTGAGCCGATGTGGCAGGTCGCCAAAGTTAGAAATGATCTATGATGTGCATTTGTCCATCGCCAATTATGGCGGTCGGTGGCAGTGGAGTTTGAGCGGGAAACTGGGAATTAATGCAATCAATGAACTCGGGCTTCGAGCTCGGATTTCTTGGGGAAGCATGCAAAATGGAAAGTTAATTGTTTGTTTGGTTTTGCATGCGCTCCAGTTTTCCTTCTGTCTGTTCACTGGTTCTTCGCACCAGTCTTCTTGGTGTTGCATGGCAAGTATGAGCGTAACTAGCTCTTTCCTCTGGCAAGGAAAATATATAAGTCATGGAAATAGCAAATTTTTGTTGGTGGCTCTAACTTGGAAAAGGAAGAGAAGGATCGAGCTCTTTCAGTGGTCTGCTTCGGAATTTTGAGCAAATATCCAGGCATGTTAGGCCCTAACCTTTAAAAATCTTGCTGTCTTTCAAGTGATTTCATTAGAACAACTCTGTTCAGATGATTTTTGGAATTGGTTGGTTTCTATGGTAGTCTTGTGTGATTTTTGGCACTGTATCTTCATGCTGGTTCGGTTTTTCAATTTAACCCTTGATGGGTGTTTATTGTATTTCGAACTGTTGCTATATTTCCTTGTGATTTGCATTCCGGCTTTTAGTTTGCGAAATATATGAAATGAATGTATGCTAGGCCTGCTCTGTGAGAACCCATGAATTGTTCTCGTGATGGGTACAGGCTACTGTGATGCTTGTTGATTTATACTTGTCGTCGATGCTTGTTGTTGATACTCGTCGGAAGGGATACTACTGGACATTTGTTTGATTGTTCAGTTTAATTGAACTTTTTGTAACTCTGTTGAGGTTATTAAGGTAGTGGTTATTGAATCTTGTTTGGGTTCAGCTATGATATTTAGGATTTGTTGAATGGATAACTTGCTGTGTTACAGTACTTCTTTGAGACCGTTCTGAAGTTGTTTTTCCCTTGCATTGTGGTTATGGGATGCAACCCGTTGATAGTATGCAATATATTTATTTATTGTACTCGAAACAACTCTGTAGAATCCATTGATTGAGTCGTGTATTATGGACCTCTGTTGAAGCTATAGGTTTATATATTTGAGTATTGGTAATTTGATTTTGTTGGAGTCCTGAAGGAGTAACAGGTATACGACCTATGTTATTTTGTATGAATTTTTGGTACAGACTCTTGAGTGTATGTTACGTTTCCTTTCTGTGCAAGCTTGTGCGAAAATATTGATTGGCACAGTTGGAATCGTTTATTATTTTTATCTTGTTACTGTTGTTCGGGTTCAGTTTAACCCTTGACAGGTAACTATAGTATTTGCCTCTAGTCAACCTGATTGGTTCACTTGTTGTTTTTGGCACTGTTGGATTCCATGAGTATAGTTAGTTATCATGTAACTTGTCTCTGTAAAAATGGGTCGTGAATACCACACTTCAAACCCTGAATGCGTCTTGACGAGATTACGGTATGTCATGTTTCCTTTCTGATTATTTCAGTTAGATAAGGCTGTGCATGTTGCGGAAATTCTGTGTGATTATCTCGGCATAGTCTTAGGGAAACATCAGTTGCTTAGTGTTGAGGAGTCTATTGTTGACTGCGAATAATTGAAGCTCTTTGATTTCGACCTTGGGTCCAAAAGCCTTGTAGTGTTTATTATGAACTAGAAGGGGACTGTAGGTTGATGTATGGGATTGTAGTCGTGTTTACGTATTCTGTTGCATGACTATCCTGCCTTGAGCTTGACTGAACTATGAGCCGTCGACTGCACCTCGACAGGCGATGTGGGGAATATCTTCTTGTTGGCTGTTTCATGTGGAAGGTCATGTGGAGTCTGTTTGGTAGATAGTCATCACTGTTGGCGTGATAGCTACTGTACAGAAGTTTTGTTATATTTGATGTTAACAAAACAGTGATTCTTCTTGTGACTCGTCTGACTTTTTCGTATGCATGTAAGGTGAA
This sequence comes from Taxus chinensis, assembly GCA_019776745.2. Classification (NCBI taxonomy): domain Eukaryota; kingdom Viridiplantae; phylum Streptophyta; class Pinopsida; order Cupressales; family Taxaceae; genus Taxus; species Taxus chinensis. The sequence goes on along the minus strand of JAHRHJ020003702.1, from coordinate 71,328 downwards.
TGTTTTCCATTTAAGGAGATGGTACAGTCATGAGCTTGTTGAAGGGAAATTTGAATGACTTGTTTTCTTTCTCTTCTGTTATGAAAATATATGATGATATTTTTATCTAACCGTTGGAACTGTTTTAAACCTATTTACGGAATCATGATTTATTATGATATTCCTTTTACTGTTGAATGAAATGATCTGTCTGAAGTTTGCTGTTTTTGGAATTCAGATGGATAGATGATATGGATACTTTCGTTCTTCTTGATTTCTAATATTGTGATGAAATATTTGGGAAGTATTTAGGACTATTCTGTAATGATAATAGAGTTACACGTTTGTGGTCACTTTTGTATTACATCAGCATAGTCTGAAATATGTATACTAGTTTGGTGAAATGATCTCATTTAAACAGGTTGTTTAATGAAAACAGTTGGTGGATTGCAATTGTTTTAAGAGTTAGTGCTTATCATGCTCAGTTCATCGAACTGACCCATGTTGACAAATTTTGCAGATGGTCGCCGTAAGTGGTAAAAGCATGCAGATCTGATAGGATGTTCAGATTGTTTAACTTGGTTTATGATGAATTACAGTTTGATTCTCTAAATGTACTATTTGAGGAAAGATGTTCTTCTTCCGTTGAGTATTGTATCAAGTATGCTGAATGCATAAAATGTATTTGATTAATTCTGAAAGGGATGGAAAGTGATATTTGTTAATTATGTGTTTGTATTCTTATCTTGATAGTTTGACCTTCTTCGGTTCAAATATCTTGAGAGCATTGTTATTATTGTATATATTTGGAAACTTTGGTGATTATCAATGTAAGCTTTGCAAGAAAATGAGACTGAATTCTTATGAGTGTTTAGCAGTTCTTGTATGTTCTATCGAAGGCTAAATTGAAATTTAGATCACTGTCTTTTTGGAAGATAGGGTTAAAATATACCTAAGCAGAACGCTAAACAAGCTGAATTAAATTATTAATCCCTAGACCTGGTTATGACAGGACAACATTTAATTGGATTCTTAATCATTTATATCTTGATACTAATAAGTATGATATAAATTCAGTTATGAGAACTGATATAAACCTAATGGGGTTCTGATGGCAATCTCATGTGAAGTTTATGAGATATTGTCCAATTCCGTTGTTTTAGAATTATGTATATTCTATGAACTCCTTGATGAGACCTTGACCTTAAAAACTCCTCTGTGTAATGGGTTTTATTGAGAAAGGTCATCCTAAGATGAGGAATCCAGGGATTCGGAAAGGCTAACCTTAGGGGAACGTCTTTAATGTAATTTAAACTTAGTGTGCGTAACACTTATCAATAAGTAGATCTTTTCGAGGCGGATTTAAAGGTTGACGGCACAAGTCAACTGCGGGGTTGTACCTCTGAGAAGATTAGGATCTTCTCGAAGTTACAACAATGCAGGTGACTTATGACGACACCCTTTGCATTGATCGCTAAGATTTACATCTTGATCTCGAACGAGTTACTCAGGGACCGATTAGGAATGTGGTCACGTTATAAGGCTGCCTAGGAGATTCGGGGTATCTTGACACACTGGTTTAACTAGGGTTGAACCAGTATGTCATCGTATCCCTAGTCCTCGTGGGCATCCATATAACGTTATTACCTTACTAATCCATTTCCGAGTGAATAAGTTGGGATAGGAGGGACTGACAGAAGTCGGTATAAGACATTCTACATAACATAAGAATGGGGTGAAGGACGTATTCTAGATTGACGAGTATGCCGTTAAGGAATACGAGACATAAGCAGTATGTTTCAAATCTTTGGCCAAAGTATCGCAAGCTGCTGATTGCGTTGTCCTGAGTCACCTGGTCTAAGGAATGAGATGCCGATGAATAATGGTAACAGTTATTCAGTTAGGTTCCTTGGACAGAGCATTCTGAATCCCAGAATAGGGAAGAGAACCGCAAGAGTGGGGTGTTAAATAAAAATGCCAACTCTTATCACGCATGAATAGATCGGTAGATTGCCGAGTCATGGAATGAATAGATCGGAGATACTCCGAGTCATTACAGCTGCATATGGTTATCTGTTATATGAATGGTTATTTGATTTGTGAGTTCTAAATTATGTATTTAGAACCAGGAAGCATTTATCAAAAAAAAAAATTGACTTGTTCTATTGTCTAAAATGAGGATGTTACATTATACCTTTAAAAATGGATTTTTATATTTCATGGCAGACAGGATGAAACACCCTTTCTAGAAAGTCCAAGGTCTTCAAAATTGGTCAACTGGAGTGAACTTTATGTCAATGCGGATCTAGGGGCTCATGGAGACCTGAGTTCTAAATCATCATTATCATTTTGCAATACATATCCTTTACAAACATTTCAACACTTTATCTTTTCATTCCCTTTATCAATCAGATAAATCAGGTTATCGAAGAATAGATGGAATTAGGGAACATGGGTCTCCTTTTCTTTGTTCTTTCGCACCTCTTTTCTCCCACACTCTACCTTTCCTTTGTTAATTTTATCATAATGGATTGCAGGGAACTTGGGTTCTCATGGCACTTGTTCCATGTATACAAGGTTCATCTAACTCTTTACTTTTCTACATCTCAATCCCCTTTGTTATTTGGATCAAAATAGGTTACGGGGAACTCAGTCTCACACAGTATGGTAGCACATGGGCCTATTGGGCCCACATATTTCACCCATCCTACACAACACTTAATCCTTCTACTCACTCTCATCATTCATTATGGATCAACCTGACTTGTGGAGAACACATTCCTTCGATGAACTGTACCACTTGGGCCCTTTGTTCCCATGACACTTTCCTGACCCATAATATACCAACTCCTCATTTCAGCCCAAATCACTTTGCGGAGAACATTGAATCACTTGGAAATTTTTCCTTTAGGGTACTTTGTGCCTGATTTACTCACCTAACCCAAACAACACTTAACCCCTTTGTTTTGTGGTCCCAACATGTTTTCGGAGAATTCCATTTCCTAGGGAGCTAGTTCCATCCACACCACATATGTCCGTAATACACTAGAAAAGGAAAGATACTCAAATTTCTCCAAAATTTTTGAAGTATCAATTTTTTTTCTTTTACCATAGAGACTTTGTGAGTACTTAGGACATATGAAAAATAATTTTAGACCTCTAAATCAATTGACCCAAATGTACTAGCCTTTCTAATACCTTCAGTGTGTTCCTATCTCACTATATAATCTTATAGTGTCTTTGAATCATCTTGAAACCATTCTGAATGCACAATGAACTAGCCAAAGACCATTGTACAACACTAGAAGACTTATCATCCATCAAAGCCATCATCATTCCCTGGTTCAACCATCTTACGTGCTCTAGAATTATGCTTAGATATTTCTCTAAAATTTCATGAGTTGATTATGAGGACTAGTTACAGACTTGATAACACCTGAATGACCCTATCTGACCTTGGAAAGTCTGCATATCACCTTGATCACACACCTTACTTTCTTGACCATAAAATCACTGAGGATGAATTGTCAATAAATATTCAATTTCACCATTCACATCCTTTTACAATCAATACCACTTGACATCAATGACAAAACCAATGACCAGGGTTCAACAAATGAATGTATTTTATTTGATTGACATTGATATGTTGAGAAATATCATAAATATACTTGTAATGATAAAATTGAACATAGGCTTTGAAGTCCTATTTTAAAAGGAAATTCCATTTAGCCTAATATGATCGTTGTATTATTTCGAAAAAATATGATTGCACTTGTAATAAATATCAGGTTGATATTTTAAAAATGGTTGGATATTTGTTGTAGGTTATATTGTTTTTGAATATTGATTTCAGTAGTATTTCATTAATTTATGATTAATGTTATATGGATAATGTGTGCTTAGAATTATCATTTTGATTATATGATGATTAATTATGGCATAGTTGGATAACAGAAGCAAATACAACCATGATTGTTGATAAACTATTTCAATTGATAAGTATAGTAAAATGTATACTTTATGGAATAATATGACAATGTCGTGATAAAAAAATAATGGACTACGACAATAAGGAAACAAGAGATCTTAAATTACATTTAAGATGCACAATAGATGTAAATAAATAATTCATTAAAGTGAATATATCCTATTGGGGAAACTAAGTTATGAACCTTAGGGATGTAATTGGATGCGATATGTATATCGCCATGAGACAAGGTAAACCTGACGTAAAATAATTTAATTTTAATTAATTAAGCCATGGGTTACGAAGTTAATAATAATTGGAAGTTCAGTAAGCCAACTTGGGATGGCTACTATAAATTAGAAATCATTAAATGACACTAGTCATTAAGTGAATTCTACTATATAGTAGATCTCTTGAGTTTTCCCTTTGAGGTCCATGAATTATGAATGTCATAAATATAAAGGAATTTTGTTATGCTAAATTGGTATATATGTGCTCTTTCACATAGGTTGAATAGGTCTTGAACCTTGTGATTAACTTATAATTAAATTGACTTAAATAATTGATTCAATTATGATAAGTGAGAAAATTATATGGTGAAGGGACAAGTTTCAGATGATGATTGTGTCATCACAAAACTAAGCATGAAAAACATGTCTCTAAAACTTTGGCCAAAGTAGTGTAAGTTGTTTATTACATTGTCAACTTCACCAAGTTCTAATTAAAGGTGTGGAATGCCAAATGGAATTCGATTGAATGAGTTCTAGGTAGACAATTAGAAAACATCACTTGAATATCAATGCTTGGGGAAGGTAACCAAATTGTATACTTCGTATACGTACTCTAATGAGTAATCTATGTGGGATCAGGTAGATTTAATTGACCCATACAGGTGCATATGGTATTATTATGGTTATCAGATGTATTAAATTGATATTAATGTTGGATTCATTTTCTATAAGTTATTAATCAGTGAAGGTGTCAAGATGATTAATAATACAATAATAATTCAGTCATTGTAAATGATTTTAAATTCATTTCATCATAAGACAACTTAAGGGATTTATAAATCTTCCATCAAAGATTTTAATTATTGCATATTAAATTCATTGAATGCATAAACTGTAATAAAATGAGTTGTTATAAAAAAAATCCCTAATTCAAATGAAATAAGAAGAGGTGTTACATTTTGGTATCATAGCTTAAGTTTTAGGGTTTACAACTCTTGGACTTAATGGTTCCTTATAATAATTGAACTTCTGATTTTGTTAACGAAATAAAAATAATGTGCGGAGGATGTAACATGAGAAATGAACTAGATCTAGTAATGATGTGGTTTCAGCAGTAAGTAAGTTAGATACAACTCTAACATTCCTTCATGAAGTCAGGAACTAGATAGTTTCCTTGGAGCAGATGGTAATGAGTGAAAACCATAAGTTTGAAAAAAAATAAACTTGAACTTATTGATGACAGTCAGCAAGGGATTTTCTTAATTATTGAGTTGTCTTGATGGAAGTTTTTGGAACTTGAAACCAATATTGAATTAAACCCAAATACGATAGATGAAGTGGGAAATATGGATTGTCTACTGAGGAAGTGGTGTTAGGAAAATACAAAAGGCTCAAAAAGAATCTACAGACAAATACCAACTCAAAAAAAAGTATATGTATACAAGAGCATTAGCTCTTCTTCACCTGTAACTTTAGGGAAAAGTGGTGGAAATGAAATGGTATAAAATATGGACTGCTAGGATGAAAAAAAACAAGAAATAACTTTCTGCAATTTCTAGCAAGAATTAGAACAACACTGTGGTAGCTAATAAGATAAGAAGAAGGAACAAGATTCCTAACGTGATGTCAGATAAGTTAAGTTATGGAATTCTTCATGCTATTGTAGTATTACACTAGTATGATTAGGATTGTTGTATCTAGTGACTAGATGAAAACAAAATAAGAAATTTGATTTATCTCTAGCATATGAAGAGAAATTTGATTAAAAATGTAAACCTATGTCTATTAATACAATAATGACATTGTTTAAACTTCAATAAGGAAATGGGAGTAAAGGTGAGTTCCTTAAAACACTTATGAAATACTATTTAATATAGAATGTTCCAAAGTAAATCAATGGGATATTGGTTCAAGAAAAAAATAAATGCATTGGAGGTATGCAAAAAAAAACAAGCATACGTGGCATAAAAAGGAACTTTCTCTTTGAAACGTAAGACTAATTTCACCAAGGATTTTAAAATATGGAAATGAGTTGTTATCGAAAGTTGTATTTGAGTCTTTAAGGATCAAACTAATGATCATGTAATCATTAGTTATCATGGTCTAGCTAATCAAAAATCTATTATCTGATTTGAATAGGTAGATTTAATAAGTGTTGCATGGTAACTATCCTTCCCTAGTATCCTAATTTTAAACAATAAAATATTGATGGGATGAGGATAGATGAAGATTTTATGTATACATGTTACATTATTTCAAACATGTGGACTTATGAACTAGTTTCCTTTGTTTTAAAAATGTCTAGATCTATGAATGAATGTATTTGTTAATGGGGATCTTCCATGCTAATCTTAGATTGTCCCTCAATGTTTAAGTGAGAAATACCTTTGTAGGAAGACTATTATTTGATTTGAGAAAAATATGTTAGATTGATTGGGATAGTGAGTTAAGTATGGGATCCTTGCATCTAAAATAAATAGTGGACACAGTTAGAGTTTCATACCATTGTGTATCTCCTTTACAACATAGGTTGGGGATATAACAGATGTACAATTCAGTTGAGATTTCCCCAGTGAAATTTTTTCTTGTTAATAAGGTTTACGATGTTCTAATAGTCTTTCCTCCGTAGAATAAGAGGATCTATTTTCTTCGTTTACTTTTGTCTTCATAGGATAAATCTTTGATGACCTATTTACTACAGGGGTAATAGAAAATCAGTTGTATACAGGTCCTGTGAAAGAAAATTGGGATCACTCATTTTGATTCAAAATTAACTAGTGAAGGAAGCTACATTATGAGTTGGTCTGAAAATCTGTCGAGAGGGCAGATCTATGGATAGATAGGCCAACAGTGTGCAGGGCATAGCCCCTCTTTGAGAAAGCAAAGTGAAACTGGTTTATTGCTATTCTACCATCAGGAATTTGTGTAAGTCCTACAATATTCTACCTTCAGGGGTTTGGTATCTTGTCCCAATGGGCGTATTTCCGACTATGAATATAAAGTAATTAAGGGAGGAGAGGAGATAGGATAGATCCAAAGGGAGAAAAGAAATGAATTCCAAAGCAGAAAGGTCAGATGGTTTATGTTTTGGGCTGGTAGTAAACAGAGCCAAACCTACTTGCATAAACGAACGAAGCAATACTGATGAGCAAATGACAAAAAAGTAGAGATAGATCTAACAGAAAAGAAACACAGATCTAACTTAAGAAAGATCTAATACATATAGCACATACATTGAGCACAAAGTCTTAATTTCTGTATTAATATTTTCTGTTACAAAAAGTACAAATCCTTTTCCTTTTCAATTCTATTTTTTATCTAAAAAGTGTTCACCCCTTGAATACAACAAGTATCGAAGTATATATAGAAGGAGAAGGAGAATGAAGGCAAAAAGGAACCAACAACTATTTACAAAAATATCTAAAAGTCAATTGTTGACTTTGGGGCAATTTGGTGGATGACAACATCTCATGGTGCAACATGGATGATGTCATCATTTCTGCCAACATACTTTTAAATACTTTACAAAAATGGGAACAATCCCAAAAGGAAGGAGCCTATTCGTCATCGTCCCACAGCTAGAAAGGAGTATCCTGCTTCTACTCAGGAGAGGAAATGTGAAATTGAGCCCGATACTCCATGAACTTGCTAATCATTGGTTGGAGTTGATCCTGGGTGGGACCCTTTGTGTGATCACAGATGACCTCGCAAGTCTCCCATTCATCTCTGAGTATCTTTGGGAGCTTGAAGTATTCATTACCTACCTCCATCAGGTATCCAACAAAATCATGGTAGGCTAGAAGGTTGTTGATAGATCCTGCGTCAAAAGTGGCTTCTGACCCTAAACCTTGTGACACGATCTCCTTGAAGAGCCAAATAGTGTCATCTACCTTCCTCAAGGCGTATGATGGAGTGAGCACGCTTGACATCCTTACGATGATCTACTCCATTTTATGCATTGCATCCAAGGCTTCCTCCTTGATTTTATCAATTTTCTCTAAGACAAATTCCATCTGGTCAACCCGATAGTCCAAAGCAGCAAGGACTTTGTTAGGTGCTCTTGGGTGATCGAAGATGTTGAATTTTACTAAGTCATCGACTGGGTAGTCGAGCATCTTCTGGAATGTCTCATGTTATAACCTGGCATGGTCTAACTCTTCAGAGATAGGTCCTGTAATCACCTGGAGTTCCTTGTTAGCCTAATCAATATTTTGATACAGCTCCGTGAACTTTATAATTACTTCCTCACTATCCTTGAGAATCTGGTCTCTCTAGGTGGATACTACCATACCTTGCTCACCAATCTTGGCGTACTCATTTATCTTTTCCTGACTAAGGGCCTCAGGAGTTTTGGTGGCAGCTACAGGAGGTGCACTGCCCATTTTCTGCAGGGCTTGGAGAAGATGTTTGTTTTGTTCTTTCAGTATCCTCTTCTCTTCCTTTGCTTCTTGAAACGTTTTATAAAGGGAATCCACTACAGATAGGGCCTCTCCCTGTAGGATTTCTGAGGACGTTCCCATTGTGACCTGTGTCACTGTATAATCTGTAGGAGACAGATCTTTTTTATCCTTTGTGGGATTAGGGTATGTGATCTCCAGAACCCTTTCACCTAAAGCGCTCTGAGAGAAGCGGGTTATAAGATTTTTCTTCTTAGCTCCTTTTGATGGAATGACAGAGAAGTCCATAGGTGCAATGGGGAATTTCCTCTTGTGTTGGCTCAGGTGTTTGGAGATCCATTCTAGACTAAAGGGAGTATGACTAGAGGAAGGAGGAGAAACGGGGGTATAAAAAGGAGTGACTACAGTGAACATGGGGAAATGTGTCGAGACGCTTGGTGGTGGCATTGATAAAGAAGCTGACCCTCCAAAGCTCACAGGGGTAGGATTCATTATAGGAGAGGAAACCATGGGGGTGGAAGGGATCTGAGAGATGAGGGAAGAAATGTTGGGGGACAGATCCATGAGGGAAGAGAAGATGGAGGAGGAGGAAGGGGGAATAGTAGAAGACGGGGGATAAGACACAACCAAAGGAGTGGTTACTTGAGTGATGTGAGGAGGGGAAGGAGGAGTGGGAGATGGGACAGTGGGAAATTCACTGGTTATAGTAGTGGTAACATCCTGAGTGGATGTGCCCGTTGGAACACTTACCACTTCTTCTTTTTCAGGAGATACCAGGATTACTACCTGCTCCTCGGCGGTGGAAGGAGGACTCTTAGGAAATTTCTCCTAAGTAGTTATTGATTCTCCCTCTTTGTCTTTACCTTTGCCCTTTGGCAAGTGATTTGGCTTAGCAGGTACATCGCCCAAAGGAGACATGGTGAAGTCTATCCCAAGGTAAATGAGACTGTTCTTCCGGCACCAATGCTCTGTGCATTGTAGAGTTCCTTTAACTCTTTCCTCAATAGTTTGAGGTGCCTTTGTTCTATCAATCTCGGTAAATGGCCAATTGTCCCCATCCATATCTAGATAGACCTGATCAACTTCTTAATCAGTCACTTGGAAACCTTTCGGGACAATGGCCACACCATATTGGATGATCTTTGCCAGGGCCAGGTGGGAGTGATACTTTCTCCTGAGCTTGACCTCGTTATACAGATCAGTGTAGATATCATCGATCTATGGGATGTGAACTGGATCAAGATTTTCCCTTAGAAGGCAATTGCGAGGATTAGAGGTTGGCCTTGCCGGGAAATTATGTTTCAAGTTGAGTAACTCCAGTTCTGCAAACATTTCCTGGGCTTTGCTATGAGAAGTGTAGGCATATCTACCCTCTGTGGGGAGCAAAGGAGTTCCACCCTTCTTTTTTTAGACACTTCTCGTGGTATGTGATAAGCTATCTAGACAGCTCCAATAGGATCAACTTGGGTCCCGCATACCTCAGTAACTTGGTGGGCTCCCCCAAGAAGTTGGTGGCTCTGAGATAAGTGAAAGTGGGGAATTGCGTAAATAATGCCCCCCACTTCTATGGTAGTAACCATGCTCTTGGTCATCCAAACGTGAGTCATATTGGGCCTCAAGAGGCAGATGATGCCGTAGAAGAAGGCATCGTTGATTTTACTTAATTGTGCGATGTTGTTTTCCAGTCTCAACTCTGGATAATACTCATATATCTTTACTTAGGGCCACACCCTGCATCGACTTAGTGTTGGGTAGTCTCTTTCAGAGGCAACAACATATACCATGTAGGAGTTCATGTAGAACCTCCCCATTGTTGAGAGTTGTTGAAGCTGCTTGGAGATGGTGTTGCTGATAATCTCCGCCCATTCAAAACGTTGATTAGGAACATTTTTGCTCATTTTTTCCAGATATCTGAGCATCCATTTGTGAAAGTAATGGGAATCAAGAAGGCCAAACACCCTACTGAGGAAGGTGATGGTGTCACTCAGCTCCTCTGAGAAGTCGCTGCAATGAATAACTTGTAGCCACCTGGTTATCACCTTCTTGTTTTTCAGATATACTTCATTCATAAGCTACATGTATTTATCTTCATTTTCATTCCCTTCTTTTATGTAGTCTTCTTAGCTTATTGCAACAAAATCCTAGTGGTGGGGGATACCCAACATGATTTCGAAGTGTCGGGTAGTGAGGTTGATTATTACCTTGCCCTTCTCATTTTCGACACATCTTGTGTCCTTATTGTAACAGCGGCCCACCACCATCATGAATTTGTTGTTTAATGCACTCACGAGAATTCTTGCAGAAAAATGTAAACCACTACCAACCAATTTGTCCATCCATGCACTTCCAGTGACCTTCTTGGTTCTGGCCCAAAAGTCCTCCATATCAATATGACCAAGTTCTGAATTCCTCATGTCCAGGTCATACTCTACAAGGGATTCAGGCATCCTGACCCTTTGGTATTTTTACTTCATTTCTTCTTCTGTGAGTTTGGCCTTACCCTTAGACTTGGTTGGCCTCTTACTTGATGAAGACATGTGTGAATCTGAGTTCATCTTCTGATCTACAAGAAGGGAAGTCCATCACAGAAGAGCCATGTTAGCTATTAAATCATCCATCAAATCTTTATAGAATGAAAAATTATCAATTTACAAGCCTCTGGGCACAAGGCGCAATTCTATTACAGGCTGCAGGGTCAGAAAAGCAAGGCGCACTGCTGGAGAGTGTTGCATGAAAGAAAACAGTGCAAAAGGGGCGTAGGGCACATAAATACTACACAAAACATTTATATGTTGGTGTTATAGGATGTGTGCTTGCACCATATGAAGGGTTTGAACATGGCGTAGATTATTTTTGTGTTGCAAGGATTCATGGTGCGCATGTATCAAGAAATAGTGTTGGCCAGTAGTACCTAGCCTAGATGATCTTATGTGATGTCATAGATGAGGATAAGTGACCACCGTAGGCTGAGTCATGAAAAATTTCAAGCAATTTGATCTACTACGGTTTTTCAATACATCACAAGAAGACACGATCAATACCACGTTTGTAATAAACTGTCATTCCATATGACATATCTGGCTACCCTGAGCTTTATAGTCCACTTCTCCTTTAAATTTAGATGAGGTGGAAACTCACCATAGGTGAGAAAGAAAGCTATATCATAATACCATTCATCGCTAGTCGCAACAAATAGAACCATAGGCAAAGAATCAACTTTCTTTAGTTTACCTTGTGCTCCATTGATGTAATAAAATTCCTCTTTAGGGACCTTTGAACCTTTGTTTTTAGCCATAAGCTGACACAGGCCCTTGCCCCTTACTAGCTTGATTGGTTTTATGTCTAGATCATACTCTTGGACCTTTGCAATCCAATTCCCTCGTAAGCTTCCTAACTCCTATTGAGTTAGGATAGACTTGACTGCCGTGTTAGGAACCAGCACTATTGTATGAGAGTTTAGGATGTAGTACTAGAATTTCTTAATCGCTTTGACAACAGTGAATACATGCTTTTCTAACTGATACATCTTCAATACGTGAGGCTTGAGAGGAGAGCTCATGAATGCGATTGGAGATTCAACATTCTCATAATTATTTTGCATTAAGATGGCTAATACATTATGCTCAGATGCATAATCGTACATGATAAAATCCTTGGAGAAATCGGGACATACCAGGACGGGTGCATGGGTGACGGAGGTTTTTATATCCTTGAATGACACCTTTCCTTCTTCGCTCCACTGGAAATTTTGTGACCCTTTCATCATATTTTATATGTGACACGAGTCTTTTAAGAAAATTCGGGAACAAAGCGTCTGAGAAAATTCACTTTTCCGAAGGAGTGAACACCGGTCTTTCTTTTGGGTAAGATAAGGTTTTGAATAGCCTTAACCCTTTTGACATCTATCTTTGTTCCTTCCTTACTGACAATGTGTCCCAGCAGCTTTCCTTTAGTGACCCCAAAAACAAACATTTTTTGGATTTAGGGAAATCCCGTGTTCTCGGCATCTAATCAATACTTGCTCCAAATGATCACAATGATCACTTAACTTTTTAGAGAACACAGTTCAAGTCATCTAAATAAACTATGATGACCTTTCCCATCATACCTTTGAATTCGAAGTCCATCACTCACTGAAAGGTGGCATCAACATTGGTCAAGCTAAATGGCATCTTGTTGTAGGCGAATGTGCCCCAGGGAGTAGTGAATGTTGTTTTGAATCAATCTTTAGGTGAGACCTCAATTTGATTATAGCCTGAGAAGCCATCAAGCATGGACAACATCTCTGAACTAGTTACTACCTACAAAACTTGATCCATTATAGGCAGCGGGTAGTTGTCCTTCAAGGATGCCTGATTCAGATTGTAAAAATCTACGCATATGCGTATCTTGCCATTCTTCTTTCATATGGGCACGATATTTATGACCCAAGTACTGTGATGATTAGGAAAGATAATCCTTTCATCTAGCATCTTTTTTATTTCTACCTAGATGGTACCCGAGATCTTGGGATTATAGTGCCTCTATTTCTGGCGAAAAGGTTTGACATCATCTTTTAACGGGATGTCACACTGAACATCCTTCAGCTTGAAAGACTTTAGATTGGCATAAGACCATGCCAATACATCCATATATTTCTTCAGCAATTTTACAAACTTCCACTTTTCTTCAGGTGTGCAACATTTCCCAATGTTCACAAACTGTAGATGTTCCATAGACCCAAGTTGACTGGTTCAGTTTCTGGAGAGGAGTTGGGATCATCTTGTCGCTTCTTTTTTACAAAATGATCATGTTTTTCAAACAATCATTCAAGAGAGACTAAACCTTTTAGGATTTTATTTCCCTTGAGCTGACATATGCCATCACCTTCTTTTGATTTGTTTGCTTGATCAGTAATAGATTCACGACATGCAGAAGTAGATCCTTCAAAATGAAGCTCACTGAAATTTTCTGCTTTCTCTAGAAAGGTAATAAGTTGATTGTCATCGTTGAATACCTACCAGTGCTGAGAATTATCTGGCACGCTCGGGTGGAAGACTACCTCAATGATATATGTGTCCATCTTCAACCTGGGTGAGGGAGCATGAGAGACGCTAAGACGGCCAGTAAATCGGCCATGTCATTCTGAGCTCTTGGAATGGCTTTTATTGAGAAAGCATCAAATTCCTCAATGTTGTCCCATACATTGCGGTAATGTCTGAGCCTTTCATTCTTTACTTGGTATATTCTTTTCACTTGATTAACGATCAACTCGGCATCACCCTGTACTTTTAGGTTCTTAATTCCCCTTTCTTTTACAGCTTGCATGCCAAGTAGCAAAGATTCATATTCAGCAGTATTATTTGTATTGAAAAACTGTAACTTGAAAGAGAGAGGAAAAATCTCCTCTTCAGGAGATATTAGCACAACTCCAGCACCGCATCCGCTAGTTGCACAACTACCATCAAAATGCAGTGTCCATATCTTGTTAAGGTCCTCCTCTTAGACGAGAACGTCCATTTTATCAAACTCAGTGGATAAGAAGTAGTTCCCCATCCCTGATGATTCGAAGAGAATTTGGGCTTTGGGGTCGTCAGAATTGGTGACCAAGTACTTCTTTTGTGATTCAGGCTCCAATGTCTGCATTACACCCTTGACAGGGATTCTGGATTTGGACCAGTCCATATGGATCTCTCCACCAACTTCTCTATAAAAGCTTCTTCCTAGTAGAATTCCATATGCCACTGGGATATCAGCAACGAGGATGGTCATCTTTACTCTTTTCTCTGGGAATGCCGCAAAGGTGAACTGTGCGTCTTTGATCTGACCAATCAATGGAACCTGTTTGGTTTCCATGGAGTAACATCTGCCGAAAGGCTTGGTAAGAGTGAGGCCCAAAGCATGAGTGACCTTTGCCAGCATGACATTATCGGAAGCCCCATAATCAATTATGCAGTTGCTTAGCTTGTGACCATTGATTAGGAGGGAGAGATAAAAAGGTTCAATTTTTCTTGATGTGGAAGTTGAGGCAACATTTATGCGAGATGCAGGAGGAGTGGAAAGGATTCCTTTAGGGGAGACATGGGAAGTTACGGAAGCTTGGCTTTGGATATATTCAGTCAATCTTACAAGCTGCTCAGGGTTAGACTGAAGATATTTAGCCTCAGACATTTGAATCTTGGTCTTTTTAGCATGATCGATTATGTCGAATGCGGCCAAGGTTTGCATTGATGAAGGAATGAGTCCCTCACTTCGTGGTAGGGGTAGGGTTACTGGTCTTTATGGGAATAGAAGAAGGCTGATTTGGAGGAGAGATGGGAGGAAAATATTTTTTTGTAAAATACTTAATAGGAGGTTGAGCAGGAAGAGGATTACCTCTTTTAGCAATGGTTGGAGGCGTGTTTGACACAACCTTCTCTTTTTGTATCCTGGCAGCAACTTCTGCTTCTTTTCCTTGGGAGTGGGTGAAAACAGCATATGACTGTCCACTTGCATACCCTTGGGTACCCTCTTCTTCATGAAACTCTTCATCTTCAAATTCTATATACCCGATTGTAGAGTCACCAATCAGTTCACCAACATCTTGATCATCTCCACCTGGGATGAAAGGTTCTTCGTAATTTTTCTCCTCTTCTTCGACCTCGACCAGGGCATTGACCAGAGGGGCCTCAAGTGCCAACCGTGGAGCAGTTGTAGGAAAACGTGGCCTTTGTGGGGCATTGTTGGAAGTGAAATTTCTCCGTGGGATATCCTGGTATGAAGTGTTAGGAGAAGCTTGAGCTAATTGCTTCTTTAATGCGAGCAAGTCGTTCACCATCTTCTGGAATGCCGGATCTGATGAAGTGGCTTGAGAAGGAGTTGAAGCTTTAGGCTTGGACGGCTCTCATTTTAACTTGCCAGATATAAGCAAGTTGTCCTCTATTCAAATGGCAGCAGCCTGAGTGAGAACTAGGGTGGTGATTTTTTCTTATAAGAGTAAGAAACTTACTCTTGAGCTCATGGCGTTCACAAAGAAACATTTTTGATTTTCTTGCGTTGGCAGCATGGCAGGCGGCACACGGTTAATTAGTGAATTGAAATGAGTGATAAAATCACACATGGTTTCATTGACTTCCTTCTTTAGGTGAGTGATCTTTGACAGTAACGCAAACGCGTCTTCTGAAGGCTTATACCTGTCTTCAAATGTAGTTCGTAATGTGGCCCAACTGGTGATAGATCCGGCCGGCAAATGTTGGAACCACTCTGCTGCAGGTCCTTGCAAGGTCTCTAGAAAGAGGCGTACTGACACATCTTCATGGGTCACATCCAGGATGCTGCATGACATAATGAATGCAGATATATGTGAATCTATGCTTTGGTTTCCACTTCCATCAAATCTTGGGAAATTCTTGCGGTTTCCATGAGGGAGTGCATGAACAGGATGTGGCAATGCAAGAGGGCCCATAGCATTTCCCCATGGTACTGCCATTTGAAAAGCTGGAAAGAGGACGCGAGCCAAGAGCGCGGTTCCACTGAGCAACAAAGCACTGCAAAGGGATGTGGAGGCTCCTTGCAAAAAATGATTCTTTCGTGGGGGTGAGGCACTTCTGGCTGACCGATCGGCTGAACTCAGTGATGGGAAGCATGTTAGTGTAATACTGAAGTTGTGCCTTTGAAGTAGATCGAAAATATGATCAACTTCTCCATGAGATCTCCTGCTACGAGTAAATGGCTCACCTGCCAGCATCTTTCAGATCTTCAATGTTTTTAGAGTAGATTTAAAAACTCTTTTTGGTTGTACTTGCTGATTTTCTGATTTTTCTGACAAAAATCAGCAGCATGTACTTTTCTAAATATTTAATTTTATCCCTCTTTTGAAAACCGATTGCGGTTTAATGACAAAGATCAATGAGGATAAAATGATGGTTAACTTAGTAAGCTGATTTTCGGATCTTAGAGTTGACTTTTTGCAAGGGTTTGAAATTATTTGTAAAACTGTCAGAATCTCAGATCTACAGAAATATACGGGTTTTTGTAAAAACTCAGTGAACTAAAGATCTCTAACTAGCCCAGATCTATGGATCTCTGAAGAAAATTTTCAGTTTGGATCACTTTTGCAAAAAATTTGGATTTTAAGCAAAAGTTAAGATTTGCAAACAGGTAGTGATTTTTATAATTTTATCTATTTTCTTAGTTACCTTAGCAACCTTAAAAGTTGTTAGTGTCTTTTAACTGACACAACACTCACATAGATCTGGTTCTTTCCCCAGTAGAGTCGCCAAAAACTATTGGTCCGAAAATCTGTTGGGAGGGCAGATCTATGGATAGATGAGCCAACAGTGTGTAGGGCATAGCCCCTCTTTGAGACAACAAAGTGAAACTGGTTTATTGCTATTCTACCAGCAGGAATCTATGCAAGTCCTACAGTATTCTACCTTCAGGGGTTTGGGATCTCATCCCAGTTAGGGTATTTCTGACTGTGAAGAGAAAGGAACGAAGGGAGGAGAGGAGATAGGATAGATCTGAAGGGAGAAAAGAAATGAATTCCAAAGCAGAAAGGTCAGAGGGTTTATGTTTTGGGCTGGTAGTAAACAGAGCCAAACCTACTTGCATAAATGAACAAAGCAATACTGATGAGAAAATGACAAAAAAGTAGAGATAGATCTAACAAAAAAACAATACAGATCTAACTTAAGAAAGATCTAATGCACATAACACATCCATTGAGCACAAAGTCTTAATTTTTGTATTAATATTTTCTGTTACAAAAAGTACAAAGCCTTTTCCTTCTCACTTCTATTTTTCATCTAAAAAATGTTCACCCCTTGAATACAACAAGTATCCAAGTATATATAGAAGGAGAAGGAGAAAGAAGGCAAAAAGGAACCAACAACTATTTACAAAATATTTACAAAATATCTAAAAGTCAACTGTTGACTTTGGGGCAATTTGGTGGATGACAACATCTCATGGTGCAACATGGATGATGTCATCATTTGTGCCAACATACTTTTAAATACTTTACAAAAATGGGAACAATCCCAAGAGGAAGGAGCCTATTCGTCATCATCCCACGGCTGGAAAGGAGTATCCTACTTCTGCTCAGGAGAGGAAATGTGAAATTGAGCCCATGATACTCCATGAACTTGCTAATCATCGGTTGAAGTTGATCCTGAGCAGGGACCCTTGGTGTGATCACCGATGACTTCACAAGTCTCCCGTTCATCTCTGAGTCTCTCTGGGAGCTTGAAGTATTCATTACCTACCTCCATTAGGTATCCAACAAAATCACGGCAGGCCAGAAGGTTGTTGATAGATTCTGCGTCAAAAGTGGCTTCTGACCCTAAACCTTGTGACGTGATCTCCTTGAAGAGCCGAATAGTGTCATCTGCCTTCCTCAAGGTGTATGATGGGGTGAGAAAGCCCGAGACATCCTTAGGATGATCTACTCCATTTGATGCATTGCATCCAAGGCTTCCTCCTTGATTTTATCAATTTTCTCCAAGACAAATTCCATCTGGTCAACCCGATAGTCCAAAGCAGCAAGGACTTTGTTGGGTGCTCTTGGGTGATCGAAGACGCCGAATTTTACTAAGTCATCGACTGGGTAGTCGAGCATCTTCTGGAATGTCTCATGTTGTAACCTAGCATGGTCCAACTCTTCAGAGATAGGTCCTGCAATCACCTGGAGTTCCTTGTTAGCCTGATCAATATTTTGATATAGCTCTGTGAACTTTATAATTACTTCCTCACTATCCTTGAGGATCTGGTCTCTCCAGGTGGATACTGCCATACCTTGCTCACCAATCTTGGTGTACTCATTTATCTTTTCCTGACTAAGGGCCTCAGGAGTTTCGGTGGCAGCTACAGGAGGTGCACTGCCCATTTTCTGCAGGGCTTGGAGAAGATGTTTGTTCTGTTCTTTCAGTATCCTCTTCTCTTCCTTTGCTTCCTGAAGCTTTTTGCAAAGGGCATCCACTACAGATAGGGCCTCTCCCTGTAGGATTTCTGAGGATGTTCCCATTGTGACCTGTGTCACTGTATAATCTGTAGGAGACAGATCTTTTTTATCCTTTGTGGGATCAGGGTATGCGATCTCCATAACCCTTTCACTTGAAGCACTCTGAGAGAAGTGGGTTATTGGATTTTGCTTCTTAGCTCCTTTTATTGGGATGATGGAGAAGTCCATAGGTGCAATGGGGACTTTCCTCTTGTGCTGGCTCAGGTGTTTGGAGATCCATTCTAGACTTAGGGGAGTGGGACCAGAGGGAGAAGAGGGAACAGAGGTGGAAGAAGGAGAAACTACAGTGAACATAGGGAAATGTGTCGAGACACTTGGTGGTGGCATTGATAAAGAACCCAACCCTCCAATGCTCACAGGGGTAGGAGTCACTGTAGGAGAGGAAACCGTGGGGGTGGAAGGGATCTGAGAGATGAGGGAAGAAATGTTGGGGGACAGATCCGTGAGGGAAGAGAAGATGGAGGAAGAGGAAGGGGGAATAGTAGAAGATGGGGGAGAAGACACAACCAAAGGAGTGGTTGCTTGAGTGACGTGAGGAGGGGAAGGAGGAGTGGGAGATGGGATGGTGGGAACTTCACTAGTTACAGTAGTGGCAACATCCTGAGTGGATGTGCCCATTGGAACACTTACCGCCTCTTCTTTTTCAGGGGAGACCAGGCTTACTACCTATTCCTGGGTGGTGGAAGGAGGACTCTCAGGAGCTTGCTCCTGAGTAGTGCTTGATTCTCCCTCTTTGTCTTTCCCTTTTCCCTTTGGTAAGTGCTTTGGCTTAGTAGGTGCATCACCCAAAGGAGACGTGGTGAAGTCTACCCCAAGGTAGATGAGACCGTTCTTCCTGCACCAATGCTCTGTGCACTGCAGAGTGCCTTTAACCCTTTCCTCAATAGTTTGAGGTGCCTTTGTTCTATCAATCTCGGCAAATGGCCAATTGTCCCCATCTGTATCTAGATAGACCTGATCAACTTCTTGATCAGTCACTTGGAAACCTTTCGGGACAATGGCCACACCATATTGGATGATCTCTGCCAGGGCCAGGCGGGAGTGATCCTTTCTTCTGAGCTCAACCTCATGATACAGATCGATATAGATATCCTCGATCTGTGGGATGTGGATTGGATCAAGCTTTTCCCTTGGAAGGAAATTGCGAGGATCAAAGGTTGGCCTTGCCGGGAAATTGTGTTTCAAGTTGAGCAACTCCAGCTCCGCAAACATTTCCCAGGCTTTGGTATGAGAAGTGCAGGTGTACCTACCCACTGTGAGGGGGAATGGAGTTCCACCCTTCTTTCTTTTCAGACACTTCTCGTGGTATGTGATAAGCTATCTGGACAGCTCCAATAGGATCAACTTGGGTCCCGCATACCTCGGTAACTTGGTGGGCTCCCCCAAGAAGTTGGCGGCTCTGAGATAAGTGAAAGTGGGGAATTACGTAAATAACACCCCCCACTTCTCTGTGGTAGTAACCACGCTCTTGGTCATCTGACCGTGAGTCATATTGGGCCTCAAGAGGTAGATGATGCCATAGAAGAAGGCATCATTGATTTTGCTGAATTGTGTGATGTTGTTTTCCAGTCTCAACTCTGGATAATACTCATATATTTTTACTTGGGGCCACACCCCGCATCGACTTAGTGCTGGGTAGTCTCTTTCAGAGGTAGCAGCATATACCACGTAGGAGTTCATGTAGAACCTCCCTGTTGTTGAGAGTTGTTGAAGCTGCTCGGAGATGGTGCTGCTGATGATCTCCGCCCATTCAAAACGTTGATCAGGAACATTTTTGCTCATGGTTTCCAGATACCTAAGCATCCATTTGTGAAAGTAATGGGCATCAGGAAGCCCGAACACCCTACTCAGGAAGGTCATGGTGTCACTCAGCTCTTCTGAGAAGTCACTGCGATGAATAACTTGCGGCCACCTGGTTATCACCTTCTTGTTTTTCAGATATACTTCATTCATAAGCTGCATGCATTTGTCTTCATTTTCATTCCCATGCTTTTATGCAGTCTTCTTGGCTTATTGCCACAAAATGCTGGTGGTGGGGGATACCCAACATGATTTCAAAGTGCCGGGCAGTGAGGTTGATTATTACCTCGCCCTTCTCATTCTCGACACATCTTGTGTCCTTATTGTAACAGCGGCCCACCACCATCATGAACTCATTGTTTACTGCACTCACGGGAATTCCTGCAGCGAAATGTAAACCACTACCGACCAATTTGTCCATCCATGGACTACCTGTGACCTTCTTGGTTCTGGCCCAGAAGTCCTCCATATCAATATGACCAAGTTCTGAATCCCTGATGTCCAAGTCACACTCTGCAAGGGATTCAGGCATCCTGACCCTTTGGTATTTGTACTTCATTTCTTCTTCTGTGAGTTTGGCCTTACCCTTAGACTTGGTTGGCTTCTTACTTGATGAAGACATGTGTGAATCTGAGTTCAGCTGCTGATCTACAAGAAGAATCAGGGAAGTCCATCACAGAAGAGCCATGTTAGCTGTTAAATCATCCATCAAAGCTTTACAGAATGAAAATTTATCAATTTACAAGCCTCTGGGTGCAAGGTGCAATTCTATTGTAGGCTGCAGGGTCAGAAAAGTAAGGCACACTGCTGGAGAGTGTTGCATGGAAGAAAACAACGCAAAAAGGGTGCAAGGTGCAGAAATACTACACACAACATTCAGATGTTGGTGTCATAGGATGTGCGCATGTGCCATATGAAGGGTTTTAACTAGGCGCAGATTATTTTTGGTGTTGCAAGGATTCAGGGTGCACCATTAGCATAGATATGGTACATGTTGCAAAACATTATGATGCGCCAAAGGGTAGGTTCAAAGGGTGCATCATTGAGTTAAGGTGCGCCAAGGTTGGAGCTTTTGGCGTGGCACAAGAAGGGTCTGCATGACATTCAAATGTTGGTGTAGGTGGAGTTGTGCTTGCACCTATGTTAGGTTTTTAGGAATTTTTATAAGGCACGGGAAAGATGCATGTTGCAGGTGGGTACAGTGCACCTCTTTGGCATGACTGTGTTTAGTGTAACAGTGATGGCATTTGTGCCAAAGAAAAACTGTGGTTTTGATAACTTTTAGAAACTTCCCTCTTTTGGCAGGCTTTTGTGGCTTTTAACTCTTCCAACATAGATTTTGACAGTGAGGGGAAAAGAGGAAAAGAGGGTCAGGGATTCATTTTTGAGACAAGGCCTCCCAGGTTTAGCAGATCTGGAAGGAGGGTAAAACCGGTTTGAAGGTGGGTTGATTTGCAAAACTGAGCAGGGGTTGTATTACTTCTTAGGTTCATTTTCTTTGTTTTTAATAATAACAACCTCCAAAAACAACACAAAAACCCACAACAACAACACAAGAAGAGCAAGGACCACTTACCAGGAATATATAAGATGGAGGAAATGATGTGGGGTCCACGAATACGATGAAAAGTGACACACGGGGTAGACAGGAGCACTGACAAGTGCAGAGGAATTAACTTTTTCACGTTTTTTCAATCATGAAAATGACAGGTCGGATGCACCTATATATAGCAAAAGGTGCAATAAATGCACCACCAACTTTTTGTAAGGCGCACCTAGGTAGATGCCAACATGAAAATATTTGCGCCCTAGGCACGGATTTGGGACTGTCAACATTAATTTTTTAGCACTTTGGCGCACCATTCAGGGGCGCAACATTTTGAATGTCGACAAGATGGCACATGCGCCTTGGCGCAGGCTTGAAAGGTGCATCATGGGAAGGTGAAACATTTGGAATGTTGACACTCCAAAGGATGCGCCAAAGGAAAGGAAGGGGGCAAATTCATTTGATGTTGCATGAATAAAAACTACGCCCAACCAAAAAAGGACCAAATGACTAAGTTTGAAAAACTAGATTCTCCGGAAAGGGATTTTATGCCATTCCGAATGCTAAGGGACCTCAACGGGGAACCAAAACAAAAATTTGGTATGGTTACCTTGCAAAATTTCCCTTGTCAATTTTACAGGTAATACTTTGTCTTGGTTGGGATTACTGGACATTGAAAATGCCACTATTGAATGATGAGTGCAATTTTGATTGTCTAGTTGGTGATACCTTATATAAATAAAGCACTTGGTTGATGATATTGGCATTACTTAAGTATTAAGATCAGTATGCCTACTTAGGTAGTAAACCATGAATGTTATCCATATACAAATGTAATTTATATTAAATAACAGTACCATCAAGAAATGGAAGGCAATTAGGATCACCTAACATGTAGGGAGTTGATTTAATGAATATAAAATCCCTTTAGGATTTGAACGTTGTTATCAATTAACGCTTGACTTGGGATAATAAATTATCTATTGATAGATGTTTGAATGAGATCATTGTTATCTCAAAAAAGTGATTTCATAACTATATTGATTTCAACATATTAAGGATGTTTGATTCTTCAAAATTTAATGAGAAATGATTTGATTTTTGTATGAATCGAATGCAACCTTCACGGGATGTTACTAATTAAGGCTTACTTAGTTGTAACAGGATGAATGATTATAGTTGTTTGGAGGTAAGGATCACCTCATGATATTTATGATCATTGATTTAAAATTGAATAAAATTTCAACCGATTGAATTAGGTATGGATAAACTACTTATAATAAATTAAAAGAATCAAGTATTCATGTTCAAAGATATGTTGTTTCAAAAAACAGTTGTATGGAAAGTGGTTTAGAAAGTTGGCAAGATAGAAATTGCATTTCTTATGTTGTTAATAGAATAACAACAACACTTGTACTGAAGATTCCATATCCCAATAGGAACTCCACCAGGTAACATACTTCCTTAAGCAGGGGGTTGGGTGAGGAAGACTTCTGTAAAATAATGTGGATATTGTTCTTAAAGAATAAAATTGAAGACCATGAACATGACTATGCTCCCCACCACATGGAACTTTTTAACATAACGTATGACTTGTAATACTTGAGGTAATGTCTACTATGAAAACTTCCAGGAAATTTTGAAACAACTAATTAGGGTTGGAAAATATCTTCACGTAGTCAGATCTAGATGCAAGAAAACATAGTCGGCTGGAGATTTTTCCCAATATGATAGGACAATGTTAACTTCCTGAAGAAGAGGAGTGTTAAGAGCAAAAAAGAAAAAAAGTCTTATTATACATAAAGAGTATAAGTACTTGTAGATAGGGATCAAGAAATATAAATAGAAAGGAATAGTTTAAATTATTTAAGTAATCATTAGGCAATAAATTTAGGATGAAGATATCCAAAAGATGAAAACCATAGATGAATTTTGGTAAAACCGATCTAGAAAAAAGGAGAATTGTTGGGTGCATTTTAAATAAAAACTAGGAATTACAAAAGGAAAAGGTTTGGAAAAACAAGTGAAGTAATGAAAAAACAACTTTTGGAAGACTTGTGAGGAAAATTAAAAATATGTTTTCCTTGTTTGTTTCTATGATATATAACATGTTTTTTACTATCTGTATCCATATATTAATATTAATATTATTGCATGAAATGACTGGTTATAATGACAAAAATGATGTTGATATTTCAGATGTGTGATTCAGTTTAGTTGCTAGTTGAAAGGTTGTTACAGTCAAATACAATTTAAATTTCAGACTTGTAAAAAAAATTGTAAGTTTTGTTGATAAAATGTGAGTGACTATTAGGTTCGTTAGCTATTAGATGTATATTTCGAGATTGAATTATGTATGATTTGCGCCATTTGAGGAGTAAAAATTCATTAGGATGATGATTCATGATGGGGGGGAATGATCTACCACAATGGCCCTCAATGTTAGTCACGTATGTTATTGAAGGGATAAGTAATTAATGTTGTGAATTCATTTATGAAGGCATGGTAATAAACAATGTTGAGTCACTGAGTATGCATCTACAAATATGCTTGTGTTTTCTGTAGATAATGGTTGTCTGCACTTACACATTGTTGAATGTGCAACTATGCCAAAGTGAGTGTCGTTGGGAATTCGTAAATAACTTAGAACTTTTCTAAAAGTAAATATTGGATGCATTATATGTGCTAGTTTGGATTATTGTACGATGATTTCAGTACATGAAATGTTAGATGTATATGGATTTAATAAATATTGAAGTGTGCCCTTGCTGAATGAGATAATTGGGATACTTTTCAAAGTTGTTATTCCTATTCATTGAAATTGATGGTTTCCTATTATTGCTGGAAGTAATGAATTTCATAAGGTGAAGGATCTAATCTATTACATTGACTTCAGTATGAAAATCTAGTTTCGGATTGTTAAATGCTAACCATCATGTTGTTGTCATGATGGTTAAAGACTGTAAATCAATAATAGTGGCTTATAGTAGGGATTAGGTAAAATTTAAACCTTTGTTTTACATGAATGTAAAATGAAAGTTGGTATAATGACATTCTTATCAGCAAGATAATCGTAATTCAGTGCATTGCAAGAAAATAATAAGCCCAGACTATTGATTTGATTAATTACTTGATTCAATTAATGAGATTTAACTGTAGTTGCATGTAATGTGATATTTTTTTATGAATGGATTATTTACCACACTGATCATAGGATTGAAACTTGTATTGTTGTCTAACCATCTTCGACTGATCAAATTCTCTTGGGTAAACTCGAAGGTCATCACTTGTGTTATGTGCATTGGTCAAAAGGGCATGATATACTGCATTCTATTAATTATGATGACTAGGATATACTCCATTTGGCATGATGATTATTAAAACAAATATATGTGTGTGTGTTAAAAATCATGAAACCTAATGTGATATGGTGTGTGTGTACATATTAGATATATAACCCCCTATATATTAAGATGATCAATAGATATATGTGTGTGTATGAGAATTATGAATTATATATATATATATATGTATGTGTGTATATTTGAATATAATATTGCCATTGTTTTATATATATTATATAGATGGAAATTGTAAATGATCATAGATTTAGAACATTACAACCATACATGTTTAGATATATGCACCATAATAGTTATAATATTACACATTTACACATAACTTAATATATGAGATATATGATTTCCATACGCATAATACATATATAATTAGATCCATTAGGCTGATAGAATATCAAACATACATATATTCTATCATACCCATACGACTAGATATATATATGACATACATAATATTTAGTTATTGTTATACATAAATTGGGTCAATATATATATATAAATGGGATTGGCTGCTATGGTCCTCCATGGGATATGGTGTACTAGAGTGAGCCAACATGTCAAGAGGTATATAAACCATAGAAATTCAATAAGGAGTGTAAGATATAAAAAAATATAAGTGGCGGTATGCTAGTAAATTTATAGGGCAATTGGAGCCTTTTGTTACAATTGATGATAAGAAAGGCCACTACTGTGAGATAAGACCTATTAAGATGACCCAAAGTGCTTATGTAGTAATCATACATTTAGATTGGATTCCAATTTACATTGGGTTTACCTTGATTTTATTACACCATGCAACTTTAGAACCATCTTCTCTTCTAGATTTTGCTAGCTACAAATTTAGTCAAGATGTTCACTAAAAAAAAATTGGCAGTTTATTAACCAATAAATTGCATGAAAGTTATGAGGAATTTATGGTTGGTGTCAAGTAATACCACTATTTAGTATTGGTTCACCAATTTTATTTAAACTTAAATTTTATGGAGCATCCCAGATTTTCAAATCAGATAGAAGGTTGTTAAACAATATGGAATGTAAACCTTTAGGAAAGGAAATCAGTTTGCATGTCCTAATGTATCTTAGGGAAATAAGCAGAATGCTTCAAGCTCCATTCTTCAGGCATCCATATATTGTTTTGGCTCAATTATAATTTAATTCAATTTGGCATGTATAGATGATTCTGCAGTAACATATATAGATGCATGCATGTGTGTGTGATATCATGGAAATCATCTAAATGAGACTATGATAAAGTGTGATCTTAAGGTCACTACAATCTATACTAATGGATGAACGGTTTAGATAGGTTTATTTACTGATGACCATTTTTGTATTCGATATGTACCTTTTCATGATGGGTTAAAAACCCATTATGGGTGGATAACATAGATTCACATTAGATTTGATTTCAACCCTTTTCCATGAGTATGATATTTTTCAATATCCTGCTATTTGTCATCCATAATCCCATATCCAAGAGAAATTCATAAATTTTATTACCTCCCTGGTGCACACGAGGTTGAAATTATAAAATGGTCCTTAAAAAGATTATGATTTCTCACATTATTAGGCATACACGACTAGATGTCTCAACCTCTACTAGATTTACATCCTATAATCATTGATTATAGCTGAGGCAAAGTTAATATTCTCCCCCAGGTCAGTGTGTGGTTACATTCTAAGGACTCTCATTTGAACTCCTAATCTTTGTTTTCAAATATTAAATATGTGTAATGATCCCTGTGTATATCATTATTTGTGTACTATTTTGTTATATTTAGGATATGGGTTATATCCATCACATACTCGGTAACACAACCGAAATTATGTGCCATGATAATTTAGTAAAAACATGAAGATTTCAACGTCTTGTGACTGGGCTTATTTAACAAAATATAACCCAGAATGAAAATATCACAAATACAAGCTACTGACAAGACGGATTAGACTTTATGGATGTTCGATAATGTGTTTTAATATGCCGATAAATAGAGATATTTATTACTAACCTATAAATTTTGGTCCATATTATTCACTAGTGTGGAGCTTTTGGATCAAAATATCCATAGGAATATCATAACACTATGTCGGTAATTCATGTCACACCTTGAAGATTAATGGGTTCTGATAAGGAGGTTTACTGAGGATATGATACAAACTCTATATAATTCATGTCACTTAACATGGGTCTTGTTGGCATCAATATTTTTCATAGGTGATCTTTTTACTTGAGTCATAATAGAAATACACAGTTCACGGAGTATGATATATTGTGAATGTTTTAAGATGACCTTATCATGTTACATTCATTAGTCTAAATTTGACCGACTACAGTCCTTGATTAACTAAGGAGAGAGAATGAGATAGGGAGGTCTAGATAATTTAAGTTAATTCGATTAAAAGTCAAGGTATTTCAGGATAATTAGAGCCACAAGATATAAGTTTCTTACAATTCATCTACCTAAGTTCACTGTCCAATCTTTTCATGCATAAATTTATAACTATACTTAAGGATTTGATACAATCATAGTGAGACAAGATTGGGTCATTCCTATTGTTGCGAAATGACCTATTTAAACTCGGAGGCTAATTGAAAGTGCCATTAAAAACGGTCTTCCGATAAGCAACTTATCATGCCTTCGGGTTTCTTTATTAGTGGAGTGTCCAATTAATACGATGAGGTCCACTAAGGATAACGGATCATTGTAGAAATGCAATGATACAATTTCAGTGAAAACATCTGAACCATTGGTCAACCCAATCGGCCTAAGCATGATTAATAGTTAAACAACCAAAGGCCTACAAAAACCCTTTCCAAACTAACCAGGAATGTTATTTTCCCAAATTTGATGGACTATTGTTAAATATTGTCTAAGTTTCGTAATTCTATGTGATTATTAAACCTGGATAAGCATTTCATTCTTTGGAATGGTACAAACGGTGACCTTAGATACGAAAAACTAGTATCATTTTGGTAGCTTAGGAAAATTGCATTGTCCTAACGGAGTAACTAGTTTTCTTTAGCTGATGTTGAGGCTAAAGAGAGTGAAATGGTATAACAAGGTCGAGCATAATTCTTGATGTGATCTCTACATAACAAGAAAACATATGACATTTGATCGACCTTTCACGAGGCTCAGTTGTGAAATTGACCATTTCAACAATTCTCTATACTATTAATAATTTTGATAGAACTTTGCAAGGTAACAAACTAACATTTATCATGCACCAAGTTAACTTCATAAATAGTCTCGATTGGAAAACCAGTTACTTGGACAATCAAGAGCAGAGAAAACATCAGAAAACAATGCAAAAAAGTGTTAGCAATTTCATTTTGGTCAAGTTTTCATTGATTATTGTTTGAGCCAAAATCATTAATAGCTACTTTAATGTTAAATGAGAATATCATGATGCTCCGCAGCCTTTTTTATAGTGGATAGGATCATCTTCAATCCTAAGTCATGCTTTGTACTATTTCAAAGCGGGATTGATTGTAACTTGTAAGTTTTTAAAGCCTTTGAAGGTTGATGTTGGACTAAAATGGTTAAATTTCTTGTGAATATCTATTATTTTTCCTTGATTTCCACTCCTCATACTTTGTTCATATAACTGCCTTTGATGAATAAATTATATGGATACTATGGGCAAGACTAAGAATTATCAAAAAAAATGACAAATCTGATATGATGTTTCAATTATGACCTTAGTTATATAACCATAGAGGGAAAATAAAACTTTATGTCGATGTATAAAATATTTGAACTGATAAATATATATCAATGTATATTAATGGAATATATATGACAATTTCGTGCAAACAAATTATGGACTATGCCGCCATTAACACAGGAAGATTATCTTAAATAATATTCCATTTTAGGAAAATTTGAAAAGGTGAAATTTTTGGAGTAGGTCAGTACCCTATTCACCTAAAATTTCCAATATTTTTTTAGGGATCAGCTTTGCCTACATTTGAAAAGATAAGCTATAAAAACCTAGGTGATTCACCGGGTAGGATACTACTAACAAACTACTAGTTGAGGTATTGGCATATCAAGTACAATGAACTTGCAAAGTCTAAACACCAGTACACTACAGATCTATTTTGAAGTGTGTAGTCAGTGACCAATTGCTATTTGTTGACACTCAAAAATGACCATTACTATTTACTCTATGACGTGACAACAAATGACTTGTTTTGACATGCGATAAGAAAGATACAAATGACGCGTGATAAGGGTCACTCTGTTGACACATGAAAAAGGTCACTCTATTTGACGCACATGACAAAGGTTTGGAAGTTTGACAGTTGAGGTGAAAATTGTTATTTTTGATGCGACGCATGACAAAGGATTATTTGCTGACGCACGACAAAGGATTGTTGTTGACGTGTGACTAGGGAGATTCAGTTGACACGCGATAAGGGAGATACATTTGATGAGTGACAAATTGTTGTTTGTTGACGCATGACACAATCTTGCTGATGCATGTGAACATAGTGTTTAGTGACACACAAAAAGGTTCAACTTAGCCATTCAGAACAATGGAAGTTGCTAGTGCTCAGAAGACCCAAAAAGTAACAAAAAAATCTCAGAAGTCCATGTTCAAGTATTTTGGAAACTCTGCTGCTACAGATACCACAACCACCAGCACCCATACAGCTGCCACTGGAATCAATCAGAGTACTGACTGTGTTGAAGGTATTATTGAAGTGGACATGCATTCTGCACAGTATCAACCAAATGACACCTATGATGATACCATGCCAGAGCTTGAAGATATTCCTATTGAGATGCCAGATCCTGAAGATATTCTTCCTGTTGGGGTGCAACCAGGAGTGCATCAAGATATCACACATACAAATACTCAGCAAAATGGAACACAAAAATCAAATTCAAATTCTGGTTCATGAAAGAGGAAACCAGGTGATTGTGATAATGCTCAAAATTCTACTCAAAAAAGTAAAACATTGAAAACAAACAAGAATATGTGGACAATTGGGAGGACATACAAGTTTGATTGGGCTGCCAAATTTCCTTTTATCAAACCTGTACAACTAGCTAATTCAGAAGATATCCCATCTGAATGTACTTGTACAATATGTACGTGGAAATTGGGAAAGCAACAAAAAATGCAACTGAAGCTAGACACAATTGAAAAACACTGTGGAAAACAATATTTGACTGTAACGGGGGAGGATGGCCAGAAAATCAAAACACACAGGTGGAAAACTGAAAAAGAATGCATGCATGTCAAATACACAGCAAAGTATGAAGCATATCATAAAAGATGCAGACATATCATGGAAAATGGAGGAACGATCACATCACAAATTGGTAAGATGAATTAATCAAATTTGCATGCTAAACTCATACAGTTCTCTACTTTATTTCACATACTTAAGAAAGGAAGACCAGTTTCAGATTTCCTTGATTACAAAGTTTTGTATCAATATAATGGAATGCACAACATTCCTCAGTCTCATTGGTCAGACAATAGTGCATGGGAAATGGCCAAATGCCTTTCAATGATAGAGAAGGAAGATTTGAAGGAGAGTGTAAAAAATGTAAAGTTTATCTCTCTATCAATTGATGAAGTGACAACAGTAGACAACACCGCATGGGTATGTATCCATGTTTATACATTAGAAAATCATATAAGGACACCACATCTGTTGGGTGTTATGAAAATGGTTGAAAATTGCAATGCCGAAAACCTACATAAAATAGTTGTTTCTCATTTGAAAGATATTGTTGGCATGACTGATTATGAAATTGCTACGAAGTTGGTACGCATTGGAGCAGATGGTGCATCAGTCATGTAGGGTCACCGAACTGGACTGTGTGTTAGATTGCAAACAACAGTGGCCCCTTATATGCTAGCAATTCACTGTATGGCACACATAATGAATTTAGCATATAAAATGGTTAACAACAATGAAAATGTTGCTAAAGTAGAAGACCTTATAAGAGAACTTCATGCCTATATGGAAAGCAACCCAAAGTGATTTCTTGAGTTCCAAAAATTTGCAATTGGAATTACAGATGGCAAAAAACTTCTGAAGGATGTTGAGACAAGGTGGATTTCTTTGTATGAGCCTGCATGCAGAGTGCGTGAGGAGTATCCTTCGTTGGTTGGTTTCATGCACAAATATCATCATGAAATTGACAGGGCGAGAGACTTGTTGTTCCGTCTAACTGATTTGGAGACATTTCTTACATTGGTTGGCATTCTTTCAATGTTGTAGGAGATCAATACATTGATGAAGCATGCATAGGGCAGATTATTCTATATTGTTGATTTTATAAAGATGAGAAAAATGGTATGTCAAAATCTTGATGTCTTGTACACTTCCCAAGATAGTTTTGATACACCTATTTTTGATAATTGGAAAGATTTATTAGATCTTAAGAATCCCAGTAACTATTTGAGATTTAATATCCATGATCACCTCTGCATCAATGTTAATGGGAGGGACATACCACTGCACATTTTGCAAAAACGTCAAGATATTACAGGATCAGAAAGAGAAGAAGTTCCTGTGACACGTAATCTATTTGATTCTGTTACAGTTGAAACAAGAATAAAACTTAGAAAAATTTCAGAATCCTTATCATCAGAAATTAGAGAACATTTCTGCAAAGATAAAATTCTTGAAGCAATGGGTGTGATGAATCCTAATTTTTGGAATACTGAAGGTGCTCGTGCAGACTTTGTAAGAAAGCATTTCCATAAATCCATGGGTACAATAATGGAACATTTCACCAAGACGGAAGAGGTCAAGGGTATCGAAATCAAAGGTATACTGAATGTTGATTTATTAAAGACTCAATCAACACATTTTGCAATGACAATGAGGAACCAATATAAATTATTAGACGAACCTTCCGAGAGTGGTGCTATTACAAGGCTCTGGCAAGGAATCTATCAAAGTACTGTGTTACAAGAAGACATCAGTGAATATTTTAGATTATATGAGTTGTGCCAAACAATGGTTTTGGGATCTGTGGAGGATGAAAGGGTTTTCAGTGCTTTATCATTTATAAAATCAAAACTGAGAAACAAGTTGGATAAAAATATGGAAAGTTGCATGAGGTGTTATGTTTCTCGCTACTCCCTGGAAAACTTTCCTTTTGATAGAGAAATTGTGCATTGGAATTCCCTTGTGGAAAGAAGAGGTGTAAATAATACAGCTACAAGTCCAAATGTTGTCAACGATGAGACTGGAATTGGTGCATCGTCAAACTCTACAGAAGTGAATATCGACTTTGAAGAAGCTATTGATAATGGATTGTTTCAACTTTAAATAGGTATCTCCTTGACCTTACTTTTATTCTTGTCACCTTACATTTTAACTATGGTTATTTATTCAATTTCATATTAATAGATTCAAATATAAAATTTTATAGTTAGACGTAACACAATTGTAACTCTACAGATGCAAATATTGACTATGAGGAGGATTTTTAACATATTTTGTTTCAGCTCTTGTTATCATTGAAGATGTTACAGGTATATATATTTACATTTATTTAAATACAATTATTTATAAAAAAAATTTTTTTTTTTTTTTAAACTTTTTAGATTTTTCAAACTGCTTTGATGTTGTGTTTGTGACATGCAGACTTCCAAACTTCCACTTTCCAGACATGCACATGTTCTACTTCTCTTTTGCTTTAATTTTCTTTAATCTTTCTATTTTCTTCGTTCATCTGCTCAATCAATATTTCATATTTTCTTTATTGAAAATGTGGGTTGACATCCATCCGAGGAAGCTCTCACTTCTCGGGACTGACATTGTCAGGAAACTCACCCATCTATATACTAATCCATTTTTCGTGTTGAGTTCTCTGGAATCGAAGGTCATCTAGAACGCTGCAAAGGATGATTTCTCATTTTCCTAACATATGCTTTGTCACACCCATCTAGAAAACAAGAGGTACCTAAGTTTTCTTTAATTTTCTTTAATCTTTTTGTTTCTACTTTCTTCTTTCATCTGCTTAATCAATATTTCATTCATCTTTTCTTTCTCAAAATGTGGGTTGACATCCATCTGAGGAAGCTCTCACTTCTCGAGACTGACATAATACATTGTCAGGAAACTCACCAATCTATATACTAATCCATTTTTCATGTTGAGTTCTCTAGAATCGAAGGTCATCTAGCTCACTGCGAAGGATGATTTCTCATTTTCCTTCCATATGCTTTGTCACACCCATCTAGAAGACAAGAGGTACCTTAAACCCTATCATAGCTGGAGTTTTGACATTCATGTTTAATTTATTTTGGTATTTGTAAAATGCTTTGATGTAGTGTTTGAAATTTGTGGCATGAATATCAAATTACATGTAAAAATTGATCTTCCCAAAAGACATTGCATTTACAAGTAGAAAAAAAATGATATTGAGAAGTTTTAAATGTGAAGAAACCTGATACAGAGTTCAAATTTTACAAGTAGAGAGAAGAATATTTTACTGTATTAAGATGTCTCTGTCATACCACATTCCAAATTTCTTAAAACATTATCATTTAAATCCATTATATTATCATCATCCATGATCATGCTAGAAGCTACATCTATTCTAATGTCATCATCCATATCTATTCTAATGTCATCATCCATATCTATTCTAATGTCATCATCATTATACGTAGAGAGAAGAATATTTTGAAAAGGTATAAAATTTAAATGTGAAGAAATCTGATACAGAGTTCAAATTTTACAAGTAGAGAGAAGAGGTACCTTAAACCCTATCATAGCTGGAGTTTTGACATTCATGTTTAATTTATTTTGGTATTTGTAAAATGCTTTGATGTAGTGTTTGAACTTTGTGGCATGAATATCAAATTACATGTAAAAATTGATCTTCCCAAAAAGACATTGCATTTACAAGTAGAAAAAAATGATATTGAGAAGTTTTAAATGTGAAGAAACCTGATACAGAGTTTGAATTTTACAAGTAGAGAGAAGAATATTTTACTGTATTAAGATGTCTCTTTCATACCACATTCCAAATTTCTTAAAACATTATCGTTTAAATCCATTATCTTATCATCATCCATGATCGTGATAGAAGCTACATCTATTCTAATGTCATCATCCATATCTATTCTAATGTCATCATCCATATCTATTCTAGTATCATCATCCACATCTAATGTCATCATCATTACAAGTAGAGAGAAGAAGATTTTGAGAAGGTATAAAATTTAAATGTGAAGAAACCTGATACAGAGTTTGAATTATCCACATTCTAAATTTTCTTAAAACAATTATCCATTATCATCATTCATGATCATGCTTGAAGCTACATCAATGTCCAGTCACATACAATTCATCATCATCTATATCTATTCTAATGTCATCATCCATATCTAATGTCATGATCATCATCATTACAAGTAGAGAGAAGAAGATTTTGAGAAGGTATAAATGTGAAGAAACCTGATACAGAGTTTGAATCATACCACATTCTAAATTCATTATCATCATCCATACAATTCATACATCATCATCCATACAATTCATACATCACATTCTAAATACAATTATCATCATCATCCATACAATTCATACATATTCTATGTCATCATCATCATCATTGTAAGTATTGATAATAATTCCTAATGTTTAAATCCATTATCATCATCCATGAATCATGATTATCTGTATCATCATTATCATCTATCACTATTATATTCGTAACCATCACATCCATATCAAACATAAACACCATATACAATCTAGAATTTCTATATATAAATATAACAACATATAAAAATCCAGATTGCAACTTCAAATTAAATAAATATTCAAGTTTCATTCTTCAATATATAAAATATTTCAAGTTTCAATTTTTCAAGTTCCCCTGCCCCACACCCACTGAACTAGTCACTATTTGTGCTCAAGCCTCAATCATTAACTTTTTCCCCACTACTGGCACTTTCCTTTTGAGTTTCTGTAACATATTTTGTGCCACTCTCTCCAATGGCTTGCCCTCCTGTATTCTTTTCTTGAATAATACCAGAACTAATCAGATCCTCCACAACAATGTCTAGATTCCTTATGATTGCTTCTTCTTCCTTTGTAGCATCTCCATGGGATGCCAAAGAAGGATCTGCAACTACCTTTTCTTTGAACAAAATCTCAGGGTCGAAGCCACTCTCTTTGATTATCCGCTTAAGTGTATTGTTTTGTTTGTTAACCAAAACAATATTTTCCTTCATCTTTATTGTTGCGTTTAAACTGTTCTTTGTGGTTTCCAAGTGAACTTGGAACACCTTTGCTTGACTCTTTAAATTTTCATATTTCAACTGCAACAAAAATAGTGAGCTCAATTAAACATATTACTAAAATAAGAAATTTTCAAATTAATAAAAAATATTGTTTCAAGTTGATAATACTTACAACAACCCTATCTCTTTCGGCATTTGCAATTGCCACCAAATCCTTGTCCTTCGACCATTTGTTGAAATAGGCCTGGGCTTCAACACTAATATTTTCCAATTTTTTTAATACTTTATCCAAAATTTTGTCATTATAATTGTTGTCATATGTTACAGTCCCACCTCTTTCTTGGATGAGTAAGGCATCCATCTTGGCAGGTTGATTTTGGACTGCCACATATAAACTATCCCTTTGCCAATGGTTATCATAATGACTTATTATCTCGTTGATGAATAATTTTTCCTTCACTCCCATTCTATGAGTTGATTGATATGAGGTATAATAAACTCTTTAACATGGGATTGACAATCATTACCAATCAAGTTCTCCAAAGGAAATGATGGAAATTGTTCACTATCTGTATCTGAAGAGGATGATGTCGATGGAGAGGTATGGGGGATTTCGGGTCGAGCAACATCTGCTGCCTCTTTTTGCCTTTGGGCACCATGATCCTATTTGTGATAAAATTAATTAATATTGAAATTGAAATTGAAATGTGAAAAAGTTAAATAAAGTACATTGGAATGGAAATATACCTGTTGGCCTTGAATCATATCACGTGTGTTGAAAAAACCTATGTTGGGTCATTACTATCAATGCCCAAATAATCTTCATCTAAATTTATTTGATTCAACATTGATTGGCCCGTTGCACTGGGCCATCCACCGAGAGAGAGGGTCAGAATTGGAAATGAAGAGGCAATGTTTAGTGTCCCGCTAGGGGCCAGAATTGGCATGCGTTTACCAATGGTATTTTTACCTGAACCTCTTGTGGGCATTTTGAATCATAATGATGTTGGTGGAGGATGTGGCAGTGTCGTTGTTTGAATAGATGGTGAAGGAGTGCTATGTACTATAAATTCCAAGAACAATCAACAAAATCATTACTAAATTATATGAAAAACTATTAAAAACTACACAAGCTACTAAATTATATGAAAAACTATTAAAAACTTACACAAAAGCAATAAAATTATACCTTGTTGAAGGGAAAGTTGTCATTGTGCTGGAGGTGGCCATGTCAGAGTTTGAATTGATTTTTGTGGAGCTGTGGGTGGCTGGTTTGGTGGAGCTATGGGTGGCTGGTTTGGTGGAGCTGTGGGTGGCTAGTTTGGTTGAGAATCAACAATTACACATGATTGGACTGAGTGAGTTGGCGATGCCTGTTGAGAAGCACGCGTATAGTCCAAAGTCCCTACAAGTGCAGCAACTGCATGTCAATTCTTATTCAATATGGTAAATGGTATATGTTAAAATAGTAAATGGAGAGTTAAGGGTATTACGTCTATGTCATTTAACTAATGCAAATGCTTGGGGGTTAGGTGATGAGTGAACTTCCATTTCAGATTGGGAATCTCCCAATGCCTCAGCATGTTGTTGGCCTCTTCCTCTTGATGCTTTTTTTTTTCATGGAAGGGCCTCCAAAAATCTTCTAAATCTGCATATGGTAAAGATTCAATCAGAAGTACATAATGTTAGTGGATAAAGATTCAATCAGAAGTACATAATCAAGACAATAACCTTACTAACATTGAAATATAAACAATAAACTATTAACCTGTTGTTCTTCAAATGGAATTGACAAATTCTTCAAATTCTCATTCGAGCAAGTGGGAGTTGGTTCATCTTTTAAATTAAAATATGCCTCATAATAAAGAGCAAGGAGATAGTTTGTGGAATGAATAACTGGTTTTTTAGAAAGTGATGCATTTGTAATGTCAACTTTTATCTTATTAGATAAAAATGTGCACCAATCAAATTTCTACTTTGCGATCATTGCAAGAATGTATGCAATGGCCCAATTTGGAATATCAGTTTGCCAACCCTGCAGAACAATTCTAGCTTGAAAAAAGAAATCATGGCAGCAAGAAAGTGGTGTGCAATTCCTTGCGTATCCACGCCTCATCTTGATTTGTTGACATGAGCTGCAAAAATTCATTGGAATTAATATCAATTTGAATTAATAT
Source organism: Taxus chinensis (assembly GCA_019776745.2). Taxonomy (NCBI): domain Eukaryota; kingdom Viridiplantae; phylum Streptophyta; class Pinopsida; order Cupressales; family Taxaceae; genus Taxus; species Taxus chinensis. The sequence continues at coordinate 33,655 of JAHRHJ020003702.1, read as the reverse complement.
CAAAAATAAAAATATTTCAAATGAAATCAGGTTACACGTACAATCAACATGGAAACCGTAACAAGATTCGAGGTAAATCTTATCCTCTTCAGTGAGGGTTGCTTTGGTTGTTACTATGGGTGAATTTTTAAATGGAAGGCCTGTCAATCAATGGATATCAGTTGCATCAGCACTGAACCTGAATGTATGACCATCTTCCAAAGTAACAGTAAAATGACCATCTTCTGTATTGTATGAGGAGAGAAGGTAGTTAAGAATGTCATGATCAATCTCGAACTGGGGCATGTTAACGAGCCCTAGGAATTCACATGCTTCTACAACATCCTTGTATTCTGCATTCATTTGCAAAACTATATAGATGTGGGGGCACATCACGCTCCTGTATTGAATCTTTCCCTTGGGTAGGGCTTCAGGTGTTGCCAATGCCTGGTTAGTTTGATTTTGTGTTGGATCTTGAGCTTGAGCACTAGTAGCCATGAGTACTTGAGCTTGATTGGAGTCTGGAGACATGGAGTTTCTTGTGTTTGGCTGGACCGCTGGTGTGTTGATGTATGGTTCCTATAGCAGGTAGCACTGGGAGAAGTAGAACAGAGGAAAAATTTGGGATTCGGGAAGTGTGAACGTGAAAATGAGGGCCGAAAGGGTATTTATAGGGAAAAATTAGGGTTTTTTTGAGCTGTGGATGGTGGACACATGAAAATGAGGATTTTTTGTCATGCATGTCAACAACCATTTTTTGATGCAACAATTCTTGTTGATGTGTGTCACAACAATTATTGTTGATGCATCAACAAAACCTTGTTGTCGTGCGACAACAATTCTTGTTGACGCACGTCAACAACCCAACAACCCTTGTTGTCACATGTAACAAGAATTATTGTCATGTCATGCAATAACAAGGTTTTTGTTGACATGCATCAACAAGAATTGTTTTGTCACATGACAACAAGGTTTTGTTGATGCATCAACAAAACCTTGTTGTCACACACAGAAAATATGGTTGATGTGCATCAACAAACCTCGTTGTCACATTGCCACAAGGGTTGTTGACGTGTGATCAACAAGAATTGTTGTCACATGAAAAAAAGGTTTTGTTGATGTGCATCAACAACCCTTGTTGTCATGCGACAACTAAAGTCTATGCATCAACAAAACCATGGATCTCCCTTAAAAATATCAGGCAAAAATTTCATTATGAAACCTAGGAAAATTCACCTTTCCAACAAAATTAGTTCAAGGTATATTCACCGGGGATTTTCCACCTCCAATTTACCATTAATTCTGACTTTCATAACTAGAAAGGAATTATATTATGAAAAGTTGGTATAGATCTACTCTTTCACATAGGTTGAATAGGTCTTGAACCTTACGAGTAACTTGTAATTAAATTGACTTAACTAAATGATTCAATTATGATAACTGAGCAAGTGATATGGTGAATGGATGAGATTTAGATGACACTTGTGTCATTACAAAACTAAGCATGGTAAACATGTCTCTAAATATTTTGTTGAAGTAGTGTAAGTTTTTGATTACACTGCCAAGTTCACCAAGTTATAATTAAAGGTGTGGGATGTTGGATGGAATTCGATTGACTAAGTTCCAGGTAGACACATAGAAAACATCACTTGAATATCAATTCCTAGGGAAGGTAACCAAATTGTATAGTTTGTATACGTACTCATATGAGTAATCTATGGGGGATCGGGTAGATCTAATTGACCCATACAGGTGCGCATGGTTTCTTGATGGTTACCAGATGGATTGAACTGATATTAATGATAGATTAATTTTTTTATAAGCTATTAATAATTTAAGGCATTAAGATAATTAATAATGTGGGAATAATTTAGTGTTACTGTATATAATGTTATTCATTTCAGCGTAAGATAACTTAAGGGATTTATAACTCTTATATGCTAGAATTTAATTATTGTGTATTAAATTAATTGAAGGCATAAATTGTAATAAAATGAGTTATGAAAAAAATTCCCTAATTAAAACAAAGTAAGAAGAGGTGTTACAAAGTGCAAAACTATAAAGTGCAAGTGTTTATGATATTCTCGATATTGCCATGTGTTGTCCTAATGAGATGTGTCCTTTTCAGGGTGCGGGCCTTCGAGTGCATATTAAATTTTTGCATATAAGTTACACATTGTAAAATTGCAACTTTGTAAAGCATCTCTGATCCTTATTTAGAATAATCCATTAAATATTCCTATGTTGGGGCTTAGGGACATGTTTACATTTTGTATTCTCATACAAAAGTGATTTTTTATTATTGGTAAATAGTTTTGGTGGGACTATACCCAATTACAAGGAAGGCTCACCAGCCAGATATAACAATGAGTATACAACAAAAAAAGATCAAAATTCAGAAGTAACAAAGTTACCAAAGGTAACCAACATTGGGGAATAACAAGGAACAAAAGGAGGACGTAGCCCGCAGCAAGACCGAAAAAAGCATCAACTATACAGCAAAAGGAAAGAACAAGAACAACCACAAAACTAAATTCCACTAGCCCAAGATAGATTATTTTGTGGATGCTCTTTCAATTCTTAACTGAATCATATGTAACGAGGTGTAAAGTTTCAAAGTGGTTGTGTGCGTTGAGTCTGAAGCATCCAGCTATGAAATGGTCATATTCCTCTCTTTCTCATTCCCCCATATAGTAGCAGGGATTCCACTTAACATCGCAATGCTCCGGACCTACTGTTCCAAGAAATCACTTATGGCTTTAAAGATAGCCAAATTATGCTCATGTCTATCCTTTTGCTCTTCCCTTCCTAATATCAAGAGAGCTCAAATTCTTGTAAATCTCAGAGAACTTATTCCTTATCAGTGTCACTCTCTTCCTCAAATTTTCTCTTCCCTTTTTGCTTGCCCAACTGCTGAAAGTCCTTCTTCATCTGTTTCATCTCATTCTCCAGGGCATCCAGTCTAATAGGCACTTGAGAATCTTCCGGATGCAGGGTCTGTTCAGTACCTGCATTGCTTATATGAAGCAGGTTTTGGGAAACCTCCAAATATTTGGAGCTCCTAAGGATCCTGGCCGTGGTAGGAATGTCAGCTTTCAAGGGGTTCTTGGATTTAGACTTGGAAGGGGCGGCAGGAGTGGGAAAGGGAACAGGGGAGGTGGTAATGAGTGGCTCACTTGGAGTGAATGGAAAGCTAGGGAACTTGACGATGCAGAGCTTGTGAAATAAAAGGTTAAGGCCCTGATATAGGGAATAGCTCAGGCATGCTTTTGAAATTCAATCACAAAGAGATGAAGAGAGTTAAGAAGGTAGTGAGGGAAACAGATGGTGAGATCCCTTCTAAACTGATTTTAAAAAATAAGATGTTTAATGGGGACCATTTTATACCACCCTTCCAATGAAATGTATCTAACCATCATGTTAGTCACTTCATCATATGATGTGGGGATGAAACTTACCTTTAAACCCGCAACAAAAAAATCCAGCTTTTCTCCCTCATCTATAAATTTCTTGGCCTTAGCGGCCCTATCCACCCTCTTACTGAAGAACTGAAAGCTCTCCAATTCTAGGCCTGTAGCCTTGACCATCAGCTCTTCATTGATAATAATGTTGTGCCCACCATACTTAACCCTCCTGTCCTTCCACTCCGTAGCAAATTGGACCGAAATATTCAGGTCTTGCCCCTGAATTCATTTGATGAAATTAGAAATGCCTCCTTTGTGTAAGAGGTTATAGAGTATCTCATTACTCTTCCAGGACGGGTCACAACTTGGCTCTAACTCACATGAATCCCCTCCCATATTATCCTTCTTCCTACAAATTCGGTAAATATCCTGCTCAGAACCCTCATAAGGGACTACAATTTTCCCATAACCATGTCCTACATTTTGAAATACCTCCCATTTGTGTACGAGGCTTGATTTCTTTATAGTTGCCGTAGAGAGGGGGATAAATCACACAAGTGAGATCTTTCACTTCTATTAAGATCCACTCCCTATCATAATTGAAATTACGCCACGTATGTAATTCCATTATTATCCGCATTAATACTAATTTGAACCTCCTTAGGGATGTATTTTGCATTATTCCACATGGTGAAATTAATGTTAATTCCCACATTGGCCAAAGTGTCCGCAACCTTATTCCCCTCCCTATAGGTGTGTCTAATAATAATATGCTCAATATTATTACAAATATTTTTGCCTTCCATAATAAAATCCTTGGTGGTCCAGCTAGGAGGAGAAGATTAGTTTAAATGATTGATAATATTAAGAGAGTCTCCTTCCAAGATTAAATTCTGGATATCTAAATCTTTTGCAATCCTAAGCCCCCAAAGAGCAGCCAGGGCTTCAACATAGTTATTCATCTGAATCCCCATTTTACCAGCATAAGAAGCAACTAAAAAGCCTTTGTGATCCCTTATAATTCCTCCCCCAATGGCCATGTCAAGATTACCCTTGGATGCACCATAAAAATTGAGTTTATACCAGTTTCTCTCAGGAGGAATCCAGTGGACCAAAGACCTATCAATATTTGAGGTATTCCTGATCAGCCTTCTAGCATCTCCAATCTTCCAATTGGATAAAATGTACTCTTCGTCTACAAGATATTTTTTATTTTTGGGGGGTTTAAATCTCCCAATATCAGCTTTAACAACATGCCCAATCTTAGTGACGTTGATCTTGTAATTTGTTTGTTATTTCTGAAGATGATATCATTCCTATCTTTCCATATTCTCCAGATAACATGGGGCATGATCAGTTTCCAAAGTCTTCTCACAATGTATAGTGTTTAAAGGGGGGTTCTATTGGGTCCAGAATTAAATGAATTCCTTAGGGACCGTCCAAAGGATATTAAACTTGGAAAGGGCATGTCTCCAAATCATGGTAGCATAATCACAGTGGATAAGAAGGTGTTTAATATCTTCATAATCTTTTTTGCAAAGATGACATCTATTGGGCATGATGAATCCTTTCTTAATCAGGTTATCATTAGTAAGAATTCTACCTCTGAGAACAAGCCAAAAGAAAAAGTTTATTTTAGGGGTAAGCTCAGTCATCCATATTTTTCTCCAATCAAATTCATTCTGGGTATTCACAAAGTAGGAATTGTACCCAGCTTTCACCGAATAGTCCCCATCTTTAGAATTGTACCAAACAATTTCATCTTTGACATCCAACTGATTCAAGGGAATGAGATACAGATGTTCTTGAAGAGATGATAATATAGAGTTCTAATCCATACCATCCACAAAAATTTTCTTCCATCTCTTAATATTACCATCAATTTCCATATAGTCTATGACCTTAGTACTATATTTCTACTCTAGTTTCTCCTTAGCTACACCAAATCTTTCATTGAGGCTTCCATTAGACCAATTATCATTCCAGAAACTGATATCCCTACCATTTCCCACTTTCCATCTACTTCCTTGCTTGATAAAATTCCTAGTAAGAATCAAATTGTTCCAGAATATAGAGCCATGAGGAAGAAGTTCAAAACATAGAAAAGAGGAAGCAGCTTGCTGACCCAAATATTTATTCTTAATGAGATCAACCCAAGGTGGATCTTCTGAGATTAATCTCCACCCCATTTTTGCAATTAAGGCCATATTCATTTTGCTAATGTCTTTTATACCCAAACCTCCAATCCTTTTAGGAGTACACACTTGATCCCAAGCAACTAGGTGGTATTTGAATTTTTCCTCCATTCCCTTCCATAAAAAATGTTTCTAAATCATGTTAATTCTATCTCTGAAAGTAGATGGGATGTTATACATAGACATAATGTATATAGGTAAATTATGAAGGGTGATTTTGATTAGTAAGCAGTTCCCAGCACTGGAGAGAATGGCTCCTTTCCATCTTGCCAATTTATTTTGGAATCTTTCCAGTAAGTCATTCCAGACTTTATTGGAAACTTTTTTAGTACCCAAGGGGAGACCCAAATAAGTAGTGGGAAGCACATTAATTTTACATCCCAATACTTTAGCAATTTTATTCTACCTCTCCAAAGGAGTATTAAAAAAGTAAATGGAGCTTTTTTCAAAGTTAATCTCTTGTCCAGAGGATGCCTCATGTAATTTAAAAATAGACTTGATCACCTTAGCTTCCAAAAGGGAAGCCATTAAGAGCAGGATAGTGTCATCCACAAATTGCTGATGAGAAGCTGCTTGATTCATGGAGGTAGGTTTGATGCCTTTTATCAAACCATCTTTAACAGCTTTGGAGATTGTTCTGCTAAGGCTGTTAGCCATTAGAATAAAGAGAAGAGGGGATATAGGATCCCCGTGCCTTATCCCCCTGCTGCTGGTGAAGTACCCCACAGGTTCCCCATTAACCACTACTGAGAATCTAGCTGATGAGATGCAAGCTTTAATAATTCTTCTGAATTTATCTAGAAAACCAAATTTGGCCAAAAATTTGTCAAGAAAAGCCCAGGAGACTTTGTCAAAGGCTTTATTCATGTCAAGTTTAAGAACCATGCCAACCTTTTGGTTATTATCCATAAAATGAATAAACTCATGAACCATGATCACCCCATCTTGAATAATCCTCCCTCTGATGAATCCACTTTGTTGTTTTGAGATTAAATCATTCAAAATGGCTTACAGTCTGGTGGCAATAATCTTAAGTGAAAATTCTATAAACAACATTAACCAGACTAATGGGTCTAAATTCTTTGAAATCTTTAGCATCCATATTTTTTAGGGCTAGAACTATATGGGTATTGTTAAGCTCTTTTAAAAGATCTCCAGTTTTGAGGAATTCATTAGCTGCCCTAAGGAGATCATTTGAACAAATTTCCCAAAAGTTTTGAAATTTTTTTACAGAGAAGCCATCAGGTTCTGGTGCATTATCACCCTCCAGAGTGAAGACAACTTTCTGAAGCTCCTCCAAAGTAACATTTTTGGTAATGTCTTTAAATCTAAGCTCCTCAATTTTCCCATATGGAATGGCTTCAAGCATGAAAGAATCAACCACCTCACTTACAACATTCTGCTCATTCAACAATTTAACATAGAATCTGAGAGCCTCTTCCTTGATAATTTGTGGATCTTTTATAATGTTATCTTTGCCTTTAGAAACTTTCGTAATCCTATTGCAAGCCCAATGCTTCAGAGTGGTCATATGAAAAAAAAATTGTGTTTATTATCTCCCTCTTTCAGCCATATAATATCTAGATTTGAGTCCTCTAAATGAGATTGTTCTCTAGCTTTGCAAATCAGATGTGCAAGCTCAACGAGGAGTCATTTTCTCCACCTCGTGATTCATCTCCTAGACCTCCCCTATAAGTTTGTTTTTTTTTCTAGATCTTGAAGCCTTTGCTTTAGCTCCTGCCTTTTACAGCAGCGTTCCCAAATGACTTCGTTATTCCAAACTTTAACTCGACTCGTTAGTCATTGTAAATGTTTTGATTAAGCCTAAGACTGAGTATTTCCAGGGTCACCATCCTAGATAGTCATAGAGCTTCTGGATTTAATATGTGCATTTTTTTTAAATGTATATGCATCTATTATCAATTCACTTGAGATTTAGGTCCATTTATTTCATACCAGATGGATCATTATTGTTTCATGAGTCGTTTAAACTTCCCATAATAGTTTAATCATAAATATCATTTATAATTTTACTTGACATGGGATCATTATGAGTTGGAAAAATTAGTTCAAATAATAATATTCTGGTATCATGAACCTATGTAAAAAATACCTTAGTGAGCTTGAGGAACTATTCGGGAGGAGTCATTTTAGTTCAAGGTGTAGGCTCAAACTTAGCACCAACACTTCCCCCCTATTAGAATTATCAGGTGTCTTGCATTCCTATTATTATGCTCCATGTTTTGCATTTATTTGTTCTCATTCATTTTTCACACATTGATACATATCTTGTATCGTCATCACCCTATGACACACACTTGAATGTTGAGGGCATACAACATACATAAACCTCACACACTGCACATTTCATGCTCTGCGTATTCACGACACATATTTCTAGCATCATCACACTACCCTATGATGCACTCTAGTTCCACAGTTCATAATTAAATGTTGAGGGTATAAATTTGAAATGGAGCTCGCCTCATCTCACACTATTCATGCTCTATGCATCATTGATCTATCTTTCTAGTGTACAATTCAAACCATTTCCCAATGGCACATTCTTTTTCTATGGTTCATTCTTGACTGTTGAGGGGTATTTAATAAATTAACCTCATCTCATATACATTCATACACATCTGCTCAAGGGGCACACTGTTATCTCCGGTCAAATTCACATTGCATATCAATCTATCTCATTCATTCATAACATACTACATATATTGGCTACACATTACTCTTTCTTTCTTATATTCACATGTTACAATTTTCTTATTATGTTAGACATATATTTTGTATGTCATTATATTTTCTATATACACATGCATGTTCACTTGTTCTCTAGTGGTGAATGTAAACTTTACACAGATCTTTACATGCAGCATGGATGTTTGGCATTGTACCATTTACCAGTTTCGCTGAGGATCCTAGGGGCATCTACTTTTGTACACACTATAGGTTGTATTATTTTATTTTATACTACTTATTATTCTTACTAGCACACTACTCTAATGATATATACACATATTGACATATTAATTATATTTCTAACATGCTAATGGGTGCTTCATGTGCAACATTTGTTGTGTAGGAACTATTTGTTACCATGGTTTATCTGATAATTTCCTTGATAATTCTTTTCATTGTTTGCCATTGTTTACAGGATATGTCCTATGTATTGCTTGTTCATTGCTTATATGATTTTGGCTACTTCAAGCCTATGATTGTCATTGTGAAATTGTGATAATGTCCCATGTTTAAAACCCACTTTTCGTGCAGTCTACATTGTCTTCTTGTTTGCTAGATTACACGTTGTCTTCTATATGCATATTTGTCTTGTTTACACTAACATATATTTCCTATCTACTTTGATTTTGTGTACCTTGATTTCTACCAAGAACATTCCCTCCCCTGTAGGGTATCAATTTCAGATCAGCATCTGGTCCTCTCCTTTGGGCCGCATCCTCCTAGTGATGTCGCATGCACCCCAAATAAGGGGGGCATACATTGGGTGAATCAGTCACCCCATTCAACAGTACATTCAGAACTCACAGTTCAAGACCTGCACAGTACAAGAAAGACATAGTCTACAGTCACAAAAATGACCCAATTTCTGACTTGGTTCCTTAACACAACACAGACATCAATGCCCAGATACAAACACTGAGTGTCCTGGGAACCCCTGACCCTTCCTAGGTGCCTAACACTAGGGGAAGTTACAATTTTTTTCTCACAACAACATGGTTCAAAACAATCTATAGAGTAATTTTCTCAGCACAAGCACAGTCCTCCAACAATCAGAATGCATTCTATCTCCATTTTCTTATTTTTCTACTTGAATCGAACTAGATTGAACTTGATTGAATTGGAAAAAAGTAGGAACACACCATCTATAGTGGTATATAATTTTAGGAAGTAGTCAGGGTTGGAGATTAACACTAAACCTTTCTCCCCAACACTTCTTCTATTGTGGTGTGAGATCAAACCAAAAAAATCACACTTTGCATGAGATTTCCAAAAAAACTCATTCTTGGCATGTGAGATCACCCAAAAAAATCATTCTTACAAATAGCATTTTCAGGATCTTTTCTATCCTTTTTACTCATCACAAATCAGGTGGACATGTTACTTTTACTACTTTTTCACATTTTCACATAATTTTTACATATTTGATTTTATACACATATTTGACTACTCTCTTTCTCTTCTCTTTATAGGTCCTTCCTTATGGGAAGCAACAAAATTATTGAACACGTCAAGCAAAGCAATAATGACAATAGGTACAACGTGACATAACACATATGCTTCACCCCTAGGGTCACTTCCTCTTCTTTAGCTTCCACACTTCATTTTATCACTCCACTCTTTTTCATGTCTTCAGCACGCTTTCGCCATCATGGTTATCAAGTACTCATATCTTATCTACTTTATGTTATCGAGTATTCACTCAACAACATAAAGTGGGGGCAAATGTAGACACTAAATCATGCACTTGGGTACATTTCTAGGTCCTAATCACATACTACTATTCATATGATTCATAAGCAAGAAAACTAGTAATTGACATCTATATTTGGCCTCTTTTTTTCTTTCTTGGTTTTCTTTGGTCTTGCACACCTCACTACCCAGTCTGATCTTCATTGCTTTATCTTTCTTGACTCTAGACACCAGTACCCAACCAGGATGCCAAGTACCTAGGCACCCTTGTCCCCTTTGGGCACCCTGACCTATTTTATATCTTGCTCACCCCTTTTGGACCTTCTTTATATTCTGGGCATCTTATTTTCTTATGGGTCAGCCTTTTAGCTGTCAATTGTTAAATTCAACCAAGGGAATCATATAAATACAAAGCTATGTGACCATAAGAAAGGGCAAAGATCTAAGCATATACTATCACCACCTAAGGTTGCATCCAAAGGAATTCTAAGAGAATCAAAGAATCCATCTAGCTTCATTCAAGGGACAAGGGATTGCTTATTTTCTGCATACACGCATAGGAGGGGAAGTTCATTTTTCCATACACACATATACTTACATTGTTACATCTAGCCATTTCTCGTTATTCGATGCATCTTGCACAAGAGCTTCCTAGGGCACGATTATACACACACACATAGAACTACATGGAGTTCTAAGATGTAGTACATTGCTTGGTCATAAGTTCACTTTGTCAGGTGACCGTTGGGGTCAGTTCTGACTCCCCATTTACATCTTTTTTCTTTTAAGGATTTGATGATTTTTGGGGTTTTACAGGAGATCATTTTATTTTACAGGTTACAGGTGAACTCTATGATCTTCCAACAACATACAATGTGATAAAAAACTAAGGTTAGCGACATTGGTATGACATAACAAAAATTAGTTTGACTAAGGTTATGCAGTCACAAGTGCCCAGAAGTAGACTCTGGTGCCTAGGCACCCTGACCTAGTCCAGCACCCTATGGTCCAACTTATTAATAGTTCTATAATTTTATGAGTGTGGTTATGATAGTATTCCTCCTCATGTTCATCAATTTTCTAGACCAACACACTTTAGGATTTATTGTGAAATCAACTAAGTCCTCTATTCCTCTCTCTCGCACCTAGGGTTTCATATTTATTTAGCTTATTTCTTGTGTCATATTTGTACTTTATTGCTTATTTATTTTGTGACTCTACAATTAGGATTTCACAAATTCAATATTTGTAAAATCATAGGTATGCATACCCTATTGTCATTATAAAAAACTTTATAAAGTGTCTTATTTAGATAAGCATATATGAATAGTTTTAGAAGTATCAATAGATAATAAATTGACAAGATTTTTAATCTCATTTTGATTAGAGCTATCAAGACAATGTGAGCTGAAATCATTGTTTAACATAAAATTTGACAAGTTTACTCAGACATGAAAAGGGTTTTCACAAAAAATTAAAAAAGCTGCAAAAATCATGTGAAAAATCAATGACAGAATGAATCAACATAAAATTCTATTTTTAATAATAATGGAGAAGCATATATCATATACATATATATCAGATAAGTAAATCAAGTATAATAGAGTCTCATATTAGAATAGAGTAATCAAAAAGTGTATAATCATCATTCATTAAGAATATAAGAGAAATCATGAGGGACACAATAAACCCAACATAGAAAAATAATCATGGACTAAAATTCCATAAACTCATAAAATATTCAAAATTATTATAATCAAATACAAGTATAGGGCAAAATTTTAGAATCATGCCATCACATAAAAGAATAGAGAAATCAAGAAGTATACAATAGTGCATAGAAGTGCACTAAATCACATGAGGATTTGAGCTTAAATTAATCATTATAGTAACATTGAATTTTATTCCATATGTTCAAATAGAAACATTAAAACACAAGAATCAACTTTCACATACTAATCCTAGATAGATAATGAGGCATACAACCACATTAAAAATATAAATACTCGAAGAATATAGTCACATAAAATTAGAGTTCATACCATCTTAGATAATAGTCACCCCCTCCTATGCATATAATGTTATGGTACTAAGCATTTAATAAGTCCATGAATTAATTATCCGGAACCTATAACTAATCAATTCCATTATCTAAGTAAAAACATGATATGTTACATCTATGCTTCCTCACATGTCAACAAGTAGAAACTAATGCAAGACATAATGAAATTTATTCTACATCTATCAATGAGTTAGATTTAATGAAATATATAGCTAGAAAAAATTGTGGGAATATTCACACTCCATTAGAGGCATGCCCCCAATAAGGAAATATTGGCCCTATGTATAGGAATAATTACATCATTGAATCATTTTTCTTCCTTGATCAATTGCTAGTTTCTATGTCATATCTCCCACACATGGGATAGCATGACTTATAGTTCATCTAAAATCAAATATGTATTGGAGTAGGATAAAAATAATTTATAGTCTATGTAGTAGAAAATTAAGCCATAAGTAGATTTTTTTTTTGGATTTCTGTGATATTTGAATGTTTTATATCTTTACATATTTGACTCACTTTATGAAGTTTCCATGTAATTTCACACATTGGATAAAGATTGAAAATTAGTAAGAGTAAAAAATCCATTTACTACAAACATGGAAGAATCTAGAGGGATTCCAGGTAGGTATGATTTCTAACCAACAACCACATCAAACATAGTATTGAGTTATGCATATTTTCAATTTTGAAACTTGATGTTATAAGAATTAATGATGTGAAATGTAATGAATAATTAGTTTCAAATGAGATGAATATGTCAAAGAATATATGCCCAATACTTTTCATACCATCCTGATGCAGAGTATTATATACCCTTACACATCCTCAATACGATGGGCTAGACAAACTACTTCAATTGAATCAATAACTTGATAATTTTACTTCTTCCTTTGAGGTCTAGGAAATGGCATAGAATGTCAACATGTATCCTATGAACTTGAACCCATTCATTCACTACTTCAGCATCATTTTTCATATCCCTTACCCAACTCATCTAAAAAATCTAGGTCGTTGATAATCTGCTAAGGATTTGTATAGCTTGACTCACCCTTAGGTTCAAGGTTACACTCACCTAGTTTATTAAGTTCCTTCAAGTCCATATTTTCAATTATGAAAGTGATCTCTTCAAGCCTTCCACACTCTCCCTTGTCTTTTTTTACACCTCCCTCACCTACTAAAGGATCCTTAATTTCACCATGAACAATGCTAGCTGAGATATCTATTTGGTTCAAGCAATAATTATGGGTTTTTGGTTTCGCTCTAGTATTATTAGGCTCCTAATATTTTCTATGCAAAAATTTAATTCTCTGAAAGGCCTCCTGTAAACACCTAAAATTGGTTATCCAATTTAGTGTCCCTCGTGCGCGTTTGTCTTCTCGGGTAACCTGGGGCACTTTTACATCACCATTTATTCCTTAGGGTATTATTTAATATTTGATTTAAACATCTATCCTAATTTTATTTCACCCCATTTATGTTTTACCCATAGATAATTAAATATTAACTATTTAATTATATTTTCATACATACATCTTAACCACTTATCTACCCCATATCAATTCCTAACCTCCCATATCTATTTTATCTATCTATTCACCCCTATTTCTCCTCCTCCCAAACTCAGCAGTGGGATATTTCCCATATTTGAGGTGGAAGGATCACTTCATCTTTCCAAAATCATCCCTTTTGGCCATTTTGGGAATCTGTTCCCTGATCGGCACCGACTGGTACTCGGTCGACGCTGATTTCTTGGAGCGGCACTGATTACATCTCGGTCGACGCTGATTACAAATAAAAGGCTAGAATTTAGTTCTGGTGAGACAGTGAGATAGAGAGAGAGAGACACAAAAAGAATGATAGAGAGTTTTAAGCATCAAGTCTGAGCATTATCTATCAAGTGAGAGTGAATCCTGTCCAAATCAATCCTTGAGAGGAGTACCGTTACTCTGCTCTTACCACATTGACATCGTGAGCCTCCATCGATCTCTTGGTGACTCTGTTCCTACATCTAGCATAGGTGGAGCCTTGTCAGTACCCCTACGGCTCTTGCAGATCTGGTGGAGATCAACGATCTAGCTTCCAATGTCTGTTTCTCAATCTTCCTACAATTTTCCCCAATTCAACACTGACCGTACCCAGTCAACGCTAATTCTATCTAGTCGACACCGACCTATCTCTGTCGATGCTAATTCTTCTCAGTTGATGTCAATTTTCCTAATCAACGCCAATCTACCTGCGGACAGGTAAAATAATTCAAGGAACACAAATCCAACATTGTTTTCACACTTTCCCATTTTTATTGGTTTTTGTTTGCTGTTTACTTTTCTGTCTGTCATTTTTAATCAAAATATAGACATTTACTTACATATTTTATCATGTATGCTTCTTTCCTTAATTGAAAACATGGACTGACATCCGCTGAGGGAACTTATCGCTTCCCAAACCCACTTTTCAGGTAGTCCATCTTAAGAATGCACAAGTTTGCACAGCGGAAACACCAAATATATTATTCACATCATATTTACATTCAGATACATTTACATATATATAGGACATATAATTCCTATATTTTAGGAGGTAGCCTTAACTACTTCTACCACGAATATCTCCCACACTCTATATACGTGAGTGGTTAAAACTCACCAACAAATAATTGTTATATGTTGTTTTATATAACAACCATATAACATAATATACTAACAATACTATTTCACTCACACACTATATGTATATTATTATTATTGAGTTATAAACTCATATAATAATAATATATTACAAATATTATTCAATCCATACAAATGGGAGCACTAACAAAGTATATTTCCCAACATTTCCCCCCTTAGAGCCAACATGGGGAAAACCTGCCTTTATACTTGCACCTGCTCATGATCTGGTGATTTTCACAGGATGATCACAAACCTCAAGGATGGTTTTGCAAACGGTTGACCACAAACCGAGAATGGTGGTTTTGCAATTGGTTTACCACAAACCACAAAGTGATGGTTTTGCAAATGGATTACCAACAACCAAGAATGGTGGTTTTGCTATTGGTTTACCACAAACCACAAATGAAGGTTTTTAAGTGGTTTACCTACAACCACATCATGATATGCCAAGTACTATCATCGGCCCTCATCACATTTCACTGTAGGGAATAACATAGGAAATTCTGCTGACATCTGTTGCTCATACATACATAGAAAAAACTGACATACTGGAAATGGAACATTGGAATGATGTTCCCCCCCTCAATGTGAAATTTCCACTTATTCAATCACGAACATTGCAAACAGGAACACTGATACTGGAACTATGACAAGAAGCACACGACACAAGCTGAAAGTAAATACACCACAAAAATGTCACCAAACCATCTGTGCGGCCCCGTCGTTGGCGACTTACGAGAGGTCGCTGAATGACCTCCAACCTCTGTTTGCCTCCTGCCTCCGATTTACATACCGCTTAGGTCAGAGAAATGTGAATCATGCAGACTTCAAAAAACTTCTCATTTTTCGTAAAAGATGGTCTTTGTATTCTTTAGCTGTCAACCTTTTTCTTTTTAGAGATCTAGGTGGTTCAAATTCACTTCACCTTCATATTTCTTCTAAATTTAGCATTAGCTGAATTTTCTTGATCTTGTATATTTTTTATGTCTCTCTCCATGGTAATTAGTTCCATGAGAATACATTATACTTTGACCTTGTTTTCACTCTTTTCTTGACCATTGTGAGATAGGTTTCGGATACAACCAAAAATGCACCCTTTTTTTACAAAATTATTGACCTAGACAGACTGACAATAAATAACGACACTATAAAGAATAAAATAAAACGACATCAATGATGGAGACTATATTGACGATAAAAAATCCTAATTAAAGATTGGATTTTCACGACTTTTAAGAGACATACTTTTGAGAAAAACCGGTTTAAAAAGTAATATTCAATTACTTTTTACACATACAACACAAAGACTTTTATTATTAACTTTGACTGACACAAAAACTTAACTATGAATTTTGGAGTTAAACAATAAAACTGCAATAATACTAATATCTTAAAATAGATTTTGACATAAGACTATAAAACTGATGCAAAAATAATGTCAAGAATCTATACCAATACTTTTACATAACAAAATGACTAACAACCATATGAAGGTTGATAAGATTGGTCTATTACTAAAATGAGCAACTAATAAAAACTTTAAATAAGACTCAACAACGACTTGAGTGTATTTAGTTGTTATTAGGCTGAAATTGATGGCAGAATGCATGGTTCAATCTTGTGCAGCACCGAATTTAACTTTGCATAATTGAGAAACTGAATCTGATACTCCAGAAGCCGATCCAACCAAAAATGTGACACAAAATTTTGATATTTAGAATACCACTGGGAATAGTTCTCTTGTGCCATCAAACAGAATGATTCACACACAATCATCAATTTGTGTAGACCAATTCAATGGAGAATGAACCATGGTTGGCCAAACTATGAATCTACACGTGGTGAATCGTTGCTCTATCAGGAAATGGGAGTCAAGGTTCGAGTCTGACACGTTTGCTAAAAATAAATCCAAATGTTATTGTAGCTCGAATCAGTCCTTCAAATGCATTCCTTGACATAGTGACAACCGAATATCCACCCAAAGGACTTCTGCCACGAATTGGATTATGGTACACGTTCAGCTCAGACGTTTTGTAATGATCCCGCATGTGTGCAAGTTTTGGATTGGGATTCTCCAAAATAGCAATAGAGACGTGCTCTGAACTTCTAGTGAAGATGTATGAGTGGATGGAAATACCGATCGATAAAAAAAGCTAATTCGTCTCCTATGCAAAATGTATAATGTTGAAGCCTCGAACTCATGAAAACTCCATTCACAGGGGTGATCTGAAAATAGGATACCCCTCAAAAAATACTTTATGTTTGCATGAAAACAGGAAGGAAAAGAGATTCGCTCTGATACCAAATCTTGGAGAATGCACAAGTTTGCACAGTAGAAGCACCAAATATATTATTCACATCATGTCTTACATTCAGATACATTTACATATATATAGGACATATAATTCCTATATTTTAGGAGGTAGCCTTAACTACTTCTCCCACGAATATCTCCCACACTCTATATACGTGAGTGGTTAAAACTCACCAACAAATAATTGTTATATGTTGTTTTATATAACAACCATATAACATAATATACTAACAATACTATTTCACTCACACACTATATGTATATTATTATTATTGAGTTATAAACTCATATAATAATAATATATTACAAATATTATTCAATCCATACAAATGGGAGCACTAACAAAGTATATTTCCCAACAGTCCACCCAAATATCTTTTAACGTGGTTTTTTTTAGTCAAGCATCTGTGTCTCGCAGGTTTCTTGGATCTACTTTGCAGGATCATTTGTGTGCACCTATCTTAGCTACATCGGATTTCTTTTCCATCTACATCTTCAGATCTTGTCTTATCTATCAGGTATCGATTTCATTTGAGTTTTTCAAGGTTTTTGTGTTTAGTTTGGTACATTAACTTGGACAGGTAACAAGCGTGAAATTCTTGATCTACATTCTAGCACGCCCGGTGGGACCCAACCAAATTCCCTTATTGGTAAGTTCATTTCTTTTCCAGTTTTGAGCTTCTGTTTTGTTTCTTCACTACTTTTCGTCAGTTCTCCGTAGCATTTCCTTCCTTCATTTTGGTCTTGCTTCTTTCACTTATAATTCAGAAAGTTAAATTTTCTTCTTTCTTGCAAAACTAAATTCCAATTCCTATTCCTAAAGATCAATAAATCTTTCATTTGATTTCAAAATTGCATTCTTGATCCATCTTCTTTTTTTGCAAAATTGTTATTTTATTGAAAGTTTTCTAGTTCTTTAAATAGAAATTTTCATTCTACTATTATCTGGATATATCTTTCTGAATTTGTTGGGTGTTTGCTTAACCTTTTCTTGCAAAGCACAGTTGCTTGTTCATGGGATTTTTCGAGGGGAAGAGCTCAACAACGTGCTTTTTGAAGTCCACACACCTTGGAGAGCTAAATCTACAGGTATTCCTCTTTTACGGTGTTTTCTCCTTTTTAAGAACTTAAAAAGAACTTGTTTGTTTGTTTTCTATCACATTCAAACATTTCAATTTTGGTGCTTAAAAAGAATTTAATCACATTGGGAAAGAATTTGTTTGACCTGTCTTCATCGAAATCCAACACTTCGTTCTTAGTGCTTAAAAAGAACTTTTCCTTTGTCATTTCTGTTGTATGCTATTCATCTAGTTTTCTAAATAGGCTGGAAAAATTAATCAAAATCGGTAGTGACACTATTTGATTTTTATTTTTCACCCTTGCACACAAAGCCAAAATCACTAGGTATAAAGCATCAAAACAAAAATTCCTCCCCTGGCCTCGCCTACTTGGAAGTGACATCCAAGAGGAAGAGCCTACGCGGTACTCGGGCCGCGCTATAAATTCACGAAAGTTCTGGTATATATTGGCAAAGCACCCGACTCCCTTATCGCAGCGGTGTGTGAAGTGTGGGGGTAGGCCCCTATATCAAGCCACGTACTAGTCTTTTACTAAAGTGCCTTCGGGACTCCTCACCAAAACATTCCCCAAACCATCCTTAGTTTGGCTATCTGAGTAGTTCCTGTTCTAAAAAGCCTTCCCTAATATTTTCTTTCTTAAAAGCAGGAAAACTTAAAAGAGATAATCACCTACGCTGCTTGAATTGTCTGTGCATTAGTTAGGTCAATCTTCTTTTTCTATATTTCTGCTTGTTTATGACGGTCATCACTCGGTTACAATCTAGAAGAATGGCTCAACTGGCCCCTTCTTCCTCCGAGATCACCACTAGTGTGGATGTTTCGGCACCCCTCGGGTCTTCCTCGGGACCGCTATTAGTTGGTTCCCCATCTTGGTCATATAATCCTTTCTATCAGCCTAAAGCAATCCCATCACATCCAGCTTCCCCCAGTCCTTCAGAAATATCATCTGCTTCTGATATAGAGTATGTTCCTCATGGGGATCCTGAATTTCAGGCACTCCTTGATCACAATCCGGTAGCCCTTATGGACTATCTAGTACATAAGTCCATTCGAATATCTGATCAGGGACCACCAATCCAGCAAGTTTATGATTATCCTCGTGAACCATCCCAGGATTTTGTAGAATAGTTAGCATCCTTTTTCTCACCTCGAACCACGGAAGAGGGTGGCGCACCTGTGCCTCCTTTTTCTCTTCCACCGACCATGTCGACTAGTTCTCAAATAGTCTTGCCTATTCCTAACGCCGCAGTTACCTCGACTATTCCACAACCTACTTCTGAGAAGTCCTCTTCTCTAGCTATAATGGGCACATCTGCGCACCCACAGATTGTTGTTAATTCTTCTATGCCATCCATTGCGTCCCAGGGTCAGTACCTCTTTATGAATCAACCCCCTTCTACGAGTCAGTTGGTTCCTTCTTCTCATCCTCCAGTTGGTCTTTCTTCCAATGTTCCAGCGACAGTGACCTTCACCCATCCTCTAGCATCGGTGCCCTTAATAACCAATCCGGCAGTCAAAAGCCTCATTCAGACCTTGTTCCCCACCATGTCCAATCAAATCAATACCCATGTTCCTCAATCCATTCCGATTCAGTCAACAAGTGTAGGAGCCCACCAATCACAGGCTCCGTCTTTCATTCAACCACCTTTTTCTCAACCACTTGTCATCTCACAGCCTGTTTATACACAGGCTCCTTCACAACAAATACCTCACCAGGCATCCCAGAACACCTGGTTATTCCTCTTATCATCCTGTTAATCAACAGATGAATCCCCCGTTGACGCCTCAACAAAATCCACCATTCACTTCTTATGTAGGACATACCAGTATGCCTCCTCCTCAATCTGACGTGGTCCAAATTCTTTTCAAGAAAATCACAGACTTAGAAGCCTCCACCAAAGGGGCTCATCCTTCATACTCTTTTGAAGAAGTGTGTAATGAACCCATTCATCCATCAGTGGCTTTTAAGCCTTATCCTCCCCAATGGGAACTTCCTAAGTTCTCAAAATTTCATAGTCGGGAGGATCCTCAACAGCACCTGCGAGCATTCAAACACGCTTGCTACCTGATAGTCCAGGATCAGGAGCTTATGCTCCGTACTTTTCCTATGTCTCTAGCAGGGCCTGCTTTAGACTGGTACAATAACATTCCTCAACATTCCTTGTTTTCTTTCTCTCAATTGGCCCAGATGTTTGTTGAAAACTTTTCAATAAACATCACACATAAGATCTCGATTACAGATCTTTATAACATTCGTCAATTCGATGATGAGTCTATTGCAGACTTTGTCGCTCGTTGGAGAGGGATAATAAACCAATTGTCTTTCTCCCTTCCTCAATCTCAACAGATCGAGTTGTTTACTCGATCTTGTGCTAATCATATTTCTTCCACTTTAAGGATCCAAACCTTTCATACATTTGAAGAAGCCTTTACGATGGCACGCAAACTTGAGTCCCGCGCCATTGAACAAGGGAAGTTAAAACTTCACTCTAAATCTAAACCAGATTTTTCTCGGTTTACAAAATCAAACCCTTCCACTTCTAAAGACAAGAATCAGGGATCCACTAACGCTATCATATTAAAAACACCACGTGCCGATAACACTTCTAATCAAACACCACGGAGAGACTCCTCATCTTCTCGAAAAGGACCCTCGTCATCTCGATCTTTTACTTCGTTGGGGGAATCATATGCTTCTATCTTAGAAAAAATGTTGGAAGTTCACATGATTGAACTTCCCCCCATTAGAAATTTTGATGAAAGCCAAGAACATCCATTCTGGTATAGGGAAAATGACTTCTGTCATTATCATAGAACCAAAGGCCATGACATTGAACGATGTCAGACCTTCAAAAATCTTGTCCAGAAATTCATTGATAAAGGTGAGCTCATTCTGGATAACCCAAATGCTCCCCCAAATCAGGCGCTTGATGTTTTTAAACAACCTTTTCCCAATCATTCCCCGAACCATGATGCTTCAGAGTCTCAAAAACCAAACACTCATACTATCAGCTTCATTTCTACTGAAGAATCTTCTTCTAAAACTAAGCCATCTACGAACACATCGACTGAATCAGAACCTCCTGCCACTCCGCTAATCGCTGGGATTCCACCATCTTCAGACACCCCGTCTTTGAATATTCCCACATTGTTAGAGATGGATTCATCTCCCTCTGCCTCTTTATCTGATCTTCTGTCTATACCTGAGACAGTGTCATCCTCATCTGTCTCATCGTCAGATATTCTTTCGATGCTCGAGGCAATTACATCCCTTCGAGTTTCCACCGTGAATACATCTACTTCTGTTTCTCCCATTTTTGTTGTGACTATGCCATTGGTAAACATACCTATAGTTGTACCAACTTCAACGGAAGCGTCTTCGATTTTGACTCTTCCCGTTTCCTTTCCCACAGTAGTTACACCCACAATTACTGTACCAGAAGTACCTCCCTCGCAAGGAACTGCTCCTTCATCATCCACTTCTTCCATCACCGATACTATTTTTCCTATTAAGGGAAAATCTATAGAAATAGCACCGGCACCTACACTCTCGGTTCCTGGACTTAAACCAAGACAACTAAAGTCTAACGTTACATCATCAGCACCTCCTCATCTCCTTCCCCCGAAAAGGCTACAATCACCTTATGCGGTTGAAGTTGTCACCATCCCTGAAAAAGGAAAATCCATATTTTGGACTATTAAGACTCTTGGTGCTTTCCCTCAAAAATCTCTCTCTGCGCCTCATAAAAGATTGGATTTATCAACTGGGAAGGCATCTTCTTCTACAATACCATCAAAACCATCATCTTCTTCTTCTACAACACCTTCTTCACTGGTGCCTTGTAAAGTGAATTCACCTACTAGAAAGGCATCACCTCTTTTATCAGGACCATCATCTTCATCACCAAAAGCCAAGGCACCCTCTGTTCCTCTGATCAGACCTATTTTGGGAGCTCCTCCCTCATCTAAATCAGCATTATCTAAATCGTCATCTGTTTCGATCAAGCAGCCTTCCCTATCTCTGAAGACCACAACACTTGTCACATCTTCATCTTCTTCAAAATCTATCTTAGGAGCTCCTCCTCCACAGAAATCAATCATGCCTCACTTGCTTCCATCTCAAGTGTCCAAGGCTACTTCTCCCGATGTCTGAAAAAGTAAAATGATCCCTAAAAATACTGTCAAACCAGACATGCAGGTTCTTTTACCTCGGCAGTCCGTGGAGGTAAAAGAGGCACCTCTGTCATCTCTGTCCTCATCTTTGTCTACCGGATTCTATACTGAAATTCTTCACCAACTTATCCAATCTTCATCCATATCCCTTCCTCTGATCAAACCCTATAATCCTAAAGGAGTAAAACCTTCCTGGTTCAACTCTGATTTGATTTGTGCTTACCATCGCACTCCAGGACATGACACCGAGGGATGTAAAGCCCTTCAATCTGTCGTTAACAGTCTTTTGGAAGAAAGTGATCTTCTGCTGGAAGAAGAGGAGGAACAAGTATCTCCTGTCATCTCAACCACATCTGAGCCTCAACGATCTACTCAGGCCTCTAGTTCTATTAATTCCACTCCAGATGGTCTTCCACCTTCTCAAATCGACACGATTCATATCGCCACTAGAACACAACAATATGATAATCTATCATCATCTACATCTCGGCCACGGGTTGTCATTTCTGCAGCCCCTGAAGGCATTCCTCCTTCCACATCAGCCTCGAGACCTAGGGTCTCTATTCGTGCTTCACCTCAGGCTCAGATTCCCGTGTCAGTAGAGGAGAGTGTTATGAAACAACTTACCCATGCTCCGGTCAAAATGTTTCTTTTTGACCTCATTCAATCATCTCCACAGCATCGCCAGGCTTTTATTGATAATATGTGTCGTATCACAGTGAATTCAGATGACCCTCAGCCTTTCGAGATGATTGTTGGATTGAATAAACCATCAACCGCCATTTCTTTTGAAGATTCAGAAATTCCTTCCCTTTCTTCCGAGGATTTGGAGGCTCCCCTCTTTATCACAGTTCAAATCAACAACACTACGTTAAAACACACTATGATTGACAGTGGTGCTGCACTCAACGTCATTTCCTCCCACACATTCGAGCGACTTAAGTTACCAAAGAATGTAGTGTCACCCCCACCTTTCGCCCTTCAATCATTTAACGATCAGCTGACAGTTACTTTAGGAACTGTGGTCCTGCCCATTCGAGTAGGTAAGAAGCTGCTTCACGAACTCTTTTACATTGTTGAAGGGAAATTCCACTACAATATGATCCTCGGACGCTCCTGGATTCATGCAATGCATTGCGTCCCATCAACCCTCCATCGATGCTTAAAATATCAGTATGAGGGAAAAATCTATACTCATCCAGGAGATCCTTTTCCTTCTGCACAATGCGACATGACCACAGGGTCTGCCCCTCTAAAGGAGAATGCTTGTTCTTTTGACGAGGCTTCATCCTCTTCCATACCTGCAACAAAACTACCAGATTTACAAAATCTAGAAGAGACATTGCAACGTTTCTCACTAGGAGAGCTTCCTCTTCTTTCTTTTGACGCCCATCTCAAACCTAATGAGTATGGTAGACCAGACAAACAACCTGAATATCAGCCAGGTCTTGGTCACATCTTCACCATTGGTCTACCTAATCAATAGAATAACTTCATTTACGGTGGTCTTGATACACCTCACTATCACCCGAATTCTCCCCCTTGGGCCAAACCCTATTCAGCAGGGTTTGATTGTCTACAGAATCCCACGTTTGCAAAAACTTATTTATATCGATGCGCGTGGAAGGGTTTTGGCCTGGGAAAGTATGAACAGGGTGTGCATGACCTCGCATCCATTCCAACTCTCAAACCACATCAAAAAATTGGATTTAGGATTTAAACCTCTTTCAAAAGCCACCATCACTATTCTCGATGAGCCTCTTCCCATTGAGGAACCATCTTCTCCCGCTAGGTCAGAAGCATCATTTGATGTGGATGACACCATTTCCATCCCGTCTAACTTTTTTTTTAGTCAATACCATTTCCTTAGGGCCACTGACCTATAAAACTAATAACAAATCCACTTCCATACCATTAGTCTTCCCTGAAATAGTTGGAGATGACTCTCCTACTATCAACACTATCCACTGTGCAGATGATGATTCTGTCCTCACCTATCTGGGGGCAGAGGATTCCTATCTTCCTAAAACCATTCCTTCTGACACATCTATGCTTCTTAACGAAGCCACTGTCGATCTTAATATAGGGACTTCTAAAGACCCTCGCATCATTAAGGTCGGCCAATCTCTTAATCCACAGGAGTTAGGAGACTTTACCACTTTTCTTTCCAACCATCATCAAGCCTTCGCTTGGTCATATGAGGATATGCCAGGACTCGATCCTGATATCGTGGTCCACAATATCGTTACTCTTCCAGACATCAAACCGGTTAAGCAAAAATTACGTAAAATGCACCCTCGAGTAGCCCTTCTTGTTAAAGAAGAGTTGCAACATTTGCTTTCTGCTAACTTCATCCAACCCATTGATTATCCACAATGGGTTTCAAACATAGTACCAGTAACCAAAGCTACTGGGAAGATTCAAATTTGTACCGACTTCCAGGATCTTAATCTTGCTTGTCCAAAAGATGATTTTCCTCTACCTAATATCGACCAACTCGTGGATTTAACGGCAGGTCACGAGATGCTTTCTCTTATGGATGGTTTCTCTGGGTATAATCAAATTCTCATCACACCAGAGGACCAACATAAGACTTCCTTCATAACTCCTTGGGGGACTTTTTGTTATCGTGTCATGCCTTTCGGTCTTAAGAACGCAGGAGCAACCTATCAGCGAGCAATGACCTACATCTTCCATGATCTCTTACACAAAACTGTGGAAGATTACGTCGATGATCTCCTCGGTAAATCCAAACACCGTCAGGATCATCTTTTCACTCTTGCACCTCTCTTTGAGAGGCTCATTCACTTTTGTCTTCACCTAAATCCATCTAAGTGCGTGTTTGGCATTCTCACTGGTAAACTCTTAGGCTTTATCATTTCTATTAGGGGTATTGAAGTGGACCCCGCAAAAATAAAAGCTATCCTTGAGATGCCTCCCCCTTCTAACTTAAAGCAACTCCGTGGTCTTCAAGGACACCTTCAATCAGTACGTCATTTTATCTCGCAACTGTCAGACCGTTGTCAACCTTTTCATCATCTCCTCCGTAAGAATGTTCATTTTGAATGGGATGAGCATTGCCAAAAGGCCTTTGATGATCTCAAAGCTTATCTTCTTTCCCCACCTGTGCTTACACCTCCACGCGAGGGGGAGCCATTCTATCTTTATATTTCTGTGACTGACCATGCTTTGGGAGCCATGATCTCGCATCGAGACGCTAACGGTAAAGAACAAGCCATCTATTACATCAGTCGCACTCTCCATGAGTATGAAACACGTTATTCCGAAGCTGAAAAGCTTGTGTTGTGCTCTCTTCTTTGCAACTTCTAAGCTTCGTCACTACCTCCTCAATCACAAAACTTACATTGTCACAAGTGTCAATCCACTCAAGACAATGCATGCAAAGCCTTATCACAATGATCGTATCACTCGTTGGCTCATGCTCATGACAGAATTTGATCTCGAGTTTATTCCGCAAAAATCTATCAAGGGTCAGGTCATTGCAGATCAATTAGCTGATGCTCCTCTTCCAGACACTCAAGTCCCCCTTGCTCAATTCCCCGATGAGTATATCCAACAAATTGATTTCGGTCTTTCTCCATTTAAAGTAAAACTCTTCTTTGATGGATCCAAATGCCAGCAAGGGGGAGGTGCAGGTTTCGTTATGATTCCTCCTTGGGGTGCACCTATCCCAGTCGCACACAAACTTAACTTTGAGTGTACCAATAATATGGCTGAATATGAAGCTCTTGTTTTAGGTCTTCAAAATGCCATTAATCTTGGCACCCACCATATCGACATCTTTGGTGACTCTGAACTCATCGTTAATCAAGTCACGGGTGTCTATCAATGCAAAAATGATATCCTTCAAAAATATCATGATATCATTCTCTTTCAACTCCAATCTTTTGATAAATTCACTATCCAAGCTATTCCTCATACTGCGAATCGATTCACAGATACAATGGCTTCTTTAGCCTCACTTATTCCACCTTTTACCGAAGACTCGCGACTTTATGTGGTTGTGCAGCGATTAGATCAACCATCTCATCTCAGGCAACTAACTTCAATCAATGTCATCACAACCAATACTCAAGATGAGTGGTATCAACAGATCATTGATTATCTATCTCATTCAGTGCTTCCTCCAGATCTGACTTCCAATGGTAGAAGATCTTTTATCCTACGTGCTAATCGCTATACTATTCTAGGCGGAATCCTCTACAAACGTGGTTTTGATGGTATTTTGCTTCGGTGCCTCAAAACCCCTGAATCATCTAAAGCCATCCAGGAAGTCCATGATGGTATCTGTGGTGGACATTTTAGTGGCTTGGCCATAGCTAAACGCATCTTACGTTTAGGCTATTATTGGCCTTCTCTTAATCGAGATTGTTGTGAATACACTAAGAAATGTGTCAAGTGTCAACAACATTCCAATCTTACACATATCCCTAGTCAGGCTTTGCAACCTGCAATGGATTTGTGGCCTTTTTCACAATGGGGTCTTGATCTCATCGGTCTTATCAATCCCCACTCTTCACAGCGTCATCATTCTATCATTACTGCCACAGAATACTTTACTAAGTGGGTGGAAGCTATTCCTCTTTCATCGACCAAAGCTAAACCCATTGTTGATTTTGTCTATCAACACATCATTTGTCGCTTTGGTGTTCCACACAAACTCATCACAGACAATGGTAAATCTTTCAAAAACATCGATTTGCAGAACCTCTGTGACACTTTCAATATCAAACTCAGCTTTTCTTCTCCATACTATCCCCAAGCTAACGGCCAGGCTGAGGCTTCCAATAAAACTTTGCGTAATATCCTCGCAAAGGTAACTAGTCGAGCTGGTAGGGATTGGCATTTACATATCCCTTTTTCTCTCTGGGCTTATCGGACTAGCATTCGTACTCCTACTGGGTGCTACTCCCTTCTCTCTAGTCTATGGGTCAGAGGTTGTTCTTCCTTTGGAAGTCCAGATCCCATCTCTTCGTGTTTCTCTCAGAGAATTTGTCTCTGATGAGGACTATCGTCAAAATCATCTAGCGCAGCTTGAGTTGCTAGATGAGCGGCATCTCAATGCTCTTGAGCATCATCAAATCTATCTTGAGCATGTCAAACGTGCTTATAACAAGCACTTGCAACACCGTGACTTCAAAGTTGGTGATCTTGTTCTTAAAGAAAACCAAAATGTCACTACACTAGAACGGAGTCAGCGTGGTAAGTTTGCTCCTAACTGGATGGGTCCATACGTAGTCACTCATAAATATGGGTCTGGGGCTTATCGTCTATCTTCCATGGATGGTGTACCTGAAATGGAACCTCTTAATGCCTTGCATCTAAGGCCCTTCTACTGTTAAAATCTATCTTACACGATCTTAGTCGCAAAACAGATCTTTCATCCATCTAACAACCAGTCATATATTTTCATAGTGATTCGGAACTATGTGGTTCTCCGCGTTATGTCTTTTCTACCTTAAATATGAGTATCACAGCTCTACTCATGGCATTTTTCTTATGGATATGTTCCTCCTCCTGACAGGGACACCTTAATCACTTCTTCATCTGTCCCAAGTATCTATCTTAATCGAATCTACTCGGGGCATGAGTATGTGCTTTCTATATGTTTTCTTCCCCTCTATCTGATCTATCTGGTCTACACTCAGCTTCTTTCAAAAAGCTCCAAAAGCTCAAAAAAAAGATGCTATCCTAAAAATTCCCAAAAGATAGACTGATCCCTCGAAGGACAGCTATCTATGCATTTTCAAATGAATCAAAAGATATAGACCATCCCTTGAAGGATGGCTATTAAATTTAAAATAGACCATGCCCTTGAAGGATGGCTACATTTCATGAAATACAGACTTCTCACATTGATCCCTTGAAGGACAGCTGTTTGTTTTGCTTCTTAGCATCATTGAAAGACTTCCCGTATTGATCAGTCTTTCTATATCTAGCAAACTTCCCGCATTGATCAGTTTGCTCTTCTGTCAAAACAAAAATCATGAAGCTGAGACATAATACCTTTTGTCGATCATATGGAGAACCCTATTTTCCCAATATGAGCATGTATTATGTCCTTTGTAAATTTTGACAAGATAAATACTTACTTCTCCTTCCATTTACCTTCTAGATCTGGTTTGCGACTAGCTAGTGTCAGGTTTATTTTAACCTCATATATGGCCTTGTATGCATGGTCTTTTGGTTTCCTATCAAAGTCTCTATTTATGGCCGGTTAGGGGCCTAGCTTATCATTCTTTTTCTTATCTAGGTGTATTGCCTTTATTTCTAATCAAGGTCATTTCATTACGTCCTTTGCTCTCACAGAGAGTATTTCCCATTATTATTTGTTATTCATCCAATTAAATTGACATTTAACATGTTAATTTAGTCAAAATCTATCATCTATCTATATTCATCTTATCTACTTTGTCCAAAAAAACATATCAAAGCATGTATTGCAAACACATGTGAATCTATCTATCTATTTTCATCAAAATTAAATTAACATCTTAAACATATCAAATCTATCAATCACATCTATCCATCTATCCATCATCATCTAAAAAACATGTACCATCCAAGTTACACTACATCTATCTATATCTATTTTTCATCAAAATTAAATCCACATATCAATCACATCAAATCACATCACATCTATCTATCCTCTATGTCTATGTCCATCAAATCACATCTATTTATCATCTATCAGCATATGTCTATATCCATCACAATTACGCTACATCTATCCATGTCTATCGAAATTAAAAAGCATGAGTACAATCATATGACAAAGAAAATGATGAATCTATATATATACATGAGTGTCTGTACAACAAAGAATGGATGGATTTCAATCAAGCCATCTATATCATATATCAAAAATGCCTTCAAATCGAGGCTACATCAATATATCGATATCAAAATACATTAATCCCTATATCGTAAATTCTGATAAGTGGAATACACTATCTCCTCCACCCTCCTCTGGACCAGGCTGTCTCTCCTGGCCACCGCCTATTGAACTAGAAGCACCTGCTGCTGGGGGCCTGCCGTCCACCTCGCTCTCTCCCGGTGCTCCCTCCCTCTGATGCACCACTAGCTGTGGCTGTCGCTGATCTCCTCCTCGCACCATAACGAGGCACCTCAGGGGCATGTTGTGCTAACATCCTCATAGTATCTCACCTCGGCGAGAAGAGACTGATAAGTACTCAGGCTCACCGTACTAGGTGCTCGTAATGGTGCTGCTGGTGCTGGTGGTGGCCCTCCTACGGTCGCACCCTGTGACCCAGACTCTGACATGGTGCCTGTATCACCATATTTGGCCCTGAGGGCCTCTCTATGCAATGGTAGTGATCCCTCTGCTGGATCGCTGTATCTCACTCCTGACGAGCTGTGTCTCTCTCCAGTATCAGTGCATCCCTCTCCTCTGTCAGAGCTCTGATCTCCTCGAGGGCAACCTGGTGTGTCTGCACCAGGGTGGCATGCTCTCCCTCCAACCTCTCCAGCATTGTGGCTATATCCTCCTCGTCTACATCTATAGATGTTGGCAGGTGTCATGGTAGCTTTGTAGAATACCAGGCCATATAGCCGTCATCCACTTCGGCATCATCATCATTGTCTGTAGAAGGTGGGGCCTCCCTCAACGGATCTTACGGGATCAAAATCAGAAGATCAGTCTCTCTGCTATCTCCCCTGTATGGCCTGTAGGTGGTCAGAACTGTCTGTACTAAGCTGAACTGCCTCAATACCCGTATAAACGAGATGCGCTCCCACATATTCGGCATGCGTCCCCTAACCACCCTGCTCCGTCTCAACCCCACCAAGTGAGCCTCCTGACCGGCCCATGTCGAGTAGACCCGATATGGTCTCTAAATGACGTGCTCTGGTGTCAGCGTCCTGAAACGCTCAGCATACCACTCCGCAAATCTCCCTGTATCTCCTAGGGCCATGTCGGCCCGCTATCACCGGAATCCATAATCGAGGGCCCCTACTGCTGCTGGCATCCATGGAAGCCCGGATGGCCTGATCATTGCATGGCCCCCAGCTACTGTGCTCATATGCCGAGCAATGGAGCACAAAACTAACATCGATGCTTGTCCTCCTACCGGTGGTGTACATCCATAACTCATAATATATCGATTAATCTAGATCGACGCCAATTTAAGCCTGTTGTTGCCGATTGGTTGTACTTTTGCTTCTTCACCTCGCTTTCTTCCATCTCCTAATCTTCTTACCATAGTGTTGATGCTTGGCTTATTTATCTGGTCATTATTGTTCCCTGAGTGTTACTTTTTGGCACATACTTTCGATATTATCACCCATTTCGAGCCTGTTCCCTGTACATGGGGCACTCGCATTTTTGGAAGCTTAGAGTTAATGGGTCTGTAGGCACTAACATCGTCTGCTTCGCAGACCGTCTGGTTGTCCCTACCAATGTGTCTCTCTTTAAGTGCTATTATTTTGTAGCCCTCCTTACACTCACGGGTCTGTAAGTACTAACGTCGTCTCTTGTGGAGACTTCATCTAGTCTGCCCTACCAATGTGAGTTCCTTAGGTTGCTGCCTTTTTATTTATTTTTGTGCGTCACTAGTGCTCAGATCTACTCCAGGCATCTACATTGGGGCATCCTGCATAGTCATCAGAAGCCCCCGAATCCGGTTAGCTCTGGTATCGGTTGCCCTTTTGAGGCCCATCCCATCCCTAGTTTGAGGGGGATCGCATCATTACTTTTTCTTCCTTTCTTCCAACTCCTTGTTTTTGTCTTAGCAACTTTACTTATCGCAAGTTACTTGACAAAAAGGGGCAAAATGTAGACACCTAAAATTGGTTATTCAATTTAGTGTCCCCCGTGCATTCGTTTGCCTTCTTGGGTAACCTGGGGCATGTTTATATCACTTCTCCCTTAGGGTATTATTTAATATTTGATTTAAACATCTATCCTAAGATTATTTCATCCCAATATGTTTTACCCATAGATAATTAAATATTAACTATTTAATTATACTTTTTACATATATCCTAACCACTTATCTACCCCATATCAATTTCCTAACCTCCCATATCTATTTTATCCATCTATCCCCCCTATTTCTCCTCCTCCCAAACCAAGCAATGAGATATTTCCCGTATTTGAGGTGGAAGGATCACTTTCGTCTTTCCAAAAATCGCCCCTTTTGGCCATTTCAAGTGTTTGTTCCCTGATCGGCGCCAATAAATTTTCGGAGCGGCACTGATTTCATGTCGGTTGGTGCCGATTACAAATACAAGGCCAGAATTCAGTTCTGGTTAGACAGAAAGAACGACAGAGAATTTTGAGCATCAAGTCTGAGCATTATCTATTTGAACGAAAGCTAATTCTGTCCAAATCAATCCCTGAGAGGAGTACCATTACTCTGCTCCTACCACATCAACATCACAGGCCTTTATTGGTCTCTTGGTGACTCTGCTCCTGTGTCTAGCGAAGGTGGAGCTTTGTCAGCATCCCAAAGGCTCCTGCAGATCCAGCGTACATTGGCGATATAGCGTACATTGTCCATTTCTCAATCTTCCTGCAATTTTCTTCTGATCGATGTCGACCTTCCCCAGTCGACGCCGATTTTATCTAGTCGACGCCAACCTATATCAGTCAATGCTGATTTTCCTAATCGACGCCGATCGGACTGTGCACAGGTAAAAGAATTTAGGTATCCAACATTGTTTTCACAATTTCCTATTTTTTGTTGCTTTCTGTCCGCAGTTTACATTCTGTTTGTCACTTTTGATCAGAAAATCTAGACATTTAATTACATATTTTATCATGTATGCTTCTTTCCTTAATTGAAAACATGGACTGACATCTGCTGAGGCAGCTTATCACTTCCTGGACCCGCTTTTCGGGCAGTCCACCCAAATATCTTTTAACGTTGTCTTTTTCTTTCAAGCATCTGTGTCTCGCAGGTTTATTGGATCTACTTTGCAGTATCGCTCGTGTGCGCCCGTCTTGTCTACATCAACTTTCTTTTCCATCTACATATTCGGATCTTGTCTTATCTATCAGGTATCAATTTCATTTGAGTTTTTCAGGGTTTTTGTGTTTAGTTTGGTACATTAACTTGGACAGGTAATGAGCGTGAAATTCTTGATCAACACCTAATTCTTGACGGATGGAGCAGCATGTCTTCATATTTCCAATTTAGAGTATTCTACTGGATCGTGATCTCTTGTATTTATCTGGTTTACATTCATGTGCAATCAGCTAGATATGTGATAGTAGAGAGTGGAATCCATCTACCATTATCATAAGGGTGGAATTCCTATACGACTATCATTTTGGGTACTTAGATAGATATGTTCCTTGGTATCCGCATATAGGTTCATTGATTCATTGTATGTATTTAATAGAAGTGTAATGAATCGGTTCATATGAACCTGGAGATGTGGGTATTTCCGAGCTTTGTTATCAATCTTCTTTGCAATACATGTGCTTCAATTTACATTACATTTCCTATTTGAAGTTGATATCATCTATGGAGTATTAAATATTGTAGTGCTTATAGGGGTCCATGAACATCTTCAAATATTACCCCTTTTTACGGATCACCTGACTCCAACTCTCCTGGTTATTGAACTTAGAAGGTGCACATAAATTTTGACCACATGGTCATCTATCTTCACCACGTCCATCATTTGCCCTCATTTATAGTATGTAAACTCAATGGAAGTATCCTTGACACCCACATCATCATCTAAGTCGTTAACAATCTCAGTCCCTAAACTCCTCAATCATGTCAATCTTCTGATCAAGGGTATGGTGAGGTGCACTTGTTGTCCTACAAAATAGAAGAAGTCCTCATGGAATCTTGACATCAACCATTGATAAATCCCTTCATATTTCCCAAAATAAGGAAACTCGTAGATTTTCAATACTCCTGCTTTCTCCAAAATCTTCTTTCCAACATCATCAAAGATGGGTTTATCTTCAATCCTCAAATTGGTGTTTTTAATTAGATCCTTTTTTATTTCATCCTTATTTTATTGGGTGTAGTGATTATAATCAATCATCTTTCTCTTGTGTACATGTGACTCCCATACATGTCCCATAATCGCACCTTCTAAATACTACATTTGTGAAAATCACTCTTCAGGTGTTTCTTCCATTTCTATCTCAAGATTGTTTATTTTTGTGCCCCTTGCAGCTACTATAGGTGCCCTTCTTGGTGCCATGTCGACCTATCACAACTTATCCTTGTGGTCTCCTACCTTCTATAACCTTAGTGAACTTTGAACTCGTGTGCCCTAGCTATAATTTTTCCTTTACAAACCCTAGCTCATGAACCCTTCCTTCACACACCT